>OX336389.2:552136418-552736418 GCA_946902985.2 Meconema thalassinum
TTACTAGTAAGTGTTCATATCCTCCGCTAGGTAGCATGCTAGTAGTACAGGTAGTGCTCATATTTACCGCTAGGTAGCGGAAACATATTTAGCGTGTTGCATGTGACACTTGTGAAGTTTAACCGCATACAAGACGTGCTTGTATAAGTTCTCTATTTAAACCCAATATACAATTAACCACTAAATGTTCAGAACTAACATGTATAGCCATGTTTAGGGTATATAGGACACCCATAGCAAGAAAGGCTGTCTAACCCACGAGTGTACAGCTTTGTCATACGCAGTAGGCACCTGTTGGCAGAAAGCAACAACAACAATTTGAGAAAGCCAACAACATATCCATTAATGTATTTAAAGGAAACATTTTTTGTTGGCTTTCTCAAATTGTTGTTGTTGTTGTTGTTGTTTTCTGCCAACAGGTGCTTACTGCGTATGACAAAGCTGTACACTCGTGGGTTAGACAGCCTTTCTTGCTATGGGTCTCCTATATACCCTAAACATGGCTATACATGTTAGTTCTGAATATTTAGTGGTTAATTGTATATTGGGTTTAAATAGAGAACTTATACAAGCACGTCTTGTATGCGGTTTAACTTCACAAGTGTCACATGCAACACGCAAAATATGTTTCCGCTACCTAGCGGTAAATATGAGCACTACCTGTACTACTAGCATGCTACCTAGCGGAGGATATGAACACTTACTAGTAATATCCAAAGTGAGCTGAGGTTAGGTTAGGTAAAGTTAGGTTAGCCATCAAAATAAGTTACCAAAATAAGCCATCAAAAATAATTGGTTTTTTACCCCTGAGGTCTAGGGTTCCAACTCGACTATGCACAGAATTTAATTAACATCTGAGAGTTGAAAGGTTAGGTTAGGTTAGGCTGCGTAAAGTTAGGTTAGGTTAGGTTAGGTTAGTGAGCTGAGGTTAAGTCTTTAAATATTCCCTCTCTTTCAACTACATTCCAACACCAAGAAAAAATCCACTAAATACATTGACACAAATAACTTGTCAAATAAGCCTATACAAAAGCCAATACTAAAGCCAACACAAAAAAGCCAACATATAAAGCCAACACAAAAAGCCAACACAAAAGCCAACACAAAAAGCCAACGCAAAAAGCCAACACAAAAAGCCAACACAAAAGCCAACGCAAAAAGCCAACACAAAAGCCAACACAAAAAGCCAACACAAAAAGCCAACACAAAAGCCAACGCAAAAAGCCAACACGAAAAGCCAACACAAAAAGCCAAGACAAAAGCCAACACAAAAAGCCAACAGGAAAAGCCAACACAAAAACCAACACAAAAGCCAACACAAAAAGCCAACACAAAAAGCCAACACATAAGCCAATATATAAGCTTATGGTAGGTCACTCCATCAGCAAAACAGTTGTAACCTTTGTAGTGTGAACATCGTACTGACAGGTCAGTTACTACTATGGAACTTATTACAACCAACAAAGGTAGGCTACGTGCACTCTATCAAGGCTACTCTTATAACTATAATCGCCAGAATGTGAATGGAATAATATTCTGGCGATGCTCAAAAGAGAGGTCAACACAATGTCGAGGCAATTTGAAAAGTAAAAATGAAAAGGTTTTAAGTGTGAGTGTTCATCAATGTAGTGCTCTAAACGAACCACGCTTGCTGTTTACAAACAATTATCAAAATGCTAAAAAGCAAGTTCAAGAAAACGATATTGCGGCTAAAATATTGAAGTGTTTGTTCAAAAGGACTTATCATGTCCTCAAAACGTCATGTTAGGACAGTTGTCAACCTCCAAGAAACCTTCAACACTATCAAAATCAACTCAGACTATAAATGAAGTGGTATTGCAAGAGGATCAAAAAGGACTATATAGTAACAGTGATGATGGTCATGATGATAATGGTGATCATGATGATGATAATGATGATGATGATAATGATCATAATAATGGTAATGCTTTGTTTACACCTAAAAATCCATTTGTTAAATGTGTATACTGGAACAAACCCAGTAAGCTAATTCAACGGCTTCGACAATTGCATGCTTTACAACAAGCTGGGCATACCGGTCACGATTGGGAAATCAAAGAAATTGAACAAGAGCTTCGTCGTGCTGAAATTATTGTGTAATGGGTCTACCACTTTGCGACCACTTTTACCCCAACTCTTGTTTCTAATATTTGCTTATATGCTTCCACTTTTACCTGAACTCTTTGGATCCATATTTGCTCTCACATTAAACTATTATTCTTATTACCAAGTTGACTTTACTAGACCTTAGTCTATGCTTGACAGTTGATATGGAAGTATCAGTGACTAGGTATGGTAAGCCTTACGCATACTATAAAGGATATTCATATATTGTGAAACGAACCAATAAAAATGGAACTGTTATTTGGCGTTGTTCAAAGCAACGTTCCAAACATTGTCGTGGTGACCTAAAAAGTAAATATAGTGAGGTTTTAAGTGTCAGCGATCATCAATGTAGTGTACTGCATGAAACACAGTTGCCGTCGACAAAAAATCAAGAAAACCATATTGCTGCTCAAAATAGTGCATTGTTTAATGAGCAACGTTTAACCCCTGTTCTAAAAGTTATTTTTAATCCATCTTCCACGTCGCAAGAGCCATCAACATCACAAACTATGCAAGAGGTAGTGTTATTGTTGTCGTTTTAAAGAGTGGAACAACTAGGTCATCTGCTCTTGATATGCAAGGGGATCAAAGCGACTAAATAGTAATAACAATAAGGATTTTATGCCTATACAACCATTACGGCTTCCCCACTTTTCGAAAACAACATTGAATGGACATTGCTATAAAATAATCTACAACAAGCCTTGTGTTTAAAACTATAACAGACTATTGTAAAGTGAGAAAGGCTTGTATTCAGTGTGCATTTATTGTCATAATCATGTATACTTTGCAATGTTAAATATACTAACTTTGTATAAAATAAAACAACATTGTAACATCATTTTGCATTTATTTACAAACTTTATATACATTTCGGTGTTTTTTCATCATAATATTTTTAAAGACAACACTAAACACTAAAACATGACTATTCTATACACATATTTTCTTTCCTTTTCAGTATATTGTCATTACTTATATTTTCCATTATTATTTCACATTTTTTTTATTTAATTAAAACGAACCATGCACCTATTGTTTTTAAAACCTTCATATATTAAGTGTACAGGTTGCACAGCATTATTGACTTCATCAAAAACACTCTCCAACATATCATTAAACCGTATAGGCAGAAATGTTTCAAAGTTTTCACATACACAAAGTACACGATCACCATATGCTGTTTTCAATTTCCGAATCTTGATAATGCGGAATGGAATATGCGTTGGCAATTCGCTGAGCTTCTTTGTCTCTAAGCCACATGATTGTCCCACAGCATTCAAAACATTCATTGTAGTAGTCTATAAACAAAAGAAAAGCATATCTATTACACTCTAAAACAGCTTTAATAATATTGTGCAATTAGGGATTTTGCACTATGCATGACGAATAAATTATACTAGTTATGCAAGAAATGCCCTAACTGTAGCAAATACTGCGTTTCTGCATATAGCACAAGTGTTGAGTTCTAATGCACACTTGACACAGGCGATCATGTGTCCACAAGGCAAAAATACAACACCTAGTTCATCTTGATAACAAATTTTACATAATTGTTGGTCACACTTTTGTATCTGTACGTAACACAAGTCTTTTCTTTCAGCCTTATGTATTTGCTCCGCGTGTTCTAACTCTAAAGGCACTTTTATGTCTTGTGCTGCAATCACGTTTTCTTTACGAATAGTGTTCACAAATTCTTGACCTTTAAGCAACACCATGTATTTACAGTTTAATAACCAACGAGCGTGTTGCACAAAAGGGTCATCAGTCATTTGCCAATCCTTTAAAGCAAATCCACAATAAAAACATATTGTTTTATCCCCTTCACCAGTATAAAAAATCCAGCTTCACTTAGCTGTTTGGTAAGGTGTTTTAATATTAATGGCCAAACACTTTTATAAGATTCTAAACGTTTTTCAACAGAGCTGTACTCTGGGTGTGCTAGTGCTTTAGTCTTGCAAACTCCTAATTTTTCAAAAATCACACGCCAATTCAACACTGTCTATGGCATATGGACCACATATATCGACACTACCGTTGGCTGGTAATACATCATTATTATTATTATTTATTTATTTGTGATTCAGCAACTTAAGTAGTGGCCAAAGGCCTTGTGGTTCGGTAAAATGAATGCACGGTTAGGTTACCCACTTGCTTTCCAAGCATGTAAGGACAATGAGGAGACCATCGCAAATGGTCTCTAAAAGAATCATCCCCTTCTTCCCAGTGTGAAAGTTCAATACGACAAAACTCACAGCGCACCACATCTTCTCGGTTCAAGTAAAAAAAAACCGGCTTTTGCAAGTTTATGTGACGACAAAAAACCTACAGGCCAGGATTCAAATGTTAACCATCGATCATGTTCTGATTTTAAATTTAACCCACGTGGTAAACCAACTTGCTCACTTGTTGTATTTGGTACTAACGCCATGTGTTATAATAAAACTTTTTTCTTATTGTAAGTTATTAACGTTGCACAAGAGCCCAGAGTACTTTAAAGCATAATGCATGCTTATTCACTGTCTGTTCTTTACGTTAATGGCACATGACGACACCTTAAAGCAAACAAAATAACCCATCACTCAATCAATCAATCAATCAATCTATCAATCAACCAATACTTGTAAATAAAACGTTAACGTTAATTGGCATTAATATATCAAAACACCATTAAAAATAAACTGTATGTTGGCACTAACAGAAACCCATGTACTTATTTTCTTTTTATAAATCTACAGTAATTTTCACCCCCCCCCCCTTTAACCAATATACAAACAAAAATGAATGTCATGTCATTTTGTTCACATTATCATGTTCAAACCTGTGGATATTCGTTGAGCCCATAGGGAACCACCCATAATTTTTTTATTTTATTTTTCGAAAATCCAACATGGCCTTGTACTTTTCCCAGTCAACAACAACAACATAGCCATTAATCAAGAAAGCAATCATTGTCCCAGTCATGTACAGGTAATGAATTTTTTTTGTCTACGAGTTTTCAGTAGTGGTAAAATGGAATAGCATTTTTAAGTTAGACTTACCTGAGTTTTAAACAGTTCACTCTTTGGCAGTGGTTTCGCTTTAGTGCGTTTCGTGTTTTTTTTTCAGCAACTGCTACGGCGGTAAGGCTTTTCTTTCCAAGTTTCTGAAAATAAATAAAATAAACCGCTATAAATACCTAAATTCAGGTTAATACATGCATTTCATAAAATAAAACATAAAACAAAAAAATGAAACAAATTAATTTAAAAAATCATCTCACCTTTACTTGCAGTAGCTTGTTGCTGTTTCCTTCTAGTGGGCTCAAAAGTGCAATGGTTTCTTCTCTCTCAGACATGTAAGGTATACCGGTTATCTGCAAACAAACAAATAAATAAAATCATTAATTACCTAATCAATAAATAATTGCTTGTAAATATATATATAAATCAATAAATGTATAAATGAATAAATATATAAATAAATACCTACCCCACAACAAGGTTAAGTATTTTCCACCAACACCAAAACTGTTAAACAAGACCAGGGGTTTTACGCAACGCAATGTGTTTCAAAGGTAGTCACCTAAGTGAGAGTGGAAATTATAACGACATGTCTTTATATATGTTACATTGCATATATAATCATTTGTTTTCCCACGCTTTGAACATCCTGTTATCGGTCACGTGGACAGCTAACACCCAAAGTGAACACCTGTGCCGGATCAAATTTCACATGAACTTGCATTTTGTCACGTACGAAGCAAAACAGGATGTAACTTGTTTAGCGTACATGTCATCTCACACGTGTATGCATGCATTTCGCTCTTCCCTGCCACCACGATGGTCAGATTATTTCACCTTCAAGTGTCCTCTGCGTCTTTGTCATTTTCGATTGCACCTGTTGTCAAGTCAGATCAGCGCATTCCAATAAGCTTAAATGACATTCACATCCTGCTCCTCTGCAAGTTTGTTTTCTGTACTCGCTTCGGCCAACATAGAACCAAGTTCTCATCACCGTTTACACGTTAAAGATCATCTTCGGGGTAAAGTATCAGAAAAAACGCACCCTCGCTCTGTCATAAACCGACCTGTCGAAATAGCGATTGATCTATTGAGCACAGCCACCGTGGTCAGCGACAGGTTCGTTGAAACACACACACCCAGCAGTATCGTCTCTCTCAACCATCACGCTTCATGAACATTATAAACAGGTGTCGATAAAGATTTTTTTCAACATGTATGGCGTTAGGCCCTTTGTCAAAATGTCAAACATAGTTTCTAAAAGGGGGCGTGATCCCGAGTCCTAGGACACCTCGTACACGTCTCTAGCGTTATGGGTTTGCGAGATAAAGCAAAAAGTCTAAAATCATGGTTTTACCTCTACATGGTTTTTCATTCCTGCTCATCACGAACATCCTCGGCAAGAGGGCAACGCGGTAAGAAAATGACACCTCGCACTTGTCTCCAGACTTATTGGTTCGTGAGTTATCAGCAAAAATCACAAAAAACACGTGTTTACCCCAAAATCGAGTTTCCAATTTTTTTAAAAAAATATGACGAGTGGTCCATAGGAAAGAGGACGTTACCCCGAATCCTTGGACCCGTCGTACACGCCTTTGGCATCATTGGTTCGCGAAATATAGCAAAAAGTCTAAAATGACGGTTTTACCCCAAAACATTCTGTTTCCCTCATTCTCAAAAACTTTAACCTATTACCAAAATAAACAGGGTTTCTAGACAAGCCATTTGACACGTCATAGGACCAAATCCGACCAGGCATTCGTGAAATATCAGAAAAAGTCTTAAATCATGGTTTTACCCCCAAATCGCCTGTTTCCCTCATTCTCAAAACTTTAACCTATTAATAACATGTATAGGGTTTCGAGACAAGCGATTTGACACGTCACACGTCCAAATCCGACCTTGCGTTCGAGAGATATCGGCAAACTTCGTAGGAAAGTAGGCGACTATCTGGTTCTCTCCTCACCACCAAAACCTCTTCTTATCAATCATTTTTTTCAAAGAGCTTGCCCTCTTACAAAAATCCCCAGTGCGCATGCGTATAATACGAAAACAAAAATGTTAATCCATAGCGGCAGCCGGAAAAACGCATGCGCGATATGAGCAACAACTTTTACGTTCATTTTAGCAGCACACCTTATACATGTCGCATTTGACTAAAAAAATTGCAATTTCACCCCCTAGTAGGGGTAGGTTTTATTTAAGGGTTGAAATGACTGGTCCATTGAAAAGAGGGCGTCAGCCCGAGTCCAACGACACCTCATTTGTCAAAATCGGACCATGCGTTCGAGAGATATCAGCTTTGCCCCTGAATGTATTGCGGGTTAGTATGTGACGTCAGAGGGAGAGGTGGTGGGGGGGAGTCAGAATCGGCCTCACCCCCCTACTCGTGTGTGTGTGTGTGTGTGTGTGTGTGTGTGCGTATGTATGTGTGTGTCTGTGAGTCTGTCTGTGTGCCCCCCCCCCCAATAACTTTTGAACGGCAGGGGTGATTTTAATGAAACTCGGTAAGGTCATAGCACCATTTTGGCCGATCCCGACCGTGGCCCTCAAATTTTATTATGTCTCACCAATCCAACATGGCGGCTGTGCGAAATATCTCATCAGCATTCTGTATCTCCGTAACTATTACTGATATCACCCTGAAATTTTGTATGGTGATAAAGGGCACTACTACAAGTTTACCTATGAGACTTTCAAAATCCTGGTAACTACAAAACCAACATGGTGGCCAGGCAAAGTTGAGACTTTTAAATAGACTTTTCTCGCGATTTAACCATCCAATCGCAATGAAACTTGGTACAGCAAAAGATTATGCAAATTATAATGCACTGACATCTAATTTAGTTCAATTGTTTACACAACCTCAAAATGGCGGATGTGCAAAATATTTTACCGGCATTCTATATCTCCGAAACTATTTCCGATATCACTCTGAAAAATTGAACGGTGATACAGGGCACTGCTACAAGTTTATATTTGTACGTTTCAAAAACTTGTCGAGTACAAAACGAACATGGCGGCCAAGTGAAGTTGAAACATTTTAATAGACTTTTCTCGCGATTTAACTATCTGAGCGGAGTGATATATGGTACATTAAATGTTTATACATATTGTAATACACTGGCATCTAATTTAGTTCAATTGCTTACATAACCTCAAGATGGCGGGGCTGAGCGAAATTATAACATTAAGTTTTTATTTCTTGTGTCGTAATCATGCGATGGAAGTGAAAGTTTGAATAATGAACCTACGCAAAATTTTCCTTTAATGGTACATAACTCTATGGCTTATACATATAACAATCCAACATGGTGACCATCCGAAATATTTAGACGGTTCTCAATATCTGCGATTCTTTGCAGCAATCAAACTGAAATGTTGTATGTTGATAGTGGCAATTAACATAAGTAGGATATATGAAAATTGGAACTACTTGTTGAATTTCACACAGACGCCATCTTGTATTTCCCTTAAAATTTGAAATAAAGTATACACCAGTATATTAAGATTTCTGTAAAGATTTATCAAGTCGCGAGAAAAGCCCAGTTAAATATTTAAAATTTGCGTGGTCGCCATGTTGGTTTTGTACTGAACTGGTCACTGAGCGTTTCAAATATGATTTAATTTTAATAACCTCTATCGCTTTACAAAATGTCAGTTTGATTGCTGTAATAGATTCGTAGATATTGAGAATAGGTAAAATATTTTTCATGGCCGCCATGTTGGATTATTTTTATATGTAGGCCATAGATTTATGTATCAGTATATGACGATTGTTAGTGTGGTTTATTGTACGTACTTTCATGTCGATCTCTTAAGGCACAATAAATTAAAACATACCGTATTTTAAAAATTTCCCACAGCCGCCATGCTGAATTTATCAAAGCAATTCAATTTAATAAGATACCAGTATATTAAGCCTTGCATAAAGATTTATGATGCCAGATTTCATGGCACTCGGATGAATAAATTGTTTGAAAAGTCCATTTTACTATTTGAAATTTGTATGGCCGCCATGTTGGTTTTGTACTTATCAAGTTTTTGAAAGTAACGCAAAATAGGTTAACTTAGTTTAGTATCCTCTATGAACATACAAATGTTTAGGTTGATGGTGGTAATAGTTTCGAAAATACTGAATGCTTGTAAAATATTTGCCTGGCCGCCATATTGTATTGGTGACATTTATTAAAACCTGAATGGCACGCTCGAGGTGGTAGTAAGTCCTTACCAAGTTTCATTGAAATCGCTCTAGCTGTTTAGACATTATTAGGGACAAACACACATACACACACACACACATGCACACACTAACACCCACGGACAAAAGGTGATCCCATAAACCGATATATCATAAATGAAAATAGACTAAAAATCTCTAATTCGATCGAAACTGGACCTCAGAATCTTTATTCATGGTCCGCCTCGTTGCGTAGTGGCTGTCACCGCAGAGGCCTGTGTTCGACTCCCGGCTCTGACAAGAAATTTAATTCTGGTCTGAGGGCTGGAACGTGGTACACTCAGCCTCATGAGGCAACACTGAGAAGAGGTGGGTTCGATTCCAACCTCAGTCATCCTGGAAGTGGTTTTCCGTGGTTTCCCACTTCTACTACACTCGAATGCGAGGATAGTTCCTAAATTAATGCCATGGCTGTCTCCTTGCCAATCGTCTTCTGAATTACAAATACACACACTAATACAGCCATCACAATAACACAGGTTATCAGACAAATTGCGCGCGCGCGCGCGCGCGCGCACACACACACACACACACATACACACCCGAGTTCACGGGGCTATATGACCATGGTCTCGCAAAGCCCCTAAACGAATTATTAACATCTTTATTCATGAAAGTTTCGGGCCGCGGTCTGATTAAGTGTATGAAATACTACCATCCCTACTAACAATAAGTATAAAACGAAGTCCCCGATTCTTGGATGTTACGGGTAAACTCGAGAACCACTGGATGGATTTTGATGCGGTTTTCACCATTCTGTACAGGATATCTTGAGGATGATTTCTGTAGAAAATAATTTAATTATGATCAAAGGAAGACGAGCAGAATCGATTTCAGTGGAAAAGTCGAAAAAACCTGGCGTCCGAGCGCTTTGTAAGCTTAAGCTGGGCAAACCGTTAAAAATATCTAAATACTATGAGTGTAAGAATTCTTCAGCATGAGAAGTTCTACAAAAAAGTCCGGGAGAGCATATGTCTATCTTCAATACATCACCCACGATAAGTGTTTTTTACGTTTTAATTTCTTCCAACCATGTCCATTCAACTACTGAGGCGACAGTTTATGAGCTAGCTAAGGGCGAGTCTATCATCCCTGTTACAGCCTAGCTAGCGGGCGAACCTATTTCCCCAGATACAGCCAGCAGCAAACCGTTGAGTCGTGTTGAGTTAAGACTTCTGAGAAGGGTGGTTGTGTTTGGAGTTTCACTAGAACTGCAACTCGGGTTTTCTTAATTTCGCCTGTGAAACACAGTCAAGTTAAGATTGGACGGAAGGGGGATTTGAGTTTCATTCACCTCGCCATTCCCTGGAAGTGCAACTCTCATTTCGCCTGTGAACTTTTCGTTCCGCAAAATTCACAGTCAATTTAAGATTGGACGGAAGGGGGATTATATTATATTAAATTCTACTGATTGTTTTATACTAAGTGGAGATTATACGCCAAAGTCCCCGATTCTTGGATGTCACGGGTAATCTCGAGAACCACTGCATGGATTTTGATGCGGTTTTCACCATTCTGTAAAGGATACCTCGAGGAAGGTTCCTATAGAAAATAATTTATTTATGAACAAAGGAAGCCAAGCAGTAACGATTTCAGAGAAAAAGTCGAAAAATATCCTGGCGTTCGTGCGCTTTTTAAGCTTACGTCGGGCAAACCGTTGAAAATATCAATATACAGGTACGATGAGTGTAAGAATTGTTCAGCATGAAAAGTTCTACAAAACGTACGCCAGAGCAGATCTCTATATTCAATATATCGTCAACTATAAGTGTTTTTAGATTGGACGGAAGGAGAATTTGTGTTTCATGCACCTCGCCATTCTTAAATTAGGCCTGACAAGAATTTGTTGCTCATGCATCTCCATTATAATATAGTTAATAGTCCACTGATTTTAACCCATTATGCCGAGACGTAAAAAAGGATATAGATCGCAGTTCATTGACATCGTAAAGAAGCGCTTATCACGTAATGCATTCACTACGGTTCCCGGGCGAAGCCGGGCTGGGATGCTAGTATATATATATCAATGTTTGACTGTCTGTTTGCCTGTTTGTTAGTCTGTTTGTCTGTCTGTTATTTATACAAATCTACACCTTTTCACCGATCTGAAACAAAGTTTCTATACTTGCCATTTGGAACCCTGCGGGTAACACTGTCCACTTTAAATTTCGGACAGACCACTCCATTCCCTGCATTTAGGTCCTTTGGCACAAATCTACATCGTTTCACCAATCTGAACCAAAATTTGTATACGTACCCTTTGGAATCCAACGAGTAATACTGTCCACTTTCAATTTCGGACATACTACTCTATTCCCTGCATTTAGGCACTTTGGCACAAATCTACACCGTTTCACCGATCTGAACCAAACTTTACATACTTACCCTTCTAAACCCGACGAGTAACACTGTCCACATGAAATTTTGGACAGGCCACTCCATTCCCTGCATTTAGGCCCTTTGGCACAAATCTACATCGTTTCACCGATCTGAACCAAACTTTATGTACCTACCCTTTGGAACCCGATGAGTAACACTGTCTGCTTGAAATTTCGGACAGATCACTCCATTCCCTGCATTTAGTCACTTCGGCACATATCTACACCGTTTCACCGATCTGAACCCAATTTCGTATACTTACCCTTTGGAACCCGACAAGTAACACTGTCTGCATACAATTTCGGACAGACCACCCCATTCCCTGCATTTAGGCCCTTTGTCACAAATCTATATCGTTTCACCGATCTGAACCAAACTTAATGTACTAACCATTTGGAACCCGACGAGTAACACCGTCTACTTGAAATTTTGGGCAGTGCACTCCATTCCCTGCATTTAGTCCCTTTGGCACAAATCTACACCGTTTCACCGATCTGAACCAAATTGTTTATACTTACCCTTTGGTACCCTGCGGGTAACACTGTCCACTTTAAATTTCGGACAGACCACTCCATTCCCTGCATTTACGCCCTTTGGCACAAATCTACACCGTTTCACCGATCTGAAACAAATTTTGTATACCTACCCTTTGGAACCCTGCAGGTAACACTGTCCACTTTAAATTTCGGACAGGCCACTCCATTCACTGCATTTAGGCCCTTTAGCACAAATGTACACCATTTCACCTAATTGCACCAAATGTTTCATACTTACCCTTTGACACCCTGCTGGTAACACTGTGCACTTAATATTTTGGACAACACTCTCCATTCCCTACATTTAGAATAACAGACAAAATGAACTTGAAACCCACGTTTTAAGCCTCCGTCGGGCGCACCTCTGCGACTCCCGAGTTATGGTGCTGTTCGCCTGACAGGCACCTGTTGCAAAAAGTCATTAACACCCAATTAACGCATTTATTTTTTAAGTGATAAGCGGCATTCATTAGGACATACATTGGGAGTTTATTCAACATCAGGTTTTTAAAACCTTACTGTAATTTATTGCTTACAAACGAACTTTAAAAAGTAGCTCACACTTACAACCCACCGTCAAATTGCGTTCAGTTTTCATTAGAAAAATTCAAAGAAACATTAAAATTACGAACAAAACTTAAATAATATTTCAGTTACAAAATAAAATACTGCACAATAGAGTCATTTTTACTTGGAATCACCGTTGGAATGCTCAGCCGTAAAGATGCATTGGCCCAGTAATGTGCAAGGTTGGCAAGTCATACTAGCCTATATCTGTATGGGGCAGGCAGATTGCTTTGTGACATTCATAGCATTCATAATACGACACCCGTTTATTCCACGAAATAACCACAATCTATGTATTTCTTAATCATAAAATGAGTGAAATAAGCAATATTGCGATGGCATAATAAGGAAATGTTGCCTCCGTAGCGTAGTGGTCAGCATGGTTGCCTGCCAACCCGGAGGTCCTCAGTTCGATTCCCGGCTCTGCCACGAACTTTGAAAAGTTGTATGAGGACTGGAACGGGGGCTTCTCAGCCTCGGGTGGTCCAAATGAGTAGAGGGGGTTCGATTCCCACCTCAGCCATCCTCGAAGTGGTTTTCCGTGGTTTCCCACTTCGTCTTCGGGCAAAGGCCTGGATGGTACTCTACCAGTATTTACCTGGTGAGATTTAAGAATTATGAGTTGGATACTTTTACGAAGAGTAACGATCTTTTAGACGCGCGAGATTTCATACGCAAACTAGTTGTCAGCTGGTCTAGGGAAGCTGATACCGTTCCACATCAATGTCACGTCATCAGACCTGTTACCGTTATGCAACGTGTTGGCGAGAGAATGAGCCAAGGTCAATATTCCATAGAGGGTAGGGGGCGATATATCTCGCATTGTTCACGCAGAAGGCGATTGATAACTTATTACTGAGAATGCAGAGAGGATCGACAACCTGTTTAGGTTACAGATATTAACATATGATATTATATGCTTTGACAGGGAAGTTTGTGGTGAGAGAAGAGAAGACAGATGGATTTACGTGTTGGACTGATACACATTACTTGACCGGGAGTGATTCAGAGAACGAAAAGTGCGATCCGCGAAGGTATTATATACGCCGAGTGAAGTCGCGAGAAGCAGTTTGGACTTTGTCATTTTTCTGTGATTATAAGACAGAAAACTTATTCTGTATTCTACTACTATTGAAACTAGAACTTCATTTATTATACATCGCAATCAAGAAACATACTGACACAGAATATATTTTACATTATGAGCAACATACGAACCGGTGTCGGGAGAATTATTAACCAGTTTTAGTAACTTGCTATTATGATGTGCTAAATTGTGAAAGGAACGTAACAGACGGAACAGAGTGGATACCATGAGTAACTACGCAGTAAGAACCAGTATGAGAAATATACTGTGTTCTACCATGAAGTTAGCGAAGGAAGTTCTACAAACAGTATTATGAAACGAATACTGTTACGAATGGGGATCTTCAACCAAGAAGAGAGCAGCTGTCCATTATCGTGTCAAACAAGAGCCGAGGGTTGTCCAGGAGAGATGCCATTGACGGTTCGAGGAATGACGAGCAGGGAGATCGGAGTCCGCTTTCCCAGTTCGATGCCAGGAGGGTCGATAGCATTTCGGAGCCAAGGTGACGTTTGAAGGAGGAATGGTCGTGTATTCCTATATACACATTAAACATCACAAGGTAGCTGGGAAGATTTCTATTAGGTAGACAGTAGTAGAACGTAGATGTTTGTGGAGTAACCTTTTTCATCATATTTTTATAGTATGTTGAAGTGAACAATAGTTTAATTATGACGCTTCTGTCATTTTTAGCTATTCGTTTACCAAAGATTTTGATTCGACTACGAATGCATCTTACGCTATACCGTACTTTAGGTATTTTTGATATTTTTGAATCCATAACTTAGAATTTCGACTATTTTTATTTGGCATTTAATTATGAAGATTTTTGATAGTCGATTATGGGTTAGAGAGAAAATTATGCGTTTGTAAGAAGATTGCGTGTAAGAGAAGAAAGTCTATTGGAATGATATTTATGAACATTCTACTGATATCATTCACGAACAATTTTGAATGTTTGTTAAGAATGTGCTACGCTCAGTGGCGTAGCCAGGGGGGGATAATGGGGGTTAACCCCCCCCCCCCCCCCCCCCCCCCCCCCATTGGAAAATCAGAATGGTTGTGATTTGTGTCTGATTCACCACTGCGCCTGCTACTTGATAATGTACTGTTGTCGCTTTTCGGTCCGAATCCCCATTTGAGGCGATTACACACGTCTGTCTTCATGACAACGTAAAACCTCAGTCTACCTACTCAGTCGCGAAGCTTGGCTCATATTTTTCTACCGCGTGACAACAATGCTCTCACGCAGCCAGCAAGCATGTGCCGACTGCGCTGTGTAGGTGTATGTTATTGTTGTTGGATTTACTGTATGTTAGCATTGTGTAACAGTTTATCTTTAATCATCTCTTTTACAAGAGGAGATGTGCAGTGCAATCAGCAGATCAAATATTAGAAGTCATATGTCAGTGTGGCTATGTAATCTATATGATCGCTTTTCAGTCAGTCAATGCTAGTGTACCCAATTGTATTGTGCGGGGAGTGACAACTTTTCTCCTAGTGCCTGAAATATAAATGCATGGATTGTTTATACACTTAATAAAACACCTCATATAACGGGGTGGGGGTTGTGTGAGATGTGTTTTATTAAGTGTATACAAAATTATTGTATTATGAATTACACAATTACACAGGGAAATTAATAGTTACTCCTCGCCCAATCTAAATTGGTGTATTCGTGTTGACCGACTGAAAAGTCATTCTATTAATATAGACTGTCCAAATAACAAGAAGAAGACACCCGAGTTTCCAAAGGACCCTTAAAGGTCTATGGATTTTAGGATAGTATTATAAAGCTTTCCAAACAGCAACGGAACTCAGTCTTTAACTGTTTATAAATCAATAATAATGTTATTAGTTTTACGTCCCTTTCAACTACTGTTGGTTTTAGAGACGGCGGGGTGCCGGAATTTTGCTCCGAAGGGGATCTTTAACGTGCCAGTAAATCTACAGACACGGCTCCCTCGCATTTACGCACCCTCAAATGCCAAATGACTGCGTCAGGATTGGATCCTGCAAACTTGGGCACAGAAGGCGAGAACGTTACCGCTATGCCACGCAGCCAGTTGTTTAAAAATCAAAAGCATATCTTGGTACGATATCTATGCGTTTTGAAAATTAAGACATAAGTAAACGTAAATGATGTCGTCATCTCAAACACGTGCCGATATTTTCATTTTCAGGTGGCTTTTAAATAGTTGCTTGTAGTGCAATCAGTAATTTTCGTCCAGTCAACTAACGAAGTAGCGACCAATGATTTCGTCCAGACCAATGGTATCGTCTAGACAGTTGTCTAACCAAGTAGCAATCATTGGTAGACTATCGTCCAGGCCAATGGTTTAGTCTAGACACCCATTTTTGTTCATCAGCATTTTTCGTCCAGACAGTCGCCAAACCTCGCTATAGGGGATTGTGGTAAAGTGGAGTTGGCACCATTTCCTAATACAACAAAATAACTAACAAATCACACTGGTATTTTTACTAATTAACTATAATGTTACTCAATTTTACGGAATAACTAGCTTTTGATATGGTTAAGAATTTGATATAGCAGATATTTACAATTATACCCATTCTAGCAACCCACCCCGGCTTCGCTCGGTATCTTTAACGGTTTATCCAGCGTAAGCTTAAAAGGCTCACGGACGGCAGGTCCCAGACGAAATTCAGAAAAGCCGAGGTGAACAGCGAAACTCCAAACACATATAGTCTACTCTTCTCTGAAGTCTTAACTCGACACGACTCGACTGTTGATGCTGGCCGAAGCTGGGGTGATAGGCTCGCTCGCTACCTCGTAAACTCGCTCTGAAGCTAGTAATTTAAATTTCCACTGAATGGAGATTGTTGGAAAAAATGAAAACGTAAAAACCCTTATAGTGGGCGATGCATTAAAGATAGAGATAGACTATGCTGTCGCGGACTTTGTTCTAGAACTTTTCATGCTGAACAATTCTTACACACTTAGTATTGATATCGCGCCAGGAGATGGCAGTTGGGTTTGAACTGCAGATGTCTTCCCGCTCACTGCGTATCGCGCATTCCAATAACATTAAGTTGGTCACTACTTTCTTCACTCACTCAGCACATTCCTTCTTTCACTGGATGCGTGTTGTCAGCTGCGATAACAACCATTGGCATGCAGGAAGGCGATTATTTAGGTTTGGAATAGGCGGGCCACGAATGCGTACTTCAAGACCCCCCGCACCCCGTCGTAGCGGGATAAAATGCCATCTCCTGGCGCGATAACAATATATAGATATGTTTTACGGTTTACCCAGCGTAAGCTTAAAAGGCGCACGGACGGCAGGTTTTTCTTCGACTCAATTTACTGAAATCGTTACTGCTTTGCTTCCTTTGGTCACAAGTGAATGTTTTTCAACAGAAACCTTCCTCGAGAAATCCTTTACAGAATGGTGAAAACCGCATCAAAATCAATCCAGTGGTTCTTGAGATTACCCGTTACATCCAAGAATCGGGGACTTTGTTTTATACTATGTACAGATGTCCGCTACTATCATTGAAACAAGTAGGCTACATGAATTTATAACTAGTATGGGCTATTAATTCTACGTAAGACACATTAAATACGTCATACACTGTACCTAGGGATACTTGTAGAGGACTGAATTAATAAAAACAAAGCATATTTTAAAATGTTCCTATGAATTAAAAGTGTTCAGTTTATCAACCTTGTGGCTTCTCTATTATGTAGTAGTTAGTGATTTAATATGACTTATGTTTACAATTGAATTAATCACTCAGGTGAGTTAATATTCATAAAACCCCTGCAAAAGTGAAATCATCTCTACCGCGAATAACGTGCTCGAAGAAGTTGCCAGCTTGCTGGCCGCCACGATTGCTAGTGTCGCTCAATTTAGCGCGAGGATGCAATTTCGTAACGCAGCCAGCTTCGTGACTCTGTATTTTAGACTGTGGTAATACAACTCTGTCTTCCGAGGGTTGCCAATCTCACTTTTCCCCCAAGAAACATAGCTTATTTTCAACTGAGACTAGCGCCAAATAATTCTGAATCCCACCAGCGGGACAATATTAGCTTACTTTTCTTTTCTTGGCGGGAGAGGAGTTATATGTAAATTAATCTAGTTTTAATTAAAAATAACGCATTTTAATAAATTCCACATTAACACTAATTTTGGGATCGTTATTAACTTCTCGAGCATGAGATAGCCATCAGCCGAGTTTCTCCATACTACGTAAACATATGTCCAGCAATTCTCCGAATTACGGTTATTTCCCAGTTACAAACGAGAGAAAATTTTCGCATGTGTAGTGTAAGCTTCTAAACCTTTTTCCGGCTGCATGAAGCATTTCTTAGGTAAGAAGGACCTAGGTAGGTGCGAATAATCTTCGAAAATGATATTTTAGGCATTCAAGGTTAATTGCAATTATAAAGCACAGGATTTTGCTGAAGAGCCTAAATAAACATAAAAATGAGTATTGTATAACTCATAAATCAAAATGATACATCGTGAGAGAACATGCCCACTTTTGCTGAGACTTCTGCGCATGTTTTCTCTTGTTGAGAGATACGCAGTCTTCGTGTTGGTAGCACAGATAGATTCGAGTTTATTTTGTTCCTCTCAGGGGAACAGGGATGTTCGAGATTTACCATTGAAGTCAAAAATTAACTTCATTTTTTATGAAATACATTTTTTTGTCTTTTCTGCATATTGTAGGTCTATTAGGCCTACACGAAATCTTTTGTTCCAAAACACATGAAACTTTTTTGTGTAGTAATATCTCATTGAGAAATGAAAATACTTGTAGAGTTGTTGTTAATTCATTTGAGGGGCTTAAGACTTCTTGGTCATCAGCCTCATGTTGTAGGGTGTGTGTTGGAGTTGTCTGGCAACCTGTATTGCTGTGATGAATGTAGTAGTGAAACTGTATTAGGGACAGGGATGGGATAGGCGCTCCAGGACTTGAAGTAAGGCACTATCCCGGCAATTTCCTGTAGGGAGTATGGAAAAATCCGGGGAAAAACCACACTCAGGATAACCTCTGTCGGCACCGGGATTCAATCCTACGTTATCTGTACTTACTGCAGCTGCCCTTGCGACCTTGGTGCAAGTTTGACGAGCGCGGCTACGCCACGGGACGAAATGCTTGTAGAATTTGGCTTGAGTAACTATAACCCCCCCCCCCCCCCAATGGTCGATCCTGTCTACGCTGCAATTGAAGAAATTTATGATGATTGAAATAACACATAGATTTAAAGCTCAGTTTAGAACTTTATGAGATTTTGAATTCTATATTAATATTTTCACTACCTTTTTCCAGAGAACTTAGATTCTTCGTATGACATTTAAGGTCATAATTTTATGGTTAAGAATCATTTCAGTTTCTGATTTTCATTCATCTGAGATTCTTGAGTCGGTCATTTCTAATGGTTTCTTATTGAGTTCAATTAATTTTTGAAATAAATTCCATGGTGTAGGAGTGATCGAATTTCATGAAAAGTCAGGCAAGTTTCGGTTTTTTGATATTGAATTGTTTTGACATTTACCAATATTTATACCGGTCAATTTTGAATAATAATAATAATAATATTAATAACTGTATTACTCTTACCAAAGGCTCAAGAATTTCACTAATGAATATTTAAAATAATTGTCAACACAATATGATCACGAATATTATTTATAACAATTCGTAATGAAGAATTGACCTTTAAGGAATTTTGAAGTGGTAAATGAATTTGCAGCATACTGATATTAAGTAATTATTGTATTAAGGTGATTCAACTAATGGTTGAATGGAATGATAATGAGCTTATATAACGTCATCGTGTATTTTGGAAAATGTTGGAGTGGTATTTGAAATGAAGTGAAATATAGCCTAGTTTAAAAAAATGTAATATTATTGATGAATAATGAGTTATAATGCAAGTACAATGAGTGTTGATGAATTAATTATTAGGTAATTATTCTTTGTAATCGTGATTGAGCACGAGGAATATTAGAAACCGTATGTAAGTATAGTATGCACCACGAATGGATTTTAAGAATGGAAATTTGAAATGAAAGGAGTTTATTAATTTGTATACGGATCATATTTATATAATGTTCTGAATCGTAAGTGAAACTTACAAAGATATTCCCGGAATATAATCGGTAAATATTAAGCACGAATATTACGATTTCATTCGCTGAGCTTAATCGCTTGTAGAATAGGAATGGATTTGACAAAGCAATATACTTGAAATTAATGCTAATGAAATGATCATATATGGATGACACGAATCATACTTAAATTCTGATGCGAATAATAATGTACATGATTGTGAATAATTTGATGAATAATCTCTTGTATAAGTTAGGGTAAATTCGTGTTCAATGAATAGTTTAGTGTGATTTTCACACAATCTCAAGCAGCAAAGTCGAATGCAGGGTTTGCATCGTTATGATTAAATATAGACGTAACATTTTCGCTGAAATATTTTGTGTGATAATATACTTGCTTCGTTCGTTTTCGATGAATAAATTTATTTTTCATTTTAAATTCTTTCGGATGTGGTGATTTATATTAATACAAAGGATGTGTTAAATCTCAAGCAGCAAAGTCGAATGCAGGGTTTGCATCGTTATGATTAAATATAGACGTAACATTTTCGCTGAAATATTTTGTGTGATAATATACTTGCTTCGTTCGTCTTCGATAAATAAATTTATTTTTCATTTTAAATTCTTTCGGATGTGGTGATTTATATTAATACAAAGGATGTGTTAGGAAAGCCAGTCCTTGATATTTTTCCAACGTAAGTCTGCACCACGAGATTTTCTCTTTGATTCTCGAGTTCTTCGTTCTGAGCTAGTTCTTTTCTCAGCCACCATTGGTTTCTCTTAACGCATTCTTATTATATTTTTGTATCCCTATTCCTGGTTGATCATGTTGGTAGAATTTTGGGGGTTTTTCTAGCCGGGTACTTCGAGATTCTATAATCCAGCTGTGTCTTCGGATTTCAACAGGTAAGACCACGAGAGTACGGGTACAGTACCTACTGTCAGGCCACTGCCGCCTCCTTCCCTCCTCCTTGCCTATCCATCCTAATCTCCCCCTCCCTTCCCTCATGAGCCCCCTGTTCGCTTTGCAGGTGAGACCGCCTGGCCGAGGTGCTGATCACACCTCCCCAGTTGTATCCACTCCGACCAGATGATCCCAGCTCTAGGATACTGCCCGTACAGGCGGAAGTGGTCAGATCCCTCGCTGAGTCCGTGGGAGCCACCATCCTGGGGAGTGAAATCGATTAAAAACAAAATAATAATAATAATAATAATAATAATAATAATAATAATAATAAGGAAATACGAACCTTCCCAAGTCGAACGAGTTCGGGCACAGTGCGCCTCACAGGCTTGCAGGGTAATTACTGCACTTAACGCAGGCGACAAGAAAACTAACTGGGAGCATTTGGAACGGGACCTAGAGATACGAAGGTACTAAAATGGACAGCCACATAGACACCCTTGGGGAGAAGGGGGTAGCAAGAATTGATTTGCGGCGCCTGTCAGGCCAGCTGCACCCGACGGAGGGTTAAGGCCCTAGAACCATTCATGTCCTTAGTAGTGTAAGAATATTTTTTAATAAGTCTATTAATGGCTGGCAATGCGGGCTGCATCACGTCACCGCTACCAGTGTTCTGGTGCAGAATTGCGAAAATAGTGGCATCTTGCGCTGCTTATAAATTGCAGTCACGGGGAGTAATTAGTGCAAAAAGATTTCTTAGGGCCCTTAAAATAGTTATCATGATAAAAATAGTATGCCTCTGTATAAGTGCGATAGTGTTGGTGCAGTATATTCAGGTTATCAGCTGCAATAAGCGTTAGTGCATTCAAATTTACTTTCATTCATTCCAATCCTTAACCTTGAGCGCTATGTGGCGATAAACTACACTATTGCTACCTAAGGAGCTCGGGACAGCCGAAGTTTTCCAAAGTGCTCCGATTGTTTTCCTACGGTGCTATGCGACAAAAGACGACACTATTGGTCTCTACTTTTCTAACGGCCAATGAGATATAGGCCCTAGGCAGTGTCTTTTATTTCACTTACTCCTCTTTCTAATCATATTTTTCAATTCGTTTGAAAATTACATGTGTCAGTACTGTAGTTAGTAAATAGCCGTTTCCCTATTCATTATTATCATTATCATTACAGGAAAATGACCTGAATATTACGTCCATTATACTGTACTAATTATCACCCCCACTACTACCACCACCACAAAAAGTTATATTTTTAAAATATCTTCTTTCTGTTAGTTTAAGTATCATGTGCCAGTTCTGTAGTAGTATTCATTATCTTTACTTAGTATAAAACAAAGTCCCCGATTCTTGGATGTTACGGGTAAACTCGAGAACCACTGGATGTAATTTTGATGTGGTTTTCAGCATTCTGTAAAGGATATCTCGAGGATGATTTCTGTGCAAAATAATGTATTTATGATCAAAGAAAGCCGAGCAGTAACGATTTCAGTGGAAAAGTCGAAAAAAAAACTGGCGTCCGAGCGCTTTGTAAGCTTACGCTGGGCAAACCGTAAAAATATCTAAATACTATGAGTGTAAGAATTGTTCAGCATGAAAAGTTCTAAAAAAAAGCCAGGGAGAGCATATCTCTATCTTGAATATATCGCCTACTATAAGTTTTTTACGTTTTCATTTCTTCCAACAATCTCCATTCAGTTACTGATGCGAAAGTTTACGAGCTAGCTAGGGACGAGTCTATCACCCCAGTTACAGCTTAGCTAGCGGACGAGCTTATTGCCCCAGATACAGCCAGCAGCAAACTGTCGAGTCGTGTCGATTTAAAAACTTGAGAGAAGAGTGGTTGTGTTTGGAGTTTCCCTGGAAGTGCAACTCGGCTTTTCTTAATTTCACTTGTGAACTTTTCGTTCCGCAAAATTCACAGTCAAGTTAAGATTGAACGGAAGGGGGATTTGTGTTTCATGCACCTCGCCATTCTTAAAATATGTCTGACAAGAATTTGTTGCACATGCATCTCCATGATAATATAATTAATAGTCCAGTCAGTGATTTTACCCCATCAGGCCGAGACGTAAAACGGATAATGGTCGTTGTTCATTGACATAGGAAGAAAAGGCGCTTACCACGTGATGCATTCATAACTGTTCCCGGGCGAAGCCGGGTCGGGTTTCTAGTCTATATATATCAAGCTCAAAGTTTGTCTGTCTGTCTGTCTGTCTGTCTGTCTGTCTGTATGTTTGATATTTATATAAATCTACACCGTTTCACCGATCTGAACCAAAATTTGTATACTTACCCTTTGGAACCCAACGAGTAACCCTGTCCACTTGAAATTTCGGACAAACCACTCCATTCCCTGCATTTAGGCCCTTTGGCACAAATCTACGCCGTTTCACCGATCTGAACCAAAGGTTGTATACTTACCCTTTCGACCCCTGCAGGTAATACTGTCCATTTTAAATTTCGAACAAACCACTCCATTCCCTGCATTTAGGCCCTTTGGCAAATATCTATACCGTTTCAACGATCTGAACCAAAATTTGATTATTTACCCTTATGAACACTGCGAGTAACACGGTTCACTTGAAATTTCGGACAAACCACTCCATTCCCTGCATTTAGGCCCTTTGGCACAAATCTACATCGTTTCACCGATCTGAACCAAAGGTTGTATACTTACCCTTTCGAACCCTGCAGGTAACACTGTCCATTTTAAATTTCGAACAGACCACTCCATTCCCTGCATTTAGGCCCTTTAGCAAACATCTACACCGTTTCAGCGATCAGAACCAAAATTTGATTATTTACCCTTAGTAACACTGCGAGTAACACTGTCTACTTGAAATTGCGGACAGACCACTCCATTCCCTGCACTTAGGCCCTTTGGCACAAATCTACACCGTTTCACCGATCTGAACCAAATTTTACATACTTACCCTTTGGAACCCGAAGAGTGACACTGTCTAAATGAAATTTCGGACAGACCACGCCATCCCTGCAGTTAGGCCCTTTGCCACAAATCTACTTCGTTTCACCCATCTGAACCAAACTTTATGTACTTACCCTTAGGAACCCGACGAGTAACACAGTCTACTTGAAATTTCGGACAGACCACTCCATACCCTGTGTTTAGGCCCTTCGGCCCAAATCTACATCTTGTCACCGATCTGAAACATAATTTTATACTTACCCTTTCGAACCCGGTGTAGATGTGTGTCAAATGGCCTAAATGCAGGGAATGGAGCGGTCTGTCCGAAATTTAAAGTGAGCAGTGTTACCCGCAGGGTTCCAAAGGGTTAGTATACGAAATTTAGTTCAGATCGGTGAAACGGTGTAGATTTGTGCCAAAGGGCCTAAATGCAGGGAATGGTGTGATCTGTCCGAAATTTCAAGTGGATAGTGTTACGCATGGAGTTCCAAAGGGTAAGTACATAAAGTTTGGTTCAGATCGGTGAAACGATGTAGATTTGTGCCGAAGGGCCTAAATGCAGGGAATGGAGTGGTCTGTCCGAAATTTCATGTAGACAGTGTTACTCGTCGGGTTCCAGAGGGTAAGTATATAAAATTTGGTTAAGATCGGTGAAACGGTGTAGATGTGTGTCAAATGGCCTAAATGCGGGGAATGGAGCGGTCTGTCCGAAATTCAAAGTGGGCAGTGTTACTCGTCGGGTTCCAAAGGGTAAGTATGTAAATTTTGGTTCCGAACGGTGAAACGATGCATATTTGTGCCAAAGGGATTAATGCATGGAAATTTGAAGTGGACAGTGTTACCCACAGGGTTCCAAAGGGTAAGTATACAAATTTTGGTTCTGATCGGTGAAACTGTGTAGATTTGTGCCAAAGGGCCTAAATGCAGGGAATGGAGTGGTCTGTCCGAAATTTAAAGTGGACGGTGTTACCCGCAGGGTTCCAAAGGGAAAGTATACAAATTTTGGTTCAAATCGGTTAAACGGTGTAGATTTGTATAAATAACAGACAAGCAGACAAACTTTGAGCTTTAGTATATGCAGAATAGACTAGCAGTAGTGCCCGGCTTCGCCCGGTGGATTTATTTGTTTTATGGATGATAATGAATAGGCTACTACTACAGAACTGGCACATGATACTCAAACTAACAGGGGGGAAAAAATATAAATATTTGTGGTAGTAGTGTGGATGATACGTAGTACAGTATAATGGATGTAACTTTGAGGTCTTTTTCCCGTCATGATTATGATAATAATGAACAGGTAAACTGCTATTTACTAACTACAGTATTGACACCTGCAATTTACAAACGAATTGAAAAATATGATTAGGAAGAGGAGTAAGTGAAATAAAAGACACTGCCTACGGCCTATATCTCATTGGCTGTTAGAAAAGTACAGGACAATAGTGTCGTCTTTTGTCGCATAGCGACGTAGGAAAATAATCAAATCACTTTGGAAAACTACGGCTGTCCCTAGCTCCTGAGGTGACAATAGTGTTATTTATCGCCACAAAGCGCTCAAGGATAAGGATCGGAATAAATGAAAGTACATTTGAAAGCACCAACCCTTACTGCAGCTGATAACCTGAAAGTACTGCACCAACACCATCGCACTTATACAGACGAATAATATTTTCATGATGATAACTGTTTTATGGGACCTAAGAAATCCTTTTGCACTAATTACTCCCCGTGAAAGCAATTTATACCCAGCGCAAGATGAAACTATTTTCGCAATTCTGCACCAGAACACTGATATGGGCGGCGTGATGCAGCTCGCATTGCTGGCCAACGATAGACTTATTAAAACATTCTTACAGTTACACTACAGTACTACGGACATGAATGGTTCTAAGGCCATAAAACGTGGTTTTCAAGTTGCTCTTGTCTGTTATTCTAAATGTAGGTAACGGAGAGGGTTCTCCAAAATATGAAGTGGACAGTTTTACCAGCAGGGTTTCAAAGGGTAAGTAGGCCTGTGTAAAATTCGGTGCAATTAGGTGAAACGGTACAGATTTGTTCTAAAGGGTCTAAATGCAGGGAATAGAGTGGTCTGTCTGAAATTTCACGTAGGCCTAGACAGTGTTACTCGCTGGGTTCCAAAGGGTAAGTAGGCCTATGCAAAATTTGGTTCAGATCAGTTAAACGGTGTAGATTTGTGCCCAAGGGCCAAAATGCAGGGAATGGAGTGGCCTGTCCCAAATTTCATGTAGACAGTGTTACTCGTCGGGATCCAAAGGGTAAGAATATAAAATATGGTTCAGATCGGTGAAACGGTGTTTGTGCCAAATGGCCCAAATGCAGGGAATGGAGTGGTCTATCCGAAATTGTAATGTGGACAGTGTTACTCCTCTTTCTAATAATAATTTTTAATTCGTTTGTAAAATACATATGTCAGTTCTGTAGTTAGTAAATAGCCGTTTCGCTGTTCATTATTAGCATTATCATTACGGGAAAAAGACCTGGGTGTTACGTCCATTATACTGTGCTACTTATCACCCACACTACCACACCCACAAAAAGTTATATTTGTATCTATTTTTTCTGTTAGTTTAAGTATCATGTGCCAGTTCTGTAGTAGTATTCATTATCATCCATAAAACAAATAAATCCACCGGGCGAAGCCGGGCACTACTGCTAGTATTACATGAAATGAATTCCTTGAACTGGTTTTAGGGGCCAGATAGACCTGGAAGGAATCAGCCTCTGGGATGATCTTCGGATGAGGCTATAGTTCCTGTACTTGCCACTACGTCACGCCAGTGTAGAATCAGGCATTTGCTTTGAGCACAGCGCACAGCACAGAGCGACTTAGTTCATCCGCTGTCATGTATGAATGCGGTGCTCTGTTTATTTGGACTAGGTTTCGTATTACACAGCGTCATGAAAGTTACAATGCAGGTATTGTGTGATGAGTTTTCAGTGAAGACTGCAGTGTCGCTCTTGTACATGATGCTCAGTGAGTTACGTGAATAAAAGTGGACAGATGTGTACGAGCCATCAGGTGGTTACTTCAACTCGACTAAGGCTGGTATAATTTATTCGCCGTTCTACAGACGTGCGTGCGCGCGTGTGTGTGTTGACGCAAACTACCTTACGGGCGCTACGTCAGATATAAACATTGTCACAACAAGAGTAGGTAAGTACGCTCCGGATTATAGGCTAGATATGGGAGCTTCTGATAAATTGATTATTCTGCGATAGCAAACATGGAACTTCAATACGATTGTTGAGCTCCATTGTTTACACAGAGGTATGCCGTGCCATGTGTGTCCTTTCAGTGTTATTATCGGGTACATCCCTTACTGAGTTTCGGTCTTTAACAAATATTCCGTTCATAATGTTTAACAAAACATTAAATGTGAAGTTTTTAGAGTGTCATGAAGAAAATAGTATTATATTTTTTCCTTTGGTTCAGCTCTTCCCCTAACTATCTCTTTGGTTTTTTATGAGAGAGGGGAAATAATAATAATAAACTATAATTCGACCGAAACTGGACCTCCGGAGAAGCCTGGTGCTGGTCTTTTGAGTTAGTGACCTGCTCGTCGAGATTGAAGATGGAATAATAATGCAAAGGTCAGAAACGCCTGGGCTCTGAGACCCGAATTAGGAGTACCGGTAGTGTTTCTTCTAGGTACCCCTTTTGGGGGAGGGGGAACAATCCCCACCGTAAATAGGCTCTCAGAAGTTGAGGAAATGGGTCAGCTTGAGATACACTTATTCACAAAGGAAAATTAATCATGTATCAAAATTGAAGTTATAACATTGTTTTGAGTAGGAGCATACCGTACGTTATGAAAATATGCTGTTTAGAGGAGAGATATTGATGAGGTCCTCTGATGCGTAAATACCTGGGTCCTGGGTGGAGGGATCAGCTGCACAAGCAGCTCAAATAGCCCATTATTTATAATAACAGTAAGCTTTTCAGGCACTTGGTCCATTGCTGAGTTTAACAATTACAAATCAATTCTCTCTATCACACACACACACACAAAGCAAATGCTGGGTTGATGTCTTATTTCACGTTCCCGGGATCTTCTTTCAACTCTGTCCCCAAATAATCTGCATGGCAATGGTAGAGCATACATCAAAATACTACTTGTTAATTCATTTAGAAACTTGGGACATCTTAGTAATGAACCCCGTGTACTTGGAGTGTGTTAAGTTTGGGAACGATTCCCGGCTCTGCCAAGAAATGTAATTCTGGTCTGAGGGCCGAAACGGGGTACCCTCAGCCACGTGAGACAAAACTGAGAAGAAGTGGGTTCCATTTCCACCCCAGCCATCCTATGAGTGGTATTCCGCGGTTTCTCACTTCTACTCCAGTCAAATGCCGGAATGGTTCCTAACTTAAGGCCACGGCCGCTTTCTTCACACTCCTCACCTCAATTACCGGGTTGGTTCCTGACTTAAGGTCACGGCCACTTCCTTCCCACTCCTCACCTCAATTACCGGGATGGTTCCTAACTTAAGGCCACGGCCGCTTTCTTCCCACTCCTCACCTCAATTACCGCAATGGTTCCTAACGTAAGGCCACGGCCACATCCTTCCCACTCCTCACCTCAATTACCGGGATGGTTCCTAACCTAAGGCCACGGCCACTTCCTTCCCACTCCTCACCTCAATTACCGGGGTGGTTCCTAACTTAAGGCCACGGCCGCTTCCTTCCCACTCCTCACCTCAATTACCGGGATGGTTCCTAACTTAAGGCCCCGGCCGCTTCCTTCCCACTCCTCACCTCAATTACCGGGATGGTTCCTAACATAAGGCCACGGCCGCTTCCTTCCCACTCCTCACCACAATTGCCGGGATGGTTCCGAACTTAAGGCCACGGCCAGTTCCTTCCCACTCCTCACCTCAATTACCGGGATGGTTCCTAACATAAGGCCACGGCCGCTTCCTTCCCACTCCTCACCTCAATTACCGGGATGGTTCCTAACTTAAGGCTACAGCCGCTTCCTTCTCACTCCTCGCCTGAATTACAAATACACACACTAATACAGACACCACAATTACAGACAAATTCTACATACGTACACTCACCCTACTACAGGGGGCTAAGTGACCACGATGTCCACCCCTCAAATGAAACAACTACAACGATTTTGAGAAGGGAATATTTTTATTCCCGTAAATTTACAAGTGTCAAAAAAATTCAAATTGCTTCATATTTGTGAACTGGCTGCGTGGCGCAGCGGTAACGTTCTCGCCTGCTGTTCCCAAGGTTGCAGGATCGATTCCTGGGGGCAGTCAGTTACAGTAGCATTTGAGGGTGCGCAAATGAGAGGGAGCCGTGTCAGTAGATTTACAGGCACGTTAAAGATCCCCTTCGGGGCGAAATTCCGACACCTTGGCGTCTCCAAAAGCTGCAGTTGTTAAAAGGACGTAGAACCAATATTATTATTATTAACTAAGATGACTGAGGAGCAACTCGAACTCGCCTCTTCTCAGTTCTGCCTCACGAGGCTGACAAAACTCCGTTCCAGACCATTACAGTTCCCATAGGGTGCCAGCCAATTGCATTAACCACTAAACCAAGTGATGAGACGGGCTCTTGAACGCTTGATCTCGTTGGTGGGTACTAATCTAACTATTTACCATCTTCTGTTTTTGCCATTTACGAATTCAGTTGTTTATGTAGGTGATTTCTCATTGAGCGGTAAACCTGAGTGTGCTTTTTCCGGGGATTTTTCCCACATTATCTTTCTATTCCTGGGTTGACTACCACAGTCCTAGACCCTAATAAATGCTATTACAACACTACTGCAGTCCACACAGAAACACAAATGATCAGAAATATCCAATACAAGCCCACGCATATGGGGCTGATGTCCTACATGTCCCAAAACCCCCAAAAGAAAACTACAACAAATTTTTTAGGATAGTATAATGATAGTATATGCCGGCCCCGTGGTGTTGGGGTAGCGCGCCTGCCTCTCACCCGGAGGCCCCGGGTTCGATTCACGGCTCCGTCAGGGATTTTAGAAACTGTCGTGAGGGCTGGAACAGGGTGCACTCAGCCTCGTGAGGTCAATTGAGTAGCTGTCTGACATTGAGGCAGCGCCCCGATCACGAAAACCAAGATTAACGGTCGAGGGGACCCGATGCGCTGATCTCGTGTCACCCCAATATCTGCAGGCCGAATGGCTGGGCAGCGGTCGCTTGGTAGGCCTTTCATGGGCTGTAGTGCCACGGGTTATTATTATATTATTATTATATTATAATGATAGTAGGCTATATGCCGGCCCCGTGGTGTTGGGGTAGCTCGCCTGCTTCTCTAATGATGGCACTTACAAATAAGCCACGGCCACTTCCTCCACCTCCTATCAACTCCTTGCGTCGGGAAGAGTGTAGGCCTATGGCCGTAAAATCCATTGCTACTTCGAAAATCATTTCGCCTCACTCCTTAACGCGGGGGGGGGGGGGGGGGGGAGATGGGGGGGCCTTAGAAATATAAAAATTCCTTTCTTTGTGAGGTTTGAAGCCATTTTTCAGTGTTGCCTAAGTAAACAAAAGTTTGGTGCTTTTCAGTCGGTCAGCACGAATGTACACAAAAAGAGCTGGGTTATGTCTTAATCCTGAAATAAATTACATGAGATTAATAAATACACTAGGATGACCAGTTTCGATCGTCAGGCGATCATCATCAGATCCATTACACTTAGGCCATAACATCTATGTTTGAGAATACAGGTGAAAAATATTTACAATATGTACAATTATTTAGTTGCAGTATTGGTAATGCAACTGTCGGTGTATGCTAAATGTAGTAGCCTATATCTAATGTTAGGTGAAATGCTAAAATGGTGATAAAAATCCGGAGTTTGTCTGTTTGGGGTGATTATATGGTTATACAAAATCAACTATGGTTATACTGTAATAATATAGGCTGATACTTATCCGGTTGTCTTCCTGACTGGAACTTCGAGTAGTTTCGTGTTCATTCTTGCACCAGTCCTTCCTTATGAAAAGGAGGGGTGCCTCAAAGTTCCTCTGAAAGGCGAGAGAGGGTGCATATCATTCTCATAAAAATCACACAGAAGAGGTCCGGGTTTGATTCCCGGCTCTGCTATGACATTTAATTCTGGTCTAAGGACTGGAATAGAGTTTTTACTTAGCCTTGTGAGTCAGAACTGTAAAGAGGTGGGTTTGATTCCTAACTCAGCCATCCTAGAGATCGATTTCCATGGTTTCCCACGTATACTCCTGGCGAATATCAGGTTGGTACCAAATTAAGGCCACGACTGCCTCCTACCTAAATCCTAATTCAAATTGCACACGCTAGTACAGCCATTACAATGACACATGATTATAAGAGATATTACACACATATCCGAGCACACGGGGCGACATGACCACAGCAGCAGCAACTGTAAATAACTTTCAGACAATGATCTGTACGAAGAATCTGTCAGCCTCTAACGTCTCTTTCTCTGAAAGAAAAGGAACGCGTTTACCTAGACTTGGAAATTCGGGAGCGGCTCTGTGGGATGACATTATTGGAGGAAGGGAAAGGGGGAGTTGCTCCCATCCCCGCTCCCAGCCATGCTCGTCAATGTCGCCTTACGTGCTATAGGAACATGTTGGCTGTCACCCCTGAGGTTCGGGTTTGATTCCCGGCTCTGCCAAGGAATTTAATTCTGGTCTGAGCGTTGGAACGGGATACATTCAGCCTCCTGAGGCAAAACTGAGAATAAGTGGGTTTGATCCCCATCTCAGCTATCCTAGAAGTGGCTTTCCGTGGTTTCTCATTTCTTCTCCAGGCAAATGCCGGGATGGTACCTACCTTAAGGCCACAGCCGTCTCATTCCCCTTTTCTCGTCACAATTACAAGTACACACCCTAATACAGTCATCTCAATAACACAGGCTATCAGCAAAATTCCACACACACCCAAGTATGTATGACCAATCAACAACAGCAACTTTAGGAACATGTATTGAGACCACTGATCTCTATACATGGATGGCTGGTAGCTAAGGCAGCAGCAAGCCGAATAGACGATGACAGGTAGAGCAAGATGGCAGCGAGCGCATGGTGCAATATTGCGAATCCAGCTCTGTGATTGGTTACTGGTAGTTTGCTGTTATACATGTATTTATACTGGCAGTAAATATTTTGTGTTTCTTGTAGTTGTAAAATGGGCTGAATTTGGTTATTTAAAGCGTAAAATATTAGTTTTAAGTACCAGTTTGGTGACCCATCATCCCAGGCAAGCCGGTAATACCTTTACTTCTCAGGCAGATAGGTCGCTTAGCCGTAATTTTGAAGTTATTGTGAAGTTAAGTATACATATGCGGTGGTGCTGAAGCAGACGTGATCGGGCTAGGCTATTGGGTGTTTAAATTTGATCCCATTTCAGGTTTTTTCGGTTCTGGGTGCGAATAGTTCGCGTAATAGTTGTAAAACGGTGGGGAGAGTATATTTTGAGTAGGTTTTTAGTTGTGTTAAGTTTTATGTGGAGCTGAGGAGTGAAATTGGTTTGGCTTCAAGTGCATTTTTGGCTTTTATCTACTTCCCGTAATTATTAAGTTTATTGTGCTGCTAGCGTGATTAAAAGCTGTAGTATTTGATGTAGAGTGCTGGGATTACTTGGAGGAAGTGTTGGTTATTTCATGGAAACAGGAATTCATTACCAATTACCGATTACGATATGTCGAATCTAGGCCTGTATAGTGAGCTATGTTTAGGTCTATAGGTACATCATTTAAAGAATGCATAATTTTGTGGCATATATACATGTATACCGTATATACAATTTACAAGAATGTTTCCAGAAATTGTTTTTCACTCGTTACTCTGTTACTGATCGCTAATTGCGTGTACTCAGCACCTAAGTTGATATTTGTCAGCCGTTATTATACATTCATTTTTATTGATATTCCGGAGATTTACTGACCTCGGAATGACGTGTCAGTGATCCCAATGCTCTTATGCTATGAGTGAACATATCTCTATAATTTTATGTGCTCCAAAGCACCATTAATTACGATTTAAATTTGACTAGATTATCATTGCTTGCCCATAAGGAGGGCTCGAGAATGGGTAGACCAACATGGCGGACCGCGCGCTCAACCTGGCGTACTTTCTCGTGCAGCGGAGAACTGCCATCAGCGATCCATGTATAGAGATCAGTGATTGAGACTCTTGACCCTAAACGCCAGAGCGTAGTCGTGCGTGTTAAATAGCACACCATGATTACAAGAGAGAAGCTGGAAGTTCGGAGATCGAAGGTTCGAATCCCGGCGCTATCAGTAGGCCTAGCTAGCCTGAGCGTGTATTTCTCCGGATTGGTACTCCATGTACAGTATGTCCCTACCTCATTCCTAGACTCTAAACGTTACGTTTGCATAAACTATAACAATCGCCATATATCCACAGATTTTCAGAGAAAATTCAGCACACGCCCAAGTACACGGAGCTGATGATCAAATGTCCCAAACCTCTAAACTGTATTAATAACAACCTAACGCATGCCCCAATGGTTCAACGTTCGATTCCCGTTTCTGGCAAGAATTTAATTCTGGTCTAAGATGTGGGCATCGTGGTTTTTCAGCGCCGAGTACTTGGGTATGGCATATATATACAGAGAGTTAGAGGGGAAAAAATCAAAAATAAATAAATAAATAATCTGATAACCTGTGTTATTGTGGTGTCTGTCGTAGTGTGTCATTGTAATTCAGGCGAGGATTGGGAAGGAGACAGCCGTGGCCTTAAGTTAGGAACAATCCCGGCATTTGCCTGGAGTAGAAGTGGGAAACCACGGAAAAACTGTTCCAAGATGACTGAGGTAGGAATCAAAACCACCTTTTCCCAGTACTGCCTCACAGTGCTAAGTGTAACCTGTTTCAGCTCTCAGACCACAAATTTCTTGGGAGAGCTGGAAATTGAACTCTGACCTCAGGGGTGAATGCTAGCCACGACGCCACGAGTGGTCTTATTCATAGTTCCTGCACCAATGAATGAAAATCCACAGCCTGCTTCCAGTCTCCGACCGGGTCAGGAATGGAATGAATGAAGCCCCCATCTAGAGGCGAGGATATGAACGTGCCGGCTGCCGAGGCCTGACGCACTCCTCTGGGGCAATGATTAAATGAATGACAGATGAAATGAAATGATAGTGGAGAGTGTTGCTGGAATGAAATTGTGACAGGGAAAACCGGAGTACCCGGAGAAAAACCTGTCTGCCTCCGTTTTGTCCAGCACAGATCTCACATGGAGTGACCGGGATTTGAACCACGGACCCAGCGGTGAGAGGCCGGCGTGCTGCCGCCTAAGCCACGGAGGCTCTCTTCCTGCACCAATGCAACATCCAAATGCTGATGATTATGATTATTATTATTATATTTATTATTACTATAATTGTTGTGTTAAGCGGTGGAACAGCAAGGTCATCTTCCCCTAAGAGGATGGGTGTGCAACTATGCGAGGACGAAGCTGTGTGATCTGAGCTACCTTGCCTCTCACACGTTATCCACTTAATGAATTCATAGTGCTGCCTGGCAGCGTGGAGGAATGTGGGAGTGAACTCGACTCGTCACCCCTTAATGCTATTTTAATTGGACACCGTGGCTATGGGGTGGCAAGCGTGTACCCGCCCGACCACGTACTGTAGGGCTGAGGACGTATTATAGGTGAGTTCGAATCCAACTATTGGTGGTTCACTTACACTCAGGGCAAATGCTGGGATGTTACCTGTCTTAGTGCCCGTTTACAAGTATTCACATTAGTACAGTTATCTCAGTAAGACAGATTTTCAAACAAATGCCACAAACGATCAGGTAGCCTATACGGGTCTGATGACTACGACGTCAATTCAACAACAACAACAACAAGACAAGTAGGCCTACATTCCAGGAGTGGTCCCAGAATAATTGAGATAGGCTTAAATCCCTAGTTCTAATATAATAACTTATAATATTGAACAACCGGTTTGAATTTGTCTGCCCTCGGACGAAAATTATGCGATTTAAGTTGACGTGGATACAGTGGATAAGGATATTTAATAAAAATCCTCTATCATTACAATAATTTCTAAACCTTGGAAATATGCTATTTGTTATTGTTAATCATTTTAAGGGTTTGGGACGGTTTGGTCATCAACCTCGTGTACTTGGGTGTGTGTTGAGCTTTTGTCTGACAACCTGTGTTTCTGCGATGACGGTAGTAGTGTGTGTAGCTGTATTAGGGACATAGATGAGGAAGGTGCCCCTGGACTTTCCTAGAGGGAGTGTGAAAAAATAGCGGGGTAAAACCACAGTCAGCATAGCCGCTGTCAGTGCCGAGATTCGAGCTGCTAATCTCTGGTCATGCTGCAAGCTTCCACGGGGACGTGGTGCGTGAGAAAAACAGAAGTACATTTTGATAGTTTCCTTTCTTATTCACTTTCAGAAGCGTTCCTATTAAGGACCAATAATATTCTGCCAACATTCTGCAGTTCCGCCGTCCCACAAGCCACTTTACTTTTACTGCCATGTCATGCTGTTAATCACTTGTTTCCCCCATCTAGGCGATGAAGGATATGTAATTTTGGTGATGTACATCAGTTCACACATAAGAAACATCTCATGTTATTCACAATCTGTTTGTACTCATTAAATTTGTGATTTCTTAGAAAGTTTGTAGGCTACACACTGATTTAAAGCCATATTTTTCAATATCACTAAACGAGTTGAGAAATTCCGTATCTTGCACAACTCTTTTATCTGAGGGCCAATAGAGTCTTCCTCATTAATATTTGTCTATTTTGGGACTGTTGTATTTAAATATGAAAAGGATTCCCCTCCTCAGACCAGTACATTTGCAAATATCTTCATTACCCCACTTTAATACTCAGGGTTTAGTAGCGGCTTATATGTCACACTCATTTTAACTGGAATAAAACTGATGTCCTGAAGAAATGGTAGGTCATGCCGAATGTCTAAAATCATATTTGACTAAGGGGCACCGGAATGTCCTATACTTTTTCAACATTTTATGTAGACTATGTTTTCCTCAAAAATTATCAACTAATTGAAATGTTTCAGGGACGTCCCTTACTTTACTTTAACCCAGTGTTTCTGAAAATAATATTCTTTTTAATTTTTGAACCATTTTTAAATGGCGTAATTTTAACCATTTTTATGAACATTTCCATCCGGCAAAATTAAACTTAAGTCATTTTGAAAAACGACTGTGTAAAAATATAACACACATCAGGAGGAATTACTTCTAAAAGTTCAGCTTTGTATGTTGAAAAGTTACGGAAAGGGGGAATTTTTATATTAAGAAATATATTCGATTCCCGGCTCTGCCAAGAAATTTAATTCTGGTCTGAGGGCTGGAACGGGGTACACTCAGCCTCATGACGAAAAACTGAGAAGAGGCGAGGTATCGCTTCCTACCTCAGTCATACTGGAAATGGTTTTCCGTGGTTTCCCACTTCTACTCCAGGCAAATGGAGTTAAGGCCACGACCGCTTCCCACCAAAATTCTACCTCAATTACACACACTAGTACAGACATTACAGTGACACAGGTTATCAGACAAACTATACACATACCCAAGTACACTGGGCTACATGGCGATAATGTCGCAAAGACCCTAGAAGAATTAACAACAACATCCAGTAACTGCAACACCTTGCGCAATGTGTATGTCATGTGAGTGCCTATACCATAAACGAAGTTATTTATTAACTCACATTTGGCAATGCATCCATCTTCAAAGTTTAAAATTAGTACATGCGAGTATAATTCCACCTAGTCAATACACATAACATTCTATTTTTATTCTTTTAAACAGTGTACAATTGTTTCGAGTCATATTTTTGAACTCATCTTCAGCACTTGTGACATAATAGTGTAAACATTTCGAAGATATGCTTATTTATAATTTATAAACTTTTTTTTTTTTTTTAAATCCTAACACTGCATAAAGAACACCAGAATGTACTTTGCTGACAAAATCACTAAAGAGGTGGATATAAATAATCCATTCTTTTGCCGTCAATTGAGTTGACGCGGCCGGAAATAATGCCTTCTCTTTAAGTTACTCGTAAGCCCTACACAACTAGTAACAAACGTTTACTAGAAAGTTGTAAAGCTTAGTCCTCGTATGCGATGCTTCCTCTTCAGAACGTTGTTCAGCCTGCTGTATTTATACACGTATGTTGAGTGCGACATCGCGGAATCTGGTGACCAGTGGCCAATGGTTACCGACGCATTGCGTTGCTGGAGTTTCCTGTGGGTACTCCCAGTTTCCGGGGGATTAAGACTATTACCGCAGTTAGCTGGAGGTGTGTAGCTGAGGAATCAGCGACAGTTTTGATTTTAGGACGGGGTGCGTTCCGGCACCGTAACACCCGTTTTGCTTTCTTAATAATTGCTTTTTATGTCTATTGTTTAACAGAAAGAATAATAAAAAATATATTGTCTCAGTTACCTTATGTTAGTGGGTTTACTACTAGGATACACAGGTGTGGGCAAGAAGCCTTAGGAATAAGCTATGAACATAATAAGTGTACCGTTTGAAAGCTGTAAAGGTCCAAAATTTCGAAAATTGTTAAGATTCCGGCTCTCCTTAAATTAACCAAAGGTAAATTAGCCAAACGACATATTTTAATGCATAAGGCAAAAAGTAAGTTGTAACTTACTATGTAATTAGAAAGTTAATGCTGCTGATTGAGCCCATGCAGGTTATTGGTTCTCTAAAGAGCACTGTGTAGGGGGGTTACCATTCCAGCATTTTTGTGGACTGAGTGAAAATAAAACCGACTTAGGATGATCGGTGTCAGGGTCTGGATTTGAATATTGAATCTCTGTGTGTCCTCAACTTGGAGTGTGACTTACACGCGGCTACTAGAATATTTTAGCAGTCTAAGCTTTGAGTGTATCTTTCTAATACACACATCAAAAAAAGTTTTGCATCACCTCGGTTCCAAGAGTTCCGGAACCTTTAAATACAAAGGGAATAGAGATCAACACAAACAACATTTCAGCTCGTTTTATTGCTCATGAGACCCACACATTGCATGTTGTACCATCATACAGCTAGACTTTCAGCATTTGTGGTCCAGATTGCAGTACACACCACTACCTCTAATACCCAGTAGCACGTCCTCTTGCATTGATGCATGCCTGTATTCGTCGTGGCATACTATCCACAAGTTCATCAAGACACTGTTGGTCCAAATTGTCCCACTCCTCAACGACAATTCGGCGTAAATCTCTCAGAGTGGTTGGTGGGTCAAGACGTCCATAAACAGCCCTTTTCAACATATCCCAGGCATGTTCGATAGGGTTCATGTCTGGCGAACATGCTGGCCACTGTAGTCGAGCGATGTCGTTATCTTGAAGGAACGCATTCACAAGATGTGCACGATGAGGTCGAGAATTGTCGTCCATGAAGACAAATGCCTCTCCAATATTCTGCCGATATGGGTGCACTATGGGTCGGAGGATGTCATTCAGGTATCGTAAAGCCGTTTCGGAGCCTTCCATGACCACCAGTGGCGTACGTCGGCCCCACATAATGCCACCCCAAAACATCAGGGAACCACCACCTTGCTGCACTCGCTGGACAGTGTGTCTAAGACGTTCAGCCTGACCAGGGTGCCTCCAAACACGTCTCCGACGATTGTCTGGTTGAAGGCATATGCGACACTCATCGGTGAAGAGAACGTGATGCCAATTCTGTGGGGTCCATTCAGCATGTTGTTGGGCCCATCTGTACCGCGCTGCATGGTGTCGGGGTTGCAAAGCTGGACCTCGCCATGGACGTCGGGAGTGAAGTTGCGCATCATGCAGCCTATTGCGCACAGTTTGAGTTGAAACACGACGTCCTGTGGCTGAATGAAACGCATTATTCAACATGGTGGCATTGCTGTCAGGGTTCCTCCGAGCGGCAATCCGTAAGTAGCGGTCATCCACTACAGTAGTAGCCCTTGGGCGGCCTGAGCGAGGCCTGTCATCGACAGTTCCTGTATCTCTGTACCTCCTCCATGTCCGAACAACATCGCTTTGGTTCACTCTGAGACGCCTGGAAACTTCCCTTGTTGAGAGCCCTTCTTGACACAAAGTAACAATGCGGACGCGATCGAACTGCGGTATTGACCTTCTAGGCATGGTAGAACTACAGACAACATGAGCAGCGTACCTTCGTCCTGGTGGAATGACTGGAAATGATCGGCTGTCGTACCCCCTCCGTCTAATAGGCCCTGCTCATGCATGGTTGTTTACATCTTTGAGCAGTTTTAGTGACATCTATGAACAGTCAAAGGGACTGTATCTTTGATACAATATACACAGTCAACGTCTATATGCCGGAGATCTGGGAACCGAGGTGATGCAAAACTTTTTTTGATGTGTGTATACAGCACATCCCCATAACATGGAGCCTTCATACTACAAACCAAGCAGTAGTAGTACAGTAATAAAAGACCAAAAAGTGGCCATACCCGAACATTCAAAACATGAAAGCGCGCATGCGTTTAAATGGTAGTCAGTACCCTACACAAACTACCTCACTCCTCTTCTTGCCTAGAACGCCTCAAAATAGCGCTGCCTTGGGTTTTTGTGGGTATCTCCTCACATAACGTAACGGCAGTACTTTTTGAGGATCCAACCAGCCTTCGGGCTGACTACCTAACAGGCAGACCCTACACAATACGTCCTAGAAAATTCCACGAGTTAGTCGGTTGGGTTTGGGTGGAGAGGGGGGGTGGGGGGTGGGAGTGGAAGACGGTAAGAAAAATATATTTCTTAGATTTTTGCATGTAGGCCTATCTCGTAAACTTGTCGGTTTAGTAAACAATTCAGTATCACAAAAACTTAAGAGCGTTAAATTGTCCACAAACCTGGTTCTATACATGTTTTTGATAAATGCAATAGTTTCATAAATATGGAGGGTGTTAAAGGAAAAGATTTGGTCAAAACTGATGAAAGCTGCTCAGCATGATAAACTTACCTACCAAAACATCACCGTCTACAGGTGTAAGTCGATAATAGTAATAATAGTTGTATATACATATACCTAACACAAATTAGGCAGTCTAAAAACACAGCATGTGGGGGAGGGGAGGGGATGAGGGATGGGATGAAAGACCGAAGGGGGTTGATTGAACCCCAGAAACACTGTGTAAATGAAGCTAGCTAATCAGTAATAGTGTTTTAACATTAACATTCCTCAATGTCAGGTAATTGATTCTCTCCAAGAACCTCCTCTTCATCGTCTATTTCATCTTCTGCATCTTTGTTCATACAACCGAGGTTGAGCATTTCAGTCCTCTTTTCTGTCATTCATAGCTCTTGTTGCACTAATTTTAACAAGCACAAGAAATTATGTGGAGTAAATCTGGTGGTGCTGGAGGCAAGGTTGATGTTCTTAGACGTAGACTTCCTCCTCCTCCTCTCTTCCAGCCAAACTGGAGCGGATCCTTTTTAACATTGAGCCACTGCTGCACCTGGTGGTAAGCTTGTAACGAGTGCGGCGGCAATACACCCAACCTGAATTGAGCGTAGATTGGTTGTTTGGCTATAGTTCTTTGGTGCAGCTGATGGCGAGCAGTGATCAAGTCGCCTGAGCCACTTGCATTGTATATTGCTAGAAATAAAGCTTCACCGGCATTTTCATGGAGTATCATTCATGTCTGGAAAAGGGAAAAATACACCTATGTGTATGATACCTGCATGATGTATTCAAGAGGACCGTCTAAGGTGTTCTTCATCTTTGGCGCATTGTGTTGCGTATCCATCAAATACTACTGTAGCTTGTCCATAATGAGATGTGGCATAAAGACAGTATTGTGGATAGATGTCCTTGAATGTACCAGGCCGTTGCCACACAACCTTATGGAGGAGATGCCCACCATAAATTACGTACGGTACTCTGATTCTCCCTGGATGGTGGGCACTTCGCCAGCTGAACAAGTTAACATACTTAACAAAGGGGACTTCTTTCTATCCACATTAGCCCTTTTTCGTCAAACAGAGAAGGAGGGAATGATGACAGCGCATATGCGAATATCTCTTGTAGCTGCCGTTATGTTTTCACAGCACAAATTATACGACGGAGACTTAGGTTTGGGTTTATGCAAAGTGTCTCACTCGGAACCGCAACAGATCTGGTGACTGAAGCCAACGGTTTACAGAGTAAGATTGTGTTTCATATGATCAATCGAAACCATTTTTCCCTCTATCTCTTTTATTCCAGTGCTTGATCGCAGTTCACGTGTTTATCTGACATCAAACCAGTGGCAATGGAGGACAGCTGTTGTTGTTTCTTGAACGGGTTATGGTTTCGGAGCCAATTTATAAGAGTTTTTAAATCATTATTGTTTCAAATTGTACGAGACTCACGTAACTCTATGTGCTGCTCTGAAGAGACGCTTTGTATACCTACCGCATCAAAGGATGCGGTACAAGCAGGCATAGATTTGACCTAAGTGACAATAGTTGAGAGTGTTACACCTCTACCTCTTGTCAATCCACCTGAACTTTTCATAGATCTCATGAGCACTTGCTCGATTCCCATGTCTGTTCAGATGCCACTCTACTCTTTGTCACTGCGGCGAGCAGAGAAGTAACCATTGATGACAATTTTTTCAAACTTTTCATCTGACAATGTACATAGCAGTTGCAAGGCATCCAGGATATGTGTTGATTTGCCATAATTTAAATGACCACATGCGTGGAAGTATGGCAGCATTGTGAAGACACCTTGGAGGTGAAGGCAGAAGTCCCCTGTTCTTTCATTTGTGTCGTACATCCTTACAATTTGGATTAAATCAATCAGCTGCTGGGCACGATCGTACTTTGCAAAATTGCTCAACTGCTGCTCCAATTTCTCCAAAGCATACAGTATAGCAGCGCGGGAGCATTGAGCTCATCACTTGGCGAAGTAGCCTTCACTAACAAGAGATGCGTACGCCGTCTTCAACTCTTCTTAGTTATTAACGCAATTCTGTGATTCCAGTAAAACAGTAATCAAGGACTCTTGTGTCAAGTAAAGAACCCGAACGACTCAAGCATAAGCTTTTCCACTCATCATCTCAACAACACTGTTATTTGCATAAACCTGGCTCAACAATCTTCTATGGCACTGCCCTAAGTAACCCAGGAATGAAAGAATCAGGTGAAACCCTCCTAGACGAATGAAAATAGTCTTTAAAGGCCTGTTATCTGGGGCACTTGAGACCGTTTAATGTGCTTTTGCATATAAGGGTTGATGAAATGAGGGAGGATGTGGACGGCGGATGTACGACAGTCGGCATGCAACATGAACTTCAGTAAGAGCATTGTAAACGAACTTTTCTTTAATTCCGACCTTCTTGATTTCACTGCATTCAATTATTTTCTGCATCCCCATTTCAGATAATGGCTTACAACGTCTTTACTTTACTTTACCACCTCTGTTTTTGCATGACTGCAGTGCACTTTCCGTATCGAGTAAATTACCTAATCACTACAAAAACATCAACACTCAAACATACATGAATGCTTAGACATTTCGAAAACCATTAGGTACATACTGTATGTACCAAACACTGTAAAACAGACCGCACCAGCTGGAGGGTAGAAACAGACTGGTTGGCTCGTTGGCTGCGAGAGAGGAGGCAACAATGGGATGAGGAGAAGAGGGGTTGGACCACTGTTCTGATCATGATGAAATTCATATGGGATAATCTAACGTTTTATCCTCAACTATTATCCAATTTTTAGTGGAATCGGACCACTAGGTCGCGAGAAATTGGGGGTTGTCGGTTTTTTAGTTTGCACATGCGCAGAGGCTACAATTGATTCGCAAGCGCTGAATTTCATAGGGGACCATCTAGGACCAAATCCACGTTATCTATGAAAGATTCCATCAAAAGCAGATGGAAATTGTGGAAGTATGCCTGTGGCAAATAGACTAATATATTTTAATCGCCTTCCACCCACTTCCACCCCTCCTCAACCCATACCCGTCGGGCTAACTCGTAGAATTTTCTAGGACGTGTTGTGTGGGGTACGAAAAAATATTTAAACGCATGCGCGCTTTGATCTATTGAATGTTGGGGTTCATTGCTTTTTTTTCTGTACTATAGGCCTACTGTCGACCAAAGTATTATGTGCACTCGAGTTTGAAGGTTGTTTGTGAAGTAACCAATAGACCTACATAAAATCCAATAACACCATCATTTTCGTCGTTCTATTTTACGTTAGTTCATGTAGGTTTGGAATTTTTAATTCATATTTTAATATTTTTTATCGCAGTTGGAACACAAAAAGTGCACGTTTTTAAGCGTGTTTCAACCATGCGTCACATTTAAGAATTATTATCTCAAAAACCCGTCATCAGATCGAATCCAAATTTTAACACAATATACATTGGAATGTTGTATAACTGGTTTATTAATTTCAAAATTGTGTGTGTCCAAGAACCAAAGTTGTTATCATTTTTGTAGGGTAACTTTTTCTCGGCTCGGGGTGGTTGGAAAATGTAGTTCTTGGTTGCATTGTAATCCTTATACATCGACAAGTTATGCTGGATGACTGTGAAATACGTAAACTAATTCACTTATTTTATATCGGTTTGTATTTCTACAGGGAAATAACACATGTTTCACCAGTTAGCCGCTCCAGCAAAAGCTGTACAGCGTTGCCGAAATGGTGCCCACACGCATCATGGCGTGCCTCGCTCGGAAGTGATGGGCTCCATTACAGCAACGCTGTACAGCTTTTCGGCTAAATGGTCAACCATGTGTTATTTCCTCGTACAAATACAAACCGATATAAAATAAGTGAATTAATTTACGTATTTCACAGTCATACAGCATAACTTTTTGATGCATAACGATTACAACGCAACCAAGAACTACATTTTCCAACCACCCCGAGCCGAGAAAAAGTTACCTTACAACAATGATAACAACTTTGTTTCTTGGACACACAAAATTGTGAAATTAATAAACAAGTTATACAACATTCCAATGTAAATCGTGTTAAAATTTGGATTCGATCTGATGACGGGTTCTTGAGATAATAATTCTTAAATGTGACGCATGGTTGAAACACGCTTAAAAACGTGCACTTTTTGTGTTCCAACTGCGATAAAAAAATATATATATGAAAATATAAATTAAAAATCCAAACCTACATGAACTAACGTAAAATAGAACGACGAAAATGTTAATGGTATTGGATTGTATGTAGGTCTATTGGTTACTTCACAAACAACCTTCAAACTCGAGTACACATAATACTTGGGTCGACAGTAGGTGTTCACTCCTTATCTCTCTCATCACGGCAGGGAGATTAGGCGTGTGTGCACCTGCTCAAATATTCTGTCGCATCAAACATTGTCTAGCTAGGGAGTCAACAAAACACGATGGACGACCGTTACAAAATTGCACTGGGAGAACGCTTAATAAATAACACGTCCCAATCTGTACCGGGTAATGCATGTTAAACAATACGTCCTAAGACTGCTTTTGTAGGGTTTTTGCTTAGAGCTGTAAAAGGTAAGAAGGCACATGGCGGCTTAAATCCTATCGTGGGCTTCTAAAGCAAATGTAGCTTACAGTAGGCTACTTGCTCTCACTGCGGGTGACGTTTGGTGTAGGCGTATTTAAGACTTGAACCTTCCATGTAATAATCCGACTTTTGAACCTCGGCCAAGCGAGTTATTTAAATTGATTTAATTTGCTATTTTATGGCCACTATATTCAATGTTGCCGGCCCCGTGGTGTTGGGGTAGCGCGCCTGCCTGTCACTCGGAGGCCCCGGGTTCGATTCCCGGCTCAGTCAGGGATTTTAGAAACTGATGTGAGGGCTGGAAAGGGGTACCCACAGCCTCGTGAGGAGAATTGAGTAGCTGTCTGTCAGTGAATTGTTGACGGCCCCGTGGTGTTGGGGTAGTGCGCCTGTCTCTCACTCGGAGGCCCTGGGTTAGATTCCCGGCTCAGTAACTGATGTGAGGGCTGGAACGGGGTGCCCTCAGCCTCGTGAGGACAATTGAGTAGCTGTGTGGCAGTGAGGCAGCGCCCCGATCACGAAAACCAAGATTAACGGCCGAGGGGACCCAATGCGCTGATCACGCGTCACCCCAATATCTGCAGGCCAAATGGCTGGGCAGCGGTCGCTTGGTAGGCCTAGGCCCTTCACGGGCTGTAGTGCCAGGGGTTATTTACAGTATATATTCAATGTTTTACAGCAGTCACATGTTATGCCTTTTTCCATTTTAAACAAATTAAAACTCCTTTAACTGTCCCATAGAATAAAGTCACTAACATAAATCGACGAATGGCACCACATTTTCGGATCTGTTTTCATTAGGAGCCTTTGATTAGGTATATTTCCAGCATTTGCTTGGTGCTGAAGGGAAATCCACGCAAAATCTCTTCTCGGATGGCTGACTTGTTGTTGGAGCCCACGTGTTCTAAGTTGTCCTGAAGGGGCTGAGTATTTATCTCAGCAGAAAATGAATACTTCCCATTGGAACCGGGATTGGGAACTTGCTCCATCATGTAGACGAGCTGAACTCGAAAACAAGCACATGCTAAGCGTTGAACATTTAGTTCTGGTGCATACGGTTTCCTCGAGCGCCCTGATAGCGCATTATCAGGCTGTCCATTCGTCCCGTTATATCATTGTGTGCCTACCAAGGACGGAAGGGTGGAGGATTCATTATTGTTTCGCACGTTTGCTCTGCTGCTATGTCCAGTCCAGTCTACTCCTGTTTCCGGCGCTCTCATAAGTCTCTTAGTGACCAAACACTTGTTACAGAGTTAAACTCAGCCTGTTTGGACCTGAATCAGTGGCGTGGCGTGTAATTTTTTCGAGGGTAAGCTGTGAAGAAGACTGAAAGTATTGGCTTACACCATAAAGCAACTTCAGCACTTGGTTCTAGCGACGCCCTTTTCAATGTAGAGGTTGATTCTGAAGTAGCAACAACTACTCAACCGTACACACATAATTATGAGACCTTCACATTAAAAAAATGAAGAAATTGTAATGCAACACAGGTCATTATTCCCTTTTCAATTTCAGGCATGCCAATCCATGTAGCTGTATTAAGGGCGGAGTAAATTATTCAGCAGGGTTGGCGAGCTTTTCTGATCGTGTGTCATTTGAACAGTGTGGCAGTTTGTGCTTTTGTTGTTCGCATTTCTTGGTCTAAGGAGCTAAATGTTCAGGTTATTACCCGTAAATTTTCTATTATGACTGGCTGCGTGGCTCAGCAGCACCGTTCTCGCCTGCTGAGCTCAAGATAGCGGGATGGAATCCCGGCGCAGCCAGTCGCAATTTGAGGGTGCGTAAATGCGAAGGAGGCGTGTAAGTAGATTTACTGGCACGTTAAAGATTCCCTTCGGGGCAAAATTCCGGCACCCCAGCGTCTCTAAAAGCTTCAGTAGTTAACAGGGACGTAAAAACAATAACATTATTATTTTATCATTTTAATGATCTTGTCGACTTCGTCGTTACGCTGGGATCTGGCGTTACGTTACGGTGACGGGACGAAATGTGCCCAGATGCACTGAGGTGTGTGACGTCATGGTTCGGATTCCACGTAAACAGGAGGTCCCGTGGCTCATAATCACAAGATTCACGGTCACGTAAAACTACAATCTTTCTTTTTTGTGTGACGTCATAGTACCGCTAGGTGCATGTGTTCCCCGACTATCTCTACTTCGTTAGTATAAGACAAAAATCCCCGATTCTTGGATGTCACGGGTAATCTCGAGAACCACTGGGTGGATTTTGATGCGGTTTTCACCATTCTGTAAAGGATATCTCGAGGGAAGATTCTGTAGAAAATAATTTATGTATGATCAAAGGAAGCCAAGCAGTAACGATTTCAGTGAAAAAGTCGAAAACAAACTTGGCATCCGTGCGCTTCTTAAGCTAACGCTGGGCAAACCGTTAAAAATATCAATACACTATGAGCGTAAGAATTGGTCAGCATGAAAATTTCTACAAAAAAGTCCGGGAGACCATATATCTATCTTCAATACATCGCCTACTAGAAGTGTTTTAGACTGGATGGAAGGGGCACGCCCCCGCGCGCTCTGGTGAGCGTGCGGCATCCCGCGCGCTTGACCTTGCTTTGCCCTTGGTTTGCACTTGCCTTTCGCGAGTAATTTGAAACAAGATAAGCAAGATAAGTATTATGCAGATAATTTTCTAACATGTCAAGTGTCTTTGGCTTCGAGCGAAGCGAGAAGCCTCCAGCCTTTCTAGCATTTTTCAGCATTTGTAGAATTTAGAATGATACAAAGTCTAGTCTGTCAGACTCATTGTCACTTTTTCTATTATGGGACCTGCATTGCATTGCATTGCATTGCATGTTCGGATAATATTTCTTTGCAGATATTCCCCAAATTACACTGACGTAGGCTTTCACGGCCAGCGTAGGTATCTTCAGAGTAGCCCAACAACCCGACAAGTTGCTCTGAATATCATTCAAATTAGGCCTATTTTCAAAGAGTAGGTTTAAAGGATAGATCATTTTAAATGCACATCCGTATAATTTGAATAATATTTTAAAGACATATCACATTATTTAAAAAATAGTTGTTGCTTATTGCATTAGAAAAGAAGTTGCCATTGATGAAAAAAAAAATATTACGTAAAGCACGATTCAAATATAAAAATTTGAAAAATATGCATTTCAAAGGAAAGCATTCACTAAATTATCGAGATAATTTCTTAGAAGCAAGCGATTTCTCCGACGAGAAATAGAAATATTGGAAGTGAAGTGAATATGTATTTGCCACCCCTGTTGTGCAGTCTCAATTTTGAAATATCCATGCACCAAAGAGTACAAATTAAAAGGATTTTAACGCATGCTACTACTCGCTAAACATGATAATTTATGACGTACCGTACGGTAATTTGTTCTACTATACACTAAAACACAATAATATCCAGTTACGGTACCATATATTAAATTTTGCTAATTGCACTCAAAAACATACAGTTGTGAGTATACCGGACGAAGCAGAATTGCAACAAACGCACCCATCAAAGGTGGGGTCTGATGGTCAGAAACTTTCTCCGCGCGATGGAGGGTGGAGACTAGGGAAGCGCGCAGTGCTGGTGTTCCATGCTCGGTAAGCTGTCCTTACCGAAGCATACCCTGTGACTTGTTTTGACGTCAGCCCTGTGGCTTTGGAACGCCACACCCCCTGTCTTAGCCAATCAAGGACGACCTGACGTTCTTAGTGTACCACTCCATCGGCCATAGTGGTGTTCCGGGCCAGAAGGCTCCTAGATGTACACGAGCCGTTGTCATAGCAACCAGCTGCGCTCTTTCTCTACAGATTAGTGGTGGGCGATCGTGAAGAACTAGGGTAGAGAACGAGGAACTTCATTCAAAGCGGCGATGTTGCTGTTCGTCGCGCTTTAGAAAGTCATAATATAAACTTCATTTTTATGAGAATATGCTAGGTAAGCGGTGCTTACCCCGTGGTATTGGAGAAAACGCCACTGACCTGAATTAATTCCGTTGTGAGATCCACGCGAGCGTACCTAGAAAAATAAAACCTACCGCATCCCACTTGTCTGATTGTTTCACTGTCTTGCTTATTGACTCGCAGTGGCTTTGTCAGAATAAGTGTCCCATTGTGGCCTGTCCAAGTCCATCTCTCAGACTGAGCAGGTGTGTATCGTAATGTGTTACGAGGAAGGATCGAAAAGTCTTCACCCTACGGGTAATTACAAATATACTTATGCCTACTCTTCTACTGTACGTAGCTTACACTATTTTTCCACATAGTCTCCACATTTGTTCAGACATTTGTCCCATCGCAGCACTAAATTTGTGATGCCCCTAAGGTAGAATTTAGCCGGCTGACTGTGGAACCATCGTCGGACTGCTGTCTTGGTGTAGTCGTTACACGTGAATCGCAGTCCTGCCAGGAACTTCTTCAGCGGACCATGACAATACGAGACCACATGTGGCAACCAGAACATCCAACAAGCTCCGGTCATTTCACTGGGAGAGTCTGGACCATCCACCAGACAGTCCGGACCTCGATCCTAGTAATTTCCACGTTTGCCCCTGGGTAGTGCGACAGGCTTCGGCAGACTGTACTGTGCCCGTTTAGACCGGAGTCCGCACGACCACATATGCACTTTACCAAGAATCAGTCAGCACGAGAGTCAAAATATCCCGGGGCGCCAGATGGGTTAAAGCTAATCGCAAAAACGACATCAAATGAAAAATGCTTTACTGATTTTTGGCTCAATGCAACAATAAGGATAGAAGGAGATTCAACTGGGCATAACACATCATGTAAAATTATCTCATTTTATTCTGAATTTAAAATTGACTGCAAAATAAAATGTTCAGAGCAGCATCATTCATGTGTGGCGACCCACATTACTATTTACACAATGTACAGAAATTTTCCAACACATTGGACAATTATCTTTGGAAACACAAGTCTGATTATCAGTCCTGTAGACTGTGTTCCAAAATTATATCCATTATTTATGATTAAATCCAGTTCAAATTTAATTGTCTTTACTGGAAATATTGTAGTTCACTGGTTGAATTTTTACATAATATTAACACTCGTAGAATAATTGTTCATAGAATTTTTAACTTTCACTTATTTTTCCAGTTTCAAAAAAATATTGTCAAAAAATATTATTATCTCTGAATCAACACAAATTATGTACACATATTAATAACAACATCTGAAAAGTATCTGACCATTGAGCATAGCATCGAAGAACTGTGCGAAGCACAACAAAATTAATTGTTCTTCTGACATTAAACGTTTCGAGAAGTGACTCGATTATGAACTTCAAGTTCCTAACAAAATATATGATTTCTGAATCATCAACTTGATCAATAAATTGTTGGACCATTCAACTATTCGATTTTCCACTTGGAATCATTATTAAGAAAAATATTTATATTTGTGGCCATTTTAGTAACTTTCACAACTTGCAATTCTTCGACAGAATGCGGAAATAAGAACTGTAGCTTCATAATAAATTCATTTAGTTCATGGCACTAGGATTGAAAACATCCTTCAAATTATTCGTGGTTATAGAATTATTTTTAATTGGCAGTGGCCCATTCTATTATTTTTATAAGAACACAACATTCCAACAACAACGGCAAAGGTCTTCCTCTGAAGAAGAATAAAATATTATCATGACAAATCCGGGTTCTAGCAAAATCAAAGTCTTAATGGAATCCGTAAAACAAGGTTGAAATAAGAACTGATGGTTTTTAAGAAATAACCTTTGGGTCATTCATACGACGCAATGTGTAGTTCCAATACTCCTTCTTTAACACTGAGTCATCGAACCTGCTATTTGATTGATGCTCAAATAAAAACCTCCTCATTCCTGCGACTTAAACATGCGCACCTGGGAATGGCATCTCAACTACTCCACACACATAAATTTTCTTCCCCAAATTTATACAATAAATCAAACCTCTGCTTGTTATCAACACTGGAAGATTAATAAACTTACAAGTTTATTTTATTTTACCATTCAGTTCAACCCGTGAAGTTACCACACTTATGATAATCTCTATTTCACTTTCGAATGTGTATTTACGTCATGATTTTATATAAATACAAAAATATCCTAATTGATACAAATATCATTTGCTTCCCGTTTCATGCCTCTCCGTGTTATCTGAAAAATATACTTTGCTCATTGCAAATATTAACTGTTCAACCAGAACTATAATGTTGGTTGAATGCGGGCTTGCGCTAACCACTCTCCTTCGGAAAATCACCTGTTCCAAACTATAAATGATTAAACTACTTCAAAAGCTCTCTCTCAATAAATGTGATTATTAGAAAATATAAGATCCAAGAATTATTTAGAAAAGTTATGAAAATCATTATTATTATTATTAGTGGATTATTATTATTATTAGTTATGTTATTGTAAATGTGTTTAATTATTATCTCATTATGTGAGAATCCACATGTTCGATTCTTCGAATATGGATAAAATATCCATTTCTCAACAAAAATAATTATTAACTTTTACAGTTACATCGGCTGATTACCGTGATTATCAAAAAATATGAAACATTCAAATAAATGTTCGTTCTGCTCGGTCATCGATCCTAAACTGTTCTGAGTGCTGAAAATACTCAGAATAACTCTAATATGTCTTGCGTAAATCATTGCAAGATTTAAATACGAAGAAAAACAAATGTGTTGGTCATCTGCAGAAAATGAGTTTGTTCCAATTAGCTAGGCATAATATCAAGTCAAAAGTGGCTTACATTTCTCGTTGGTCTTGAAGCGTAGTGAACCTGGTCTGTACCAGATTTATCCAGATACATGCCCTATCGGACACGCACGTCTAAATCCTTGTATCGGCCGCCATTATATACCCACAATCTGTCTAACACGACATAGTGGAAATATTTCTTGAAGTTTGAATTAACTGCTGATCCATTTTAATATTGACTTCAGTTAAGTCCATAGCAGTTTGCTTAAATGGGGTCAGATCCAAGTGATCTATTCTCAAATATGTCAGTTGTAACATAACTCACGGTAATCTTTTCAGTACAAGAAAACACTGACAGTCTAAACCAATCAACGGCTGTTCTGAAGATCGTTCCCTGGGCATGGCTTATCACCATCTATCATGCGCGAAGCAACATATAGTTTCCCTTCGTCGGCTAATGAACAACACCGTGATAGACTGGCCTTCAATATACTGAAAGATCGGAGTGGTTATCAAGTTACAATTTATGAAACTGACTAACTGGACTAAAATATCCACGTATTAAATTATTATTACTGGACTGTGACAAAGTACTTTCTAGACAAAGTCTAGCATATGTCCATATAGAAATAAAATATTTCACCAGTGTCCGTAGAAAAATAACAATCACCTTAGTGATTCTCTCTGCCGGAAACTTACTATGTTCCACATGTATCGCAGCACTTTTGTAACTATCACAATTTAAAGATATCTTCTGCGTAGATCCGGCAACCATGTGCCTTGGCTCAACGTGGCAGCACCTTGTCATGCAAGAGCTTGGTTCGAAGTGAGCTGATGTTGCTTGGGCCGGCCGGCTTTTATTCAAAACGGTCAGGTCCACGCTGCATCACGCTGAAATATGGAAATCCTCATATCTCCGGTATCCCTGGTCCGATTTACTTGATACTAAGTGCATTCTCTTTCATTTGGCCGTGCCAGTAATCTGATCCAAGTCTCAAGTCTCTACTCCATGGCTAACTATTTAATCAACAAATAGTCTCGACCTCTGCTACTACTCGCTACGTCACTTGACATGCTCTTGGCTGCATAAAATTTCCATTCCCTTCTAGAAGTAATGGAGCGCGATGTTCAAATATCTCAACTTTCAAAAGCGGCTGTAGCCTTTCCCTTGATATCTAGGTGTCTGAATCTTGGAATACCCATTCCTAGAGTTGGGCACAGTACAGTTCATATCCTCGCCGCTAGATGGGGGCTTCATTCATTCCATTCCCTGACCCGGTCGGTCGACTGGAAGCTGCTGTGCATTTTCATATACAGCGAGGGCCCTCTATATAGAGCGGAGCCTTGCAGAGGTCGTGCGGCGGACAGGTCACAATGAGTCACCGCTAGGTTTATAGCATTTACCGATTACAACAGTGGGTCGGGAAGCCACGGATGCTGTCATGGTATTTATTGCATACGCAGCTGGCAAGATATCTTAGTTGGGATAATTAAGACTTATTGTGAACTACTGTAGCCTATCCCATAACCCGTTGGCATGGTTAGGTATAGAACAAAATGTGGAATTTTCCCAGTGGAAACTTATCTTCTCAAGAAAAAGTCTTACAGTAAATGTGTTCGTAAGTTTCAGCGCCGTTAGATTTTTACTTGTGGGGAAACCTCAAACGAAAGGTATGCAGAAACAATCCGCATACTCTGGAGGCTCTCGAGAACGAAATACAGTAAGTACACTGATACGAAATATCAGTGAGGATGAGTTACAGCGAGTGTACCAAAACTTCCTACGTCGGTGCAACGTATGTCTAGAAGATGGGCAGCATTTCCAGCAAATCCTCTGAAATTCATGTAAGTAATTATGATTAGGCCTATTAAATACGTTAAAAAGTGTGAATGTGTTAAACTAGTTGGGAACTACGCTGCTGCTATCGCTACAGAGGTGTGCAATTTATTAGACTCGATGCCAGTTTTCCAACATCTCAGTTTTTCTTTTTATGAATTAATGCAGTAAAAATGTTCGCAAGGTGCTGAGATTATTTCACACACTGTCCTAACTACATTTTCTTTTAAGAAACTGACTAAAATTATTTTTTAGCATTTCTACTAATAGAGGAGCCTTTCTAATGTAGAATGTCACACGTTTTGATTTAATTACTTTATTCTAGTTCTTGTGTGGATTTAGAGCAAAGCAATTCAAGTTTTTTATTACTGATGCTCCAATCTTGAACTATACAAAGATTCGTGTACCATGGATTGAAATTACCTGATTTAGATAATATATTCCAAAGTCAATGAAAAAAGAGAAAAAGGTGTCCCTCAGAATCTCCAATTTAGAAAATTTCCATACGCAATATCTTATGGGAAAAGATGTAAGCCCAAGGGGCAGAAAGAATCACCAAGGAGGGCGATAAGAATAAAATAAAATAAAATGGTTTTGAATGGAAGTGTGTGACTGATTTAAATTCTTTACTTAAGTCGTAATAGTTTACACACGTCGGTATTGCCATGCTCGATACGCTACTACACACAGTGCTTCGGCCGTCACACGGTGCCTGCGAGGCTCCGTTCTATAGGGAAGGCTCTCACTCTATTGTATCCACGCCCAGTCATTGGGCAAATTCGTGTTCACCGACTGAAGATTTACAACTAACAGTTATATTTCTCCCCTCGTTGTGTTGGTGGATGTATCATGCACATATTCACAAGGGTATTTGTAGGAACAAGATTGCGCATACAATCGTTCCTAACCCACGCGCTTCGCTTTGATATGCCAGCGGCTGTCCGACACTCACTATGGCTGCGTGGTGCAGCAGTAACTGTGTTCAAGGTTGCGGGATTGAATCCCGGCTCAGTCAGTTAGCATATCGGGGTGCTGAAATGCGAGGGAGCCTTGTCAGTAGGCCTACATTTACGGGCAAGTTGAAGAACCTTCTTCCGGCGTCTCTAGAGCTGCAGTAGTTATACCGGAAGTAGGCTAATACCCATAACATCATCACTTTTGTATCTCATCGTGGCTGATCCGAAACTACATCTGAGAGACGCGCCACTTAGGTTAGAGGAATAGAATGTATTTCTTATACTCCGACAACTAGTATTTTGCTACGCTGTGAGAAGTGTTTTGAATCATGACAGTTAAAAGCGACGAATGGAGTTCCTTTCTGATGCTTTTTCAGCTAATCTTTAGCTGCAACTATAATCTTCATATTTACGTTGTGCCAACTATTGTGTGATATGATATCCCACTCTATTACCGAGGTTCTTTAACGTGTATTTGCTGGTGCCGGTCTTTCGTACTTAATCACCCTTAAAAGTCAACAGGCTGTGCCAGAAACTGGATCCCTCAACCTTGGGCACGGCAAGCGAATGGCTAAAGCTAAACCAACTGCATCTCGTTGTGGCCTGACGTGTTAGGTTGTTTATTCATTTTCGGGGCAGCTTATCAGAACATCATCACATGAGAGTGAGAAGGATTCGCAGAGAAGACTCGAATGTCGGAGAGGTGTGGACACGAACGGATGACAACATTCCAAAAGTATTTCTCTACCGGAGGTTTGTGGCCAACTTCGCAATAATAGGCCATAAAATTTAAATGTTTTTCAGTCGGTCAACACGATTGTATGGGTGTATTGTAATGGGTGTTGTTCCCTAAACCTGAAAGGAATTGCATGAGATTTTTCATTTACTAAGGCAACACTGACAACACGATGAAATAATAAGTCAATACATTGGCTGATTCCCATCACACTTTGTACAAAATTTGAACTGTCAAATCGATAGCCGTACAGTATATAATTTTTGCGTGATTAAAATCAGCTGTTAATAAGCATCGTCATGTTTTTCCTTTGTGTTTTTGTTTACAAAGCAGCTGATTTTTGGTTTTAAAAATATGCTTATTAACTGCTGATTTTAAGCACACCAAAATGATATATGGCTATCGCTGCACAAAGTGGGATAGGAATCAACCCTTTTATTGAGCTATTGTGAAGGTGTCCGCAAACCTCCGGTATAGAAATACTTTTGGAATTTTGACACCCCTTTCTTTGGTAGCAAAAGGCCTAGTGTTGGCCAATCTCCATGCCCACATCTCACCGGACAGCGAAGACTCAGGGCCAAGAGTAGATGATTCAGTCTGGATCCGTTTCAAGGTTAATGAAAAAATGTGGGTGGGGGCGAGAAAACTTCCTCAGCACATAAATTCGTCGTGATCGCTAATTACCTGATCCTCAGTGAGCTCCTGAAGGTATGACGCTAGTGTGCATTATGTTGATTACAAGAGGCCTAAGGGATTCTGGTAATAAGCCGAATCGTTATGTCCCGATGAGAGGTGAAAATATTTCCGAAACGCCGAGGCTTGTCAAGCGTCGTAGGCAACTCAAGTAGTGATCTGAGAATAGAAGACCCAAACCGCCTACATAGTGTGCCGGCTAGCACTCATCGACACTAGTGTAGGCATACCGAGCTGGCACATCTTCTCACCTCACGACTCGAGCCTCAAACTCTGACGCACATCTGCCTCACCCCACGATTCGAGTCTCTAACTCTGGCGCACATCTGCCTCACCCCACGACTCGAGTCTCTAACTCTCTGACGCACATCTGCCTCAGCTCACGACTAGAGCCTCTAACTCTGACGCACATCTGCCTCACCCCACGACTCGAGTCTCTAACTCTGACGCACATCTGCCTCACCCCACGACTCGAGCCTCTAACTCTCTGATGCGCATCTGCCTCACCCCACGACTCGAGTCTCTAACTCTCTGACGCACATCTGTGTCACCCCACGACTCGAGCCTCTAACTCTGACGCACATCTGCCTCATCCCACGACTCGAGCCTCTAACTCTCTGACGCACATCTGCCTCACCCCACGACTCGAGTCTCTTAACTTTGATGCACATCTGCCTCAAAATTCCAGCGGGCCAGAGAGTACCATTTTATCAAATCTAGAGCACAGGGGAAGTTCGCTATTGGAGTACAGCTGACGTCTCGCCTCCCCTCCACTGTGGTGACATGACATTGAAATAGGTGGGAAATAGGAGAAACGTCTACTCACACCTTGGTGTCTCTGTTCTTGTACAAACCTCCATTATTGCAAGTTATTTTAAGGATGGTGGCAGGAGTAACGTGTCATGATACTATGCTGTTCATTATAGGTCTCTGTTTAATAACTCGGTCAACAAAACTTCCGGGTACCGAGTGTTGAATCACGTATTCCTCCACCCAAGCATATACTGGTATACATAGTCTTAACTTCATTCATGAACACTTGTACAGTGCACCAAGTACATGCTCAGTGCGTGCCTTTCAGGAGGGAGACTTGAACTTGACATAACCGGTCCATCTAGTCTGGTTCTGCTCAGCAGATGGCCTGACCTCCCATAGGCAGAGTCTACATACCTTGTCGAGCGGGAATAATAATAATATTTCACGTCGTGATGAGGATGAATGTAATGATGAAGACGTCACAAACATCCAGCCCCCGCACCAGGGGAATTAACCACTGAAGATAAACAACCACACGAACCGACCGGGAATCGAACTCAGGATCCTTCGGGCCAAAGTCTGTCCTGCTAATAACCTAAACACACGGCCAGACTTATTAATAACAATAATTTCAATTTTATTAAATACTAATAATATACCATTTGTGATCTGTCTCATGAATCTGACGGCAAATCCAGTACAGATTATCTGTGAAACATTTATTATAATTTAGAACAAATACAGTATAATATGTTCCTTACCTTCTGTTTTCTTCTAGCGAGTTAGTCATAATCTTGCTCACCGTTCATGGCTGATGTTCTGTTTTCAGGGTGATTGAAGTGTGGAAGTTAAGAGTTCATTAAATCAATTTGTTGTTTTGTTACTATTTGCAGTTTAGGGGTAGGTGCATTGTGGTTATCAGTCCCATGTACTTACTCGCGTATCATCCAGTGTTGTCCGGGTTAGCGTGTCCACATGAAATAATTAATTTGAGGACTGGGAAAGGAAGGTCAGGGACTCGGAATAAAGTCGGCATTCTCCTTGTGTGAATGAGCTATGGGAATTAAATCAAGAATGTGAAAGTAGAACCTCTTATCATCTAAAGTATAATCTATTAAATTCTCCTCTGGTGTTAGATTGTGAGGACTCATTGTTTATGAGAGATGCTGACGACTGGTCTAACATGAGTAATAAAATGTAATCTCTGTGACCTCATACAATAGTTCAGCTGCCTTACAGTATCTCCCATCATTTGGCCTTGAACTTCTTGAGTACTATATGTTGTTGTTTCATTTGGTTATATAAAACCCGTTTGTTGGGGGGGGGGGGGTAATTTTATCTGATAACCTGTGTTATAGTAATAATTGTATTCGTGTGTGTATTTGTAATTCAGGTGAGGATTGGGAAGGAGGCGGCCATGGCCTTAATTTGGGAACCATCCCGGCTTTTGCCTGGAGTAGAAGTGGGAAACCATAGAAAACCACTTCCAGGATGGCTAGCATGTTGACTGTCACCAAAGAGGCCCGAGTTCGATTACCGGCTCTGTCAAAAAGTTTAATTCTGGTCTGAGGGCTGGAACGGGGTACATACAGCCTCGTAAGGCAAAACTAAGAAGAGTCGGGGGTTTGATTCCTACCTCAGTCACACTGGAAATGGTTTTCCGTGGTTTCCCACTTCTACTCCAGGTAAATGCCGGGATGGTACTGTACCCTCATTCTCATGACTGGAATGCCTTTATGGGAAGGTAATATGTAATTACTTGTGAACATGAAGCGAGAGTCAGGATCATATGTTTCGCGACCCACAAGTTGACTTTGGATAGCGATCTCGACGAGAGAAGCGGGGCGCATGCGTTGCAAGTACTGTTGTCACAGCTGATTGGTTAGGGGTATTGATTATTTTTATCGACCAGCAACAAGAGATAAACTATGCTTTTTGGATGGGAATTCAAGTTTTTTATACGTTCTGGCATATTTTAACATGTCTGTAATTATAGCAGGTGTTGGATTTTTAACTACTTTCACATAATTGTATTCTTAGGAACACGGAAATAAGATATTTGCATCTTATCAGTTCCAGTTTTGAACACTCGTGGCGCGACGGTAGGGGACCTCGCAGTCGCGTTCTGGCTTGAACAACGGAGAGGGTAGATTGGATTATACTCGTACCATACACGATTACACATGTATCGAGTTATACCGGTGACCGGCGGCGAAATGTCACCTGCACCGTGAGTGAAAGTTCGTCTTGAGTAGTGTACGATCACTGTACAGCAGGGAGTTTTCCTTAGCGCCGTGAAGGACTCCAGTATCAGTTCCGATTAGGCCATTGCGAACGAAATGAAAATGCAGCTTGTCTTGCTAGATAACTGTTCATTATAGGCCAGCCGTATAGTGTTCGTGAAAGGTGAATACTTGCTTTTGACAAGCATACAATCATAATGTTCTTTCAAGTAGACATTCTTCGCTTTGGAACTGGCCGTATCGATACACTCATTTCGTGTGTTTTGACAGAACAATTAGCACCTCCATTTGAGAAGCATTTCTCAATACGAATGCTTGGATCTTGAATATACTTTATATATATATAGGGCCTAACTCATATGTCTGTGATCTTGCAACTATGTTGAGCAATTTCATGTCGAGAGGAAAGGTTGCTATGTGCTTCAATGACTTAACCATGTGCGGCTAGGCGATATAAACACATGAGTGTCACTGTGCGAGCGAAGTTACGTTCATTCTGACGCTATACGTCGCGCGGCCCGTCCTGGTGAGTGCGAACACAGCTGTTGTATTGCAATACAGTGTGTTTCGCAATGAACCGATTGCGCGAGGCCAGTGAACTTTGGTGTTCGGGCCGATATAGACATCATTGCGTGCTGCGGTTGATAGGACGTTATCCGAAGATGAAAGAAACTGTCGTTGGTATTAGAGTGGAACATTCAGTCAGGATGGGAGATGTCTGGAGATCCAGGGTTCGTTTCTCGCTTTCCTGGACAGTGAAGACTTCTATTGCTTACATGGAGGGAACAGTCATAAAGGACATGACTGTGTTCTTTCGTGGTCTACAAGAATCATCTAAGGTACTGAATTAACCATCTTCAATCGTAGCTAAGCATGTTTATTCTAACGTTGTCACCCTGCCACATTTTTTTATATATATATATATATATATATATATATATATATAGGATTTTTCGTAGAACGTCTAAGAATGGAGTTTAGGTTTGATCCTAGTGTCAAGACTGATTCTATTCTGGACAGGGTTTTGATTCTACTAAAAGAATGCACCCATTGTAATTAAATGTATTATAGTTTAATTTTCTTTTGATTACTGTAGATTCAAGTTCATTTTATGGGGAATTTATTTAATGTAGAGAAGAGGAACTTTAGGCCACTCAAGATTCATCATTTTTCGTGTTTGATATATATTGTAAATGAACACTAGTTTTATGCCTTCATATGACATTACTCGAGCTTGGGTAGACTCAATTTGGAGTTTCTACTTCCGTAAGTCTACTTAGAAGACTGTTATACACTCGAAAGTGAAATTTCAGTATTCAGATTGATTTTCGAATACTGCAGTAAGCTTTATGAAGCAGGTTCAGTGAAGAAAGCGGATTTGTTTTGATTTGCTAGGAATTTATTCCGAATTTTGACTTGATCCAGGTTCTTTCTAACGTAATTTTTTATGAGATTCTGCATTACGTTTGCTTTATTAGATTCGATCAAGATCCATTATTGATGGACTAGACAGATGTTTTAAACACAGTTTGAAGACATTTGAATACATTCACCCTATGTTATTAACGCGAATCCCAGACTAGATTTAAGTGGAAGTAGATATATCGCCAAAGCGGCAATTGTTATTTAACACTTATTGAAAGCTATGCATATTGATCGTGAATAATAATAACATAAGAGCAAATGAAATAATAATTTAACAGTGATTAATTGAACTGTAAAGAAACTTGTATAATTTTAGCAACAATATTTTATTGTGAATGTGATTTGTCAACTAAGCCGAATTCTTTGTTCACTAAGAAAGATAACTAATTGAAGCGCTAAAGAGATAGTAATGCCTGATAATATAAATAATATGAATGCTTAGTGTGGCATGATATTTAATGGCAAAGCCATGTAAAGGCTAATGTCCTTGATTATTAAAAGGGTATTCAATGGAATATTCCAAGTTGTAGTATGGAAAGTAATCCACTCAGATAGATTGTGAAATTAGGTCAGTTTACTTCAGTATCAGTTCAAGTAAATAATCTGTTGTGAAAATCATGCATTTTAGGCTTGTTGAATTAAACCTACCTGGTAAAATTTTCGACCATTTGTATCAATGCAATGCTTAACAGGCGTTTTAACAATCACTAATTCCGGTCTGGTGAGGACAGTTCATTTAAAGGGGTGTTAAAATTAAATTAAAGAAGTTAATTTTTGACTTAGCTTTATTGCTCGGTCAGAAGAGATAAATAAAATCAGAAAAACCCAGCAAACATAAATATAATAAACCACATGGAAGATGTCACTTCTGAATCCTATAAAAAGAAACACACTAAGAAAGTATTACAAAATGACTGTAAATTTGTATTATAGCTTTAAATAATTTTTTTTCAGGGTATAAATTGATATATGTCTTGTAAATATGAAGATTTCCAGGGTTTATATTTAAATGTTCCAATTGCTGTCAACATTTATGTTGGACCATGTATATGATTTGTGTTCACTCATTCTTGGGTAAAATGCAGTCAATAATATTGATGAATGTGGGGGCTGGCATTTTCTCCCATGTTCATGAAACTTCGGATGGAAGTTGGGCACTCTGCCTTGAAGTATAATATAGTGACTTACACTATATTTTCTTTTCCTGAATAAATTTTCTTTTTGATCAATTTAAAATCTTCGAAGTGTGGTACTTTATGGAAACGATAAGAGAACACGTTAAGAAGGCCAGCGGTGGGTATTTCAGTGGTTTTCCCACACACCAGAGATTGCGTTCATTGTTATTCTTGTGCTTTTGAGCTTTCTTATGTCGTTCACCATGGTTTTTCTTAACGTAGTCTCAGTTAGGAATTCCTGTACCCCATTTCCTCGTCTTATGTTGGGTAGAATCTGGCAAATTTTATAGCCGGGGTTTCCAGGCTCTACGATCCAACTGTCTTCGTGGGATACCAACATGCTGATGGTAGGTATTTCGGGTACAGTACCTAACTTAAGGCCACGGTCGCTTCCTCCCAAATCCTACTTCGATTACAAGTACACACACTAGTACACACATCACAGTATCACAGGTTATCAGACAAGTTCTACACACACCCGAGTACACGGGGCTAAATGACCACGATCTCGTAAAGTCCCTAAAAACAACAACAACAACCACTACCAGGATGGATGAGATGGGAATCGAACACAACTCTTCTCAGTTTTGCGTCACGAGGCTGAGTGTACCCCGTTCCAGTATTTTATCGTGCTTAAAAAATGCCCTAACAAGATGGTTAGTCATTATTTGATATTTCTCGCATGAACAGCTCAAAATTGAGTGTATTTTCAATTGCTCGTGCATTAAAGAGGCATCTTGAGAGCACCGTGAAACATGTTGTTGGTTCATTTAGGAGCTTTGCGACATCGCATCGTGGTCATGTATCCCTGAGTTGAATCTCTGTCATTGTGGTGACTGGGTGTATTTGTAGCTTTGTAGCAGGTGGCCGTGGCCTTGATTTAGTTACCATCCATGCATTTGCCTGGAGTAAAAATGGAGAAACTAGGGAAAATCACTTTCAAGGCGGCTGAGGTGCGAATCGAACCCACCTCTTCTCAGGCTTAGTATACCCAGTCCCAGCCCTCAGGCTAAAATTAAATTCCTTGGCAGAGCCGGGAATTGAACCCGGACCTCTGGGACGACAGATAAGAATGCTAGCCCCTACACCACAAAGTGGTCGATAGTGTTGATACATGTGAGAACTCTTCACTGGATGCAATACAAAATACAAAACTGGTTGATTTCCTTTCTGGCTCTTCTGCAACTAGGATAAAATGGACACGTTGCGCACGCGAGGAGTCTTGTTGCGGAGGGGAGGGAGCGCTTGGACTTCGATTGGAGAGAGTGTGTGTGACTCAAATGGAGCAGATAAGAGACAGAAAGGGATGTAGAACCACTCAAACAAACAATGAACGCACTCTTGGTAACTATATAGTCTTTCTTGACTGACTGTGTGGTGCGGCGGTAACGTTCTCGCCTGATGTGCCCATGGTGGCAGGATCGAATCCTGGCACAGTCAGTTGGCATTTGAGGGCGCGTAAATGTGAGGCGAAATTCTGGCACCCCTGCGTCTCTAAAAGCCACAGTATGTAAAAGGGATTCATAATCAATAACATTCTTTCTTTCTTTCTTTCTTTCTTTCTTTGCAGTACTCGAACCCAGAGCCAAAACTCAAGGAATGGGTAAAGTAACCTGGGTGATGATGGTGGTGAATGTTGTTTTAAGAGGCAAAACATCTAGGTCATCTGGTCCTAGTGATCTGGGTTTTAGTGAAATGAAAACCTACTGCTATAACTACAGTACTAACTTACATACTAGGAGAAGAAAAGCGTAAAAATGAATTCGAGAAATAAGACAGGGGAAAGAAATGCCGTCAACCCTCGACGGGTGAGCATTGAGAGCCTTGGATAGATAGTAAAGGGAAATAGGAGAGGGTCCGTCCCAAAGTCAACGGAACAAGGAAAACACCCGGACTCAACTCAGGGACCACTCGTGGTGTGGTGAGGCTACACACTCCCTGTCTGTCCAAGAGCCTCGTACAGTGGAGAATATAGAAAAGACAATGATCAATCAATGCAGGAAAGTGAAAGGCACCCTAGGACTCGGATCTCTAATAAAGCTGAAGAGAACAAAAGTCAAACAAGGGAGGTCACCAGGAAACTTGTGAGTAGCCCCACACATGTCAGTGGAATCAATCCCAGACCCACTTGTCGTGAGCCCCTGGGGGAAGAGTAACGTTATAATTCGTACTTGTAACCATGAACACCGCTGTAAAGGTTGCCGTGTTGGCCAAAACAGTTACCAAGAGTGAGTGGAGGTTGCTAATACCCAGCCTAGGAAACTGTTCGGGTCCAAGCTCCGTGAACCTGAGAGGAATATGGATCGTGGACTATGAGGAGTGATGGTGACGAGTGCTGCGGGTTCCAGGTCCGTGCGTACTAACAGAACCAAATGCATTGGTCGGTGACTCACTCATTCACAACACCACAGTGGTTTGAGCAACGGCCCTATGTTAGCAGTATAGGAATAGACATGAATTCCAGATAACACAGCGGGCTGTTGACAGGCCTTTCTCTTCCCGCCTGTCACTTCACCTCACCCCGCAAGTTCACAGAGTTTGGACCCGAGCAGTACCTTTACCCCGGAGCAACTATTGCGATGATCGTTGGGTACTATATCTTTGTATTTCCTATGGAGGTGTTTTGCTTCCAGCAACTGCCGCTAGAGTCGTTAACGACGATCATATGTCTTAAATAGTCGTTCAGGGGAAAGGTGAATATAATCGTCAGTCGCTAACGTGTATTTGTAGTGCAAAAGCCACATGCATCATGGCCCCTCTTTGTAATCATCACGCAGATGGGCAGTGATCAATTTTTGATACAGTCCCTCTTCATTTTGAGCTGAAAGTTGGTGCTCTTATTTTTTGCTTTTTTTTTAAATCCCTAACATAGGGAGAAGTGTTTCGTCGTGTTCCATCCCCTCTTTCAAAATGCATTAAAGTAATAACCGTTGTTGTTGTTGTTGTTGTTTTAAGGGGCGGAACTACAAGGTCATCTGCCCATAGAATAACCTTTAGCATCTGCACAACTTTAAACTCATTCTAGACAAACACAACCAACACAACCTTCCTAACTTAAACACAACCTACCTCTAGGATAATGATAATGAAAACACGCGACTAGTGAAAAATCAAGAAATTGCAGACGCTCCGAGCAACATGGCACCAAAAATTGCCGTTCAAAGTTTGAATCGTTCAACAATCATCGTTGAACGAGCATCGCGATGGTCGCTCCAAGGAAATCGTCCTGAAGCAAGCTCCACGACTGGCGCTGACAGCGGTCATCCTGAACTTCGTTTCTCCCCATGTTCCTTTCCAAACTGTTTCTTAGGCAAATGTCGAAATAGTACCATATTTAAAGTCCTGGAGCACCTACTCGGATCCTAGACCACAACACACTGCTACGATCTTCAAAATAATACAGTTATCAACCTCCAAGCCGAAGGGAATGATGACCAAAATGTCCCTCGCTCCTAAATGAGGCAACAATAACAACCCTTTTCACAGACATAATTTGTTATATATATGCAGCATGTGTTACGATGCTTGGGGCGTGGTGGCGCAGCGGACGAGCTGATGTCTCTCACCAAGGCGGACCGAGCTCGATTCACGGTCAAAGCATGTGAGATTTTCGAAGTGGAATGCCATGGCCTGTGGTTCGGATGCCACGTAAAAAGGAGGTGCTGTGGTTTATGATCGCGAGATTGACGGTCACAAGGAAGCTTCCTTGTTATGATTCTTCATATTTAGCCTATTTTTTATATGCATCCCCGTTACAGCATCACTGTTAAACAAGACTTTTTATTCTGGGGAGGAAGTAGATCACTCTCTATTCCTGTATGGCCTCGATCTTCATAAAGCGGATCACCAGTGTTTTGCTACGGAGATGGATGCTAACACACATGTTGGTGCCTTGCCAGCAGTAGTTTTCTCGTGGGGCTCGTCACTTTAGCGTCAGACGTCCTTTCAGTGAGATTAATGCATATGGCTGCCTTGTTGCCGTCCGGGCTCAGAGTCTCCGAGACGATGTTTGAACAGCTTGTCTGCTCTCCAGATACCTGCCTCCCATATTTCTCTCTGAGGTATGTAAATAACAGAGGCTTAGAGTGTTTGTTGTGGCCCAGCACATTGGACCGAGTCATATCCTGATATCTTCAAGAGGACAGGATGTTGACTCGGATATTAAATAATGTGCAGAGAATACTTTCAAAACTCGCCATCTGCACTTTTATAGATTGTACGCCATGGCAGACGGTGACTTCAAATATAGGGGATTGTAATCGTCAATGGCCTCCTTCTGTTGTCTCGGTGTACGTGTTGAGACTCCGGTCCTAAAGGTCCTGGGTTCGATACCCGGCTCTGCCAAGACATTATATAGGGTACGGCTGCTTCCTTTCCAACCCCCAATTCAATTACAAATACACACTTCTACTAAATACACCACAGTAACACGGATTATGAGAGAAATTCTGTACACACCCAAGCACACGGGGCTTAAATGACCACGACGTCAATGTCCCTAAATTCAACAACAACAACAACAACAACAACAGCTATAGTTTACATAGTACTGTGAACATTTCCATTTCATAAGAAAGCCCAAGAAGTATAACTACGCTAAGCAACTGTAGATTTACCTTGTCTTTTGAGTTGAAGTGGTGATGATGGTGGTCGTTTTAAGGTGTGGAACATCGAGGTCATCCGTTGTTCTTTTGAGTGTACCCTGTTCCACCCCGTTCCATCCCGTTCCAGCGCGCTAACCAAATCGTCACGTGGCCAGACGGTTAGTGGGAGGATCATTAATTGTCACTCCCATCGACCTCCTGGATGCGACATGAACTGCTGTTCTGCTTGTATAAATAGTGCTCCACAGGGATTTATTACCCCATCGCAGACCATTGTGAATTGCGTAGATTTTGAAGGCGCATACTTAAACACAACAGCCTCAAGACGTCACAATAATGAAAAAACTTAATTTTTAATAAAGAAAAATATTTATAACACAACTGGGAAGTGTCTTTGCTACGGAACTGTGGTAAGTGACATCCCGTAGCGTATGACGGCTACAGAATCAGTCTAAGGACAACTATGTCATCCAACTGATCAATTTCATCTACTACGAACGTAACTAATTGGTAGAGGTTACAAAATCGCCTTAAGATGCCAGTCTACAGTCTGGGGCAAGTTGGGGTAGGGGGTGTTGGGTTTTGGACTCCCTGTGCTACAAAAGTATGATCCAGTGATCTTAACAGTATGGTACTTTAATGAAAGACCGTAATGCTAACATAATTCAATAAAATAGAATAGAGCATGCCTTCAATTCTCATTCTCTTTCCAAACGATGCTTCTCAGCCATGTGGCCTATGGCCAGCACGACGTGCCCCTCGACAGTTTCTCTTGGCTCTCTCGACAAGGCTCGCTGCCCATCGGTTCAGAAAGTGTCTCAATTCTTGTTCTCCCGAAGCTAAGTGCACCTTACGTTAGTTCTAAAATCCTTGACGAACCCGAGCCCTCTTAGGTAAGAGGCAAGAGTGCTATCCCTACACAGTTCTCACTCTGAAAGAGATTAAAGATACATGGGTTGGCTTTCTAGTTTTGGCACCTTAGTTATAACTGGATTAATAACTCACTTAGATGGTTCCAAGTTTCACAGACCCTCGATGTAGTCCCCACCGTTGCGTACAACGTGTTCCCAGCGATGCGGAAGTCGTTGGATGCCGTTGGCACTGCCCAATCTATTGATGGTACGAAGAGAGCGCTCGGCAGCCTGCTTAACGCCTTCAATGGTACGGAAGCGCTCCCCGCGCATTGTCATCTTCGTCTTCGGGATGAGATCATAGTCGCAGGGACTGATGTCGGGAGAATATGTGGGGGGATCGAGGACCTCCCAGCCCCAGCGATCCAACAATGCCGACACAACGCCTGCGGTGTGTGCCCTAGCATTGGCATGCAGAACGATGGGCGGTGTAACCATGTGGTGGCGCCGTTTCCTTCTCAGAGCTCCTCGGAGATGGTCTTGCAGAAACGAAAAATAGTACGCTGCATTAACGGTTTGCCCTCGGGGAACAGTATGGTGAATGATCACACCATCCCAATCACAGGCAAGAATCAACATTACCTTCACATTGGTGGGGGTTGGTCGAACTGTTTGTTTCCGTGGTGATCCGTGGTGCCGCCACTCGTTCGATTGGCGTTTTAACTGTGGCTCATAAGATCTGGTCCACGTCTCGTCAATGGTTATGATACGCCGTAAGAAGGCCTCTCCTTCGCGCTCATAACGCTGCAAGTGCATACGACAAGCGTCATATCGCAGCCATTTGAGCATGTCGGTTAAGTCATGAAAATGAAAATCCACAGCCTGCTTCCAGTCTTCGACCGGGTCAGGAATGGAATGAATGAAGCCCCCATCTTGCGGCGAGGATATGAACTGTGCCGGCTGCCGAGGCCTGACGCACTCCCCTGGGGCAATGATTAAATGAATGACAGATGAAATGAAATGATAGTGGAGAGTGTTGCTGGAATGAAATTTTGACAGGGAAAACCGGAGTACCCGGAGAAAAACCTGTCTGCCTCCGTTTTGTCCAGCACAGATCTCACATGGAGTGACCGGGATTTGAACCACGGACCCAGCGGTGAGAGGCCGGCGTGCTGCCGCCTAAGCCACGGAGGCTTTCGGTTAAGTCATGCGGAACCCATTTGGACGCAATCTTCTCATTTTCAGTAAGTCCTTCAGGATGTGGAGGACAGTTGAATGCGCCAGTCCGGTATCTTGCTCTAATTGACGAATCGTTACGTTCCGATCCACCTCTACTAACGCGGTCACCATCTGTACTAGGGCTGTTACTTTTAATCGATTAATTTCAGATTTCGATTAATCGATTAATCGAAACCGAATAATCGATTAATTATCGTAAATAACGATTAATCGATTAATCAATTAGTCGATTAATCGATTAATTGGTTTTCAGAAAAATTGATTAACCGGTTATTCGAATAATCGATTAATCGGTTTTTTATTTGTTTGGCCGATTAATCAATGTATTTCGCATTTTTAGCCTATTTTCAATTTTGAAAAAATAGGCTTATGAGATCACCTTTTGTCCGCGTGTGTGTGTGTGTGTGTGTGTGTGTGTGTGTGTGTGTGTGAGAGAGAGAGAGGTGTGTGTGTGTGTGTGTGTGTCCCCCTAATAAAATCTAAACGGCTGGAGCGATTTCAATGAAACTCGGTAAGTTCATAGCACTATTCCCGGCGACCTCGACCGTGCCCTTCAAATTTTGTTACGTCTCACCAATCCAACATGGCGGCTGTGCGAAATACTTCACTAGCATTCAATATCTCCGAAACTATTACCGATATCGCCCTGAAATTGTGTACGGTGATAAAGGGCACTACTAGAAGTTCACTTATGAGACTTTCAAAAACCTGGTGACTACAAAACCTACATGGCGGCAAGCGAAATTGAGACTTTTAAATAGACATTTCTCGCGATTTAACTATCCAAACGTAATGAAACTTGGTACAGCAAATGTTTATACACATTGTAATGCACTGGAGTCTAATTTAGTTCAATTGTTTACATAACCTCAAAATGGCGGCTGTGCGAAATATTTCACTGACATTCTATATCTCCAAAACTATTACAGATATCATCATGCAATTTTGTAGGATGATAAAGGGTACTGATACAAGTTTACCTATGTATATTTCATAAACCTGTAAAGTACAAAACGAACATGGCGACCAAGCGAATTTGAAATATTTTAATAGACTTTTCTCGTGATTTAACTCTCTGAGCGCAGTGAAATGTGGTACTGTAAATGATTTTGCAGATTGTAATGCACTGCCATCTAATTTAATTCAATTGTTTACGTAACCTGACGATGGCGGCTGTGCGAAATTTTAAAATTAAATTTTTATTTCTTGTGTCGTAATCATGCGATCGAAGTGAAAGTTTGAATAATGAACGTAGGCAATAATTGTCCTTGAATGGTACATAACTCTATGGCCTATACATATAACAATCCTAAATGGTGAGCTTCCGAAATATTTAGACTGTTCTCAATATCTATGAATCTTTTACAGCAACCAAAGTGATTCTTTTTAATTTTCATAGAGACTATGAACATATGTTCACCTATAGGACTTTCAGTAACCTGGTGAGCACAAATCCAACATGGCGGCGACGCGAAGTATAAATATTTAAATGGACGTTTCTCGCGAATTAACTATCTGAGAGCCGTGAAACGTTGCACGTTAAATGTTTATACAAATGTTGATCCACTGGCATATAATTTATTTCAATTGTTTGCATAATCACAAGATGGCTGGCGTGCGCACTTTTAAAATCTCGTTTTTACTTCTTGTGTTCTAATCATGCGATTGAAGTTTGAATACCACACGTACACAATAATCTTAATGTAATAGTACAAAAATAAAAATCCATCCTGGCGACCATATGAAATATTTAGACGGTTCTCAATATCTACGAATCTGTTACAGCAATTAAACTAAAATTTTGTATGTTGATAGAGACAATTAACATGAGCAGGATATATGAAAATAGGCTGTATAGTTCTTCACGGAACTACTTGTTAACTACGCTCTCACTGAATCAACCAACTATGACACAACTTGGTTTCTTAATGCAATCACTCGACATGGTCAGCCGGGGCAGTCCCATGACGGATGATGTTTTTGATTCTTTTAGGGGCTTTGCAACATCGTGGTCACGTATCCCCGCGTACTGGGATGTGTTTAAGACTTGTCTGATAACATGTGTCACTGCGATGTCTGCACCAGTGTGTGTATTTGTAATTCAGGTAGAATATGGGTAGGAACCGACCGTGGCCTTGAATTAGTTACAATCCCGGCATTTGCCTGGAGTAGAAATGAGAAACCATGGAAAATCATTTCCAGGATGACTGAGGTAAGAATCAAACCCTCCTCTTATCAGTTTTGCCCCACGAGGCTGAGTGTACACGTTCCAGCCCCCACACTAGAATTAAATTTCTTGGCAGAGCCGGGAATCAAACCCAAACCTCTGTGGTGACAGCTAAGAATGCTAGCCACTGCTCAACGCCTGCTTTGAGGTTTCATTTAACTTCACTCCAAGGATTACCGTGTTGGAAGCCCCTTTTCAGGCTTGCCTTAGAAATCAAAATTTGTTCTCTAATCCTGAAAAAATACTACATGATTTTAATAAATACACTTGGATAACTAGTTTCGATCGTCAAGTGATCATCATCAGATCATTTACACGTAGGCTATTAAATTTACTGTACATGGAGAAGTATGGAATGATAATTACAATATATACACTTATTTATTTGCTGTAGCAATTAAACTACTAAACCAAAGATATGTGCTTTTTGTTGAGATACTGTACTGATAGTTATTAAATGGTGCACTTCTCAGTTTGAGCGATGTGTGGTCCGTTTTTGTGCACAGCGTGAGGACGATTATGCTGACACAATAACCTGACCATTTAGTAACAATCACATAATGGCACTAAGCAAGCAAACTTGAAGATCAATCACAACTATCAGTATCTCAACAAAAAGTAACATATCTTTACTATTTGTGCTAGATTAATTACTACTGCAACTAAAAAAGTGTATGTATTGTAAATATCATAACCCATACTTGTCGACACAGATTAATAGCCGAAGTGTAAAGATCTGATGATCGCTTGACGATCGAAACTGGTCATCTAATTGTATTTATTAATCTCATGTAAAAAGTCTTTGACCGTCCGAAAAACATTAAATTTCGACTCCAAAGATACAAATGTGACGTCTCACGAATGAAGGTATGTCTAAAGTCAACACTTAGGCAAGTTCGTTAAAAACTCAATGATCTCATGGTAGGGCAGTTATAAAAAGCGCGGTAAAAATAGGAAATATTGTAGATGTAGCGTAAATATTGCAATCATTGCAAAAGACGAGCTGGACGTCTATCCTGGGAATTCACCGCCTGACTTGCATACTCACCCTTTTTCACAGGTGGAAAATGAATAAACAATATATCAAAGGCCCGCTAAACTAGCGACAAAATACTTGATATTCCCCGCTGGAAACATTGTGACTGCAAAGCGGAGCTGCCTCGTCCCAGAAAATGAGTACTTGCTAGTATTTTTGCACCAAAACAGACCGTCTATTGAAATATATTGTCACATTTATTTTTAAATAATGCATCTTGTTTGTGAACTGTTGAAGTCATTGTTTCAGTGTTGCCTATACAAAAACTGTCAGTTGTAACTCTTCAGTCGGTCAACATGAATTTGTCCATTGACTGTGCGGGGTGCAATGTATATAAAATATGAGTAATTAGTAAATGAACTCCTTGAAAAATTACACGTATTAGTTATGATCACAATGAGCCCGGCGGGAGCAGGCAGGCTAAAGCGTAACAACTGTACGACCAAGGCTCCGCTGAGATATGTAAACTTATGCATAATAGAATTCAAGTGCATGCTCTACTTTTATTTCATTTATTATATTGTGTTATTCTTATTTGTATACACGATCATAATACTCATAAATAATTCACAAACCCTTATTAAACAAACTAAACTTATACAATGCTCAAAAAAGGTCTCGCATATTGTGATTCAGTAACTTGTTTATTTTGATATGTGTATTTTATCATAGTATACACAATATAGGGTACATGCTAAGAAAAGTCACACACAATCTGCTTTGTAAAAGAGACAGAAACACACGACAAATAACAAAAGTGATAATTTGGGACTGAGCACACAACCGTCCTTTTCATGTTGGGGCATATCAATATCATGTAAGGCCACCACGAGCTCTAATCCATGCTTGCAGACGATGAGGCATGCTGACCACCAACGAACCCAACGTGGTTTGGGGCAGATTCCCCCACTCTTTGTTAGTTGGAGGATTGGGACGGTGCGAAATTGCCCTCTTGGGCTCTTTCCATGCATGTTCATTACAGTTCATGTCCGCAGAATAGGCAGGCCACTCCATTCTCTGTATGCCATGCATCTGAAGGAACTGATTGACCACCCTAGCTCGATGGGCACGAGCACTATAGTCCACTAGTGTAAAGCCCTCACCCATTGTGGTAGCAAATCCCGTAACGATGTTGTCTGTATACACCAGACCAGTCATGTTTCCGTGGGTAGGAATTAGAGGCGTACGTCGACCGAACATGATTCCACCACAAAACATGACTGAACCTCCTTGCTGTTGGTGGCTTTCCTGGATGAAGGGCTCGTGAAATCTCTTACCCACTCGGGGCATTCGAGTGTGGCGACGTAATAGTGATAGTGATTGTAATAGTGATCATAACTAACACATGTAATGTTCCTAGGAGTGCTATTTACTTATAATTCATATAGTTTATACATTGGACTCCGCCCAGTCTTTGGGCAAATTCAAGTTGACCGCCTGAAGAGTTACAACCTACAGGTCTTTGTGGAAATTAAGCTAAACCAGAATAAAACAAAAATGTTCCTGTCCTAAATTGTAAACAGCCTATCCAACAAAAATTCAACAAGTTTCAAAAGCATTGCTGAAAACTCCTCGTTTTCTTTTCCTGAAACCCTTCCCAATATGATTGATGTTTATTGTTAACATAAACAAGGAAGGGCACGTATCTTTAAGCAAAATTTAACTTTTATAGATGTCTATACATCATTCCAAAAATGCCTAACTCAACATAAGCGATGACTTCGCATTTAAACCATTTTCAAAACTTATTTTCCTATCTCGTGTCTACTACCAGTTAATCGATTTTTTGGTTAATCGATTATTCGATTAATCGGTTAATCGATTAATCGGTTTTAAGGAGCTTCGATTAATCGATTAATCGTTTCCGATTAATTTCAAATTAATCGATTAATCGATTATTAATCGATAAATTGAAAATCGATTAATACCAGCTCTAATCTGTACATTGTCATCACTTACTGGTGGGTGACCAGATCGAGGCATGTGCTCCACACGTCCGCGCCCATCTCGAAAGGCTGCAACCCATCTTGCTACCGTTCTGAACGGTAACGCAGCTGCACCGCACGCTTCCTGCAATCCTCGGTGACACTGTTTAGCACTGCGACCCCTAGCACACTGAATTTTTATCCACGTTCTCTGCTCCTGCTTGGAAAACATTGCGACTGTCTTTCGCGAGCGCTGGTCTCACACTACTCATCTAACAGGCGCGACTGCGCACGAGCGGTGGTAAGGACGGGCGAGGTCATGTGCTCTGAGGGAGGGGATGCAGGGCAGCAACCGTCGGTAAAATTGGTAGCGACCAACATTGTTGCAACTTGGCACTGAAGCATTGGTGCCAAAACTAAAAAACCAACCCATGTATGTTCTGATTTACACTGTTTTCTGTGGAGACTGTTCGGATGCAATAATAATGCTACTTCTTCCATCAATAACATAAGAAGACGACGTGACTGATTACTGTCTCGAATTTTGTTCTATACAGTCTGAAAAGCCTGATTATAATTGTAATTCCAGTTCCTTTTTAATAGTTGAGCATCCTCAGTCTGCTATCGCAGGCAAGTGATAAATGGTCGCAGCGCTGCAGTGTGGCGGGATATCCGCTTGTTCTTCAAGTGTTGCACCCAGTTACACTGGTCGATCTTCTTAATTGACTGACCTCCTTGCTCCACACACGCAGCCTGAGCAGGGTTGTTTTGAGCTGCGAAGAAACTATCCGCCGAGAATTGACGTAGCCTACTCGATCAGTGCAATACTTGCAAGGTGCATGACAATAGGTTATATAGCATTTGCATTCTTAAGACGGATTTGGTGTGAACTGACCTTCCTAACATTTCGCGTTCAAGGCTGGGTAGCTGCCCGCTCGTGGAACTGTGGGTCGAATCCTTGTGATGACTGCAACTATCCTGAGTGTAGGAAAATTCAAATGGTTTTCAGTTGGTCAACACGATTGTACCCAATTGTAATAATATTTATTTTCTAAAATAAAAAAGAATACATTAGAATATTATGATGATAATTGTAATTGTTTTAAGGGGCCTAACATCTAGGTTATCGGCCCGCACTAGATTAAAAAATTCTTGAAGTATTAGAAGCCATTTTTCAGTGCTGCCTAGTTCTATTATAGGAAGTTTTTAAGTCGGTCTACAGAAATTGTGCTCTATTACGTTAGGTGAGAAAACACGTATGTAAACGCCCTAACATGAAAGAAATATGTATCACAAAATAAATCTCGTTTCATCCCTCAGACCCGAGTTAAAGTTCTTGCCAGAGCGGGGAATCGAACCCAGACCTCGACGATGACAGCCAATAATGCTAGACACTACGCTAGGAAGAGGACTTTAATTCTGGTCTGAGTGCTGAAACGAGGCTCACTCAGCCTCCTGAGGCAGAACTAAGAAGAGGTGGGTTCGATTCCTACCTCAGGCATCCTAGAAGTGGTTGTTTACTTAACTCTAGGCGAATGCCGGAATGTACCCAAATTGAGGCTGCGGCCACCTCCTATCCAAATCCCAGGTCCAATTGCAAATACACACACTATTACAGTCATAACAGTGACACAGGTTATCAGAAAAATTCCACACACACCCAAGTATATGGGACTGCGTGACCACGATGTATTTAAGTCCCTAAATTAACCAACACCACCACCAACAACAAAGTAACAGGACAAAGGAAGGAAGATTGTAGTTTTACGTGACCGTGAATCTTATGATAATGAGCCACGGGACCTCATTTTACGTGGAATCCGCACCACAGGACATGGCATTTCACTTCAAAAATCTCACATGCATTGGCCGGGAATCGAAACCAGTCCACCTTGGTAAGAGGCCAACAGCTAGACCGCTGCGCCACCATGCCCCTCTTTAACTAGTAGGACAAGTTGAATGAGTGTTATTTGCACAAGCATTTTGCGAGGGCAAGTATCTTGGCGTTTTGAATTGAATTCAGTTGTTAATTGCGACATCGTGGTCATGTAGCCCCGTGTAGCTAACTTGGGAGTGTGTAGAATTTGTCCGATAGCATGTGTCACTGTGATGTCTGTACTAGCGTGTGTGTATTTTTTTTTTTTTTTTATTTATTTAATAATTATTAGATACACCCATGAAAAGGTCATTTTACACTAATATTTTATCAATTTCAAATAATATTAACAAAAACAACAACAACAACAATAACAGGTAACAATTGGCAGTGATGGCAGCAAGGGATAAATCTCGGGAAGGACGCAGGGAGTGATTGTGGTAGTGGGTTATTAGGAGGGTGAGGGGGTAGGAATTGAGGATGAAAGGGATCTTCTAATGTTATGTTTGAATGTTCGATAGGGAGAGAATATGTCAATATTTGGAAGAGAGTTGCTAATGGTAGGTAGACGGTGGAAAATAGAGCGCTTCTGTACTTCAATACGTGGGCGAGGTATGTGGTGTAAATGGTTCTGACGTGTTGAACGGGAGGGAACATGGAGCGGGAAGTAGCTTAAGAGCATGTTACATTTTGTGTAACCATTCATAATTTGCCGGCCCCGTGGTGTTGGGGTAGCGCGCCTGCCTCTCACCCGGAGGCCACGGGTTCGATCCCCGGCTCCGTCAGGGATTTTAAAACTTACGTGAGGGTTGGAACGGGGTGCACTCAGCCTCGTGAGGACAATTGAGTAGCTGTCTGACAGTGAGAAAGTGTCCCGATCATGAATACCAAGATTAAAGGCCGAGGGGACCTGACGCGACCCCCTATATCTGCAGGCCAAATGGCTGGGCAGCGGTCGCTTGGTCGGCCTTAGCCCGTCATGGGCTGATAGTGCCAGGGATTGACTTTTTTTAAATTCATAATTTTATGTAGGAAACACAGGTCAGTAAATTTGTAATTGAGGTAGGATTTGGGTTCGAAACGGCCGTGGCCATAAGTTAGGTACAATCCCGGCATTTGCCTACAAGGCCCCGGGTTCGATTCCCGGCTCCGTCCGGGATTTTAGAAACTCACGCGAGGGCTGAAACGGGGGTGCATTGAGCCTCGTGAGGACAATCGAGTAGCAGCCTGAGAGTGAGACATCGCCCCGGTCGCGGAGACCAAGATTCACGGCTTCAGGGCTTTGAACATTGCGAACATACCTCAGAAAGAGATTTTTCAGGTAATTTTAGGCTATACGGTATTCTCATTTTTCTGTGGGTCCCCCAGGGGCTCACAACTTGTGGGACGTGGATTGGCGACCGCGGGACTATTGCTTTCACTCTATCATAGTTTCTGTCGACCTTCCTTGGTCAACTCTTGTTCTCTTCCGACCCCTATGGTATCAGGGTATCCGAGGCCTAGGGAGTCTTTCAATTTCCCTCCTCAATTGGCCCCTGTCTCATCTTTCCTGACGCCCTCATTCTTCGAGAGGTTAGACCTCTTCTATTTCATTTCATGGTTTCTCCTGATTTCTGCTCAAGGCCCTAAAGGAGGCAGGGTGTATGTAGCCCCACCACTTCTGGTGCACCCTGGATAGTGCTACACCCTAAAATGCTCACGGCTGGTGGGCTCGGGATTTGGCAGCCCCCGAGGGATTCCTGAGCTGGGTCTTGCTTTCCTCCATTTTCCATTGCCTTTTGCGAGGGCCCTCTCCTCTTCCACTTTCCTATCTGCCTTTCATGGCTCTCTTTTCTTCCAATTCCGTTAATTCTTAATTTACAAGGCTTGAGGGCATTTTCTTTCCTCGAGTCCTTTATTCACCTTATTCTTGTTGGGTTTTTTTCTTTTCTTTTTCATTTCCTCTTCTAGAATTAAAGCCAGTAACTTAGTTTTAGTTGCAAGTGTGTAGTTCGTTTTCCTTATATTTTTATTTTCACGATCACCCAAACCTGAGGGGCGATAACCTAGATGTTAAGCCCCTTTAAACAAGAATTATCATCATCATCATCATCTTCTTCTTCTACGGCAAATTTCCTGGAAGTTTACCCCATACTGGCTAAGAGCAACATATCCTTTAGACTGAGTTACTGTTCTCTCAACCATCTCTCGTGGCGTGCCTTGCATATGTTTGGCGTTTTTGTCCTGACGCATAAGTCTTAACATTCGTTTGTTTTGTTTGATTTTTTTTTTCTTGTATGGCTTGTGTCCCGTTTTATTTGGAGGGGCGCCGGGCGCGGGGGGTGGAACTCAATAGTCTTGTAGTTGCGGAATGTCCCGCTGTGCTTGCGTGCCCCCTCACCTCTTCTGCTCTTTGGTCTGCTGTGCCTGGTGACTGACCCCCATCTGTTGGCAAACCATTTGATCAGGAATTTACTACATCACTTGGGACCCGCACTATCATTGAGTGCAATGCTCCAGTTACATCTGACTTATTTTGATCCAAATCTATGTTTATAATCCTCACGTAAGATGGATGGCCTCGCAACTATGCTCTCCTTGCGGGCAAACTTAAAGGAAATTAATAAGACGGAAGATAACACGCTACATAATCTATGGAGTAAGCATCAGCAATTCATGCACTAAAAGGAAATACCAAAATACGTACTAAATTAGCTTGTATAAACAAACCCCGTTGTACTACCGTCCATGAAGGACCTACCAAGTGACCGCTGCTCAGCCATTTGGCCTACAGATAGCGGGCTGACGCGTGGTCAGCACGTTGGGACCCCTCGGCCGTTAATTTTCGTTTTCTTGACTGAGGCACTGCCTCACTGTCAGACAGCTACTCAATTGTCCTTACGAGTTTGAGTGCAGCCCGTTCCAGTCCTCACGTAAGGTTTTAAAATAACTGACGGAGCCAGGAATCGAACCCGGGGCTAAATAGGCAATACAAATTGTGTTATAACATTTAATAAAGTTCGTTATTTGACGCTAATCTCAATTCTGAACCCTGCAGCGTAGTCGGGCATGACCGAAGATTGGAGGTTCGAATCCCGGCACTGTAAAGGGCTATTCTGAGTGTGGATTTCCCCGAGTTTTCCACACGTACTATAGGCAAATGCTGGGATAGTACCTTATTTTAAGTCCTGGGGCACTTACCCCATCCCTGTCTCTAATACAGCAAAACACACTCCTACAGTCATCACAGAAACACAGGTTATCAGACAAGTTTAACACACACCCAAGTACACGGGGCTGAAGACAAAGATGTCTGAATAATTTGTAACATGAATTAAAAACAAAAAAGTATTGTGTTGTGTTTTCCCAAACATGCCAATTATAATTAATCGATCATTGGCTGTATTTTCCATGAGAAACGACGTGTACAATTTTTGGCGGAGGATTGGGAGCGTGCTTGCGTGAGAGAGAACTGTATAGGCTACTACAGTGAGACCCTTCCCTTAAAGAATGGAGCCTTGCCGGGCCGTGTGACGGGAGGAGAGGGATTAGATTAGTCACCGCCAGTTGACTAGCATTTGCCGATTACACAAGAGCGGGTCGGGAAACCCTGTATGCTGTCATAGCATTTATTACATACGGATCTGGCATGATACCTTAGTTGTGATAAGTACAATTTGTAGTGAAATACTGTAGGCTATCTCGTATCCCGTGAACATGTTTGCGTATGGAAAACATCGAATTTTCTTACTAAAGAAATATCTTCTCAAGAAGAAATCTTCCAGTAAATGTGTGCGTAAGTTTCAGCGTCATGCGTTTTTTACTTCTGGGGAACCTCAAACAAAAGATATAAGTTACAGAAATAATCCACGTACTCTGGAGGCTCTCGAGAACGATATAACTGCCTTGATACGAAATGTCAGTGAGGATGAATTACAGCAAGTGCACTAAAACTTCCTACGTCGGTGCATCGTGTGTTTATAAAATGAAAGACAGCATTTCCAGCAACTACTCTGGCATTCCTGTAAGTAATGATAATTAATAAATACGTTAAAAAGTGTAAATGTGTTGAACTAGTTGGGCACTACGGTGCTGCTAGCGCCAGTGCCTTGCTCGACAGACTGCTAGCCAGTGTGTCCCTGCCGTCACACGGCGCATGCAAAGTTCCGTTCTGTAGAGAAGGCTTTCACTGTATTTCCCACCTCAGTAAGGTGTCACGGCATCCTTGTTGATGACAAAATGTATACAGAAGACATCCGCGTACTCAGGATGCTCTCGAAAACGATATAGCTGCCTTGATACGAATTAATAATTAATAATAATAATAATTACTTGTACCCATGCTAGTACATTCCACATGCACACAGATGTACAGGTATTATGACCAAGATATCCCAAGTTCCTAAATGATACAATAGGCTTCTTGTCTGACTTTTCTATTGGCATTTGTACTTCAGTTTTGGAACACATAATCTGTAATTGTGTACACAGGCACTTCGGCTATGCACGTAGCCTAATACTGTAGCTTCACAATATGGTGCGACTTGAACAGGGTTGGGTAACTTACCTTATAACGTTACTTGCCAAAAATAGTAACGTTATAGCTACAATTGTCGAAGTAAGGAATCGTTACTTTTTTATAAAAAATATCAACCCGACCCGGCTCCGCCCGGGAACAGTTATAATGCATTACGTGATAAGCGCTTTTTTTTTCAATGTCAATGAACAACGACCAATATCCGTTTTACGTCTCGGCATGATGTGTTAAAATCACTGACTGGACTATTAATTATATTATCATGGAGATGCATGTGCAACAAATTCTTGTCAGACGTAATTTAAGAATGGCGAGGTGCATGAAACACAAATCCCCCTTCCGTCCAATTTTAACTTGACTGTGAATTTCGCGGAACGAAAAGTCCACAGGCGAAATGAAGAAAAGCCGAATTGCACTTCCAGGGAAACTCCAAACACAACCACTCTTTTCTAAAGTTTTTAACTCAACAAAACTCGACAGTTTACTGTTGGCTGTATCTGGGGCAATAACCTCGTCCGCTAGGTAAGCTGTAACTGGGGTGATAGACTCGCCCCTAGCTAGCCCGTCAACTGTCGCCTCAGTAACTGAATGGAGATTGTTGGAAGAAATCAAAACGTAAAAACACTTATAGTAGGCGATGTACTGAAGAAAGAGATATGCTTTCCCGGGCTTTTTTTTTGTAGAACTTTTCATGCTGAACAATTCTTACACTCATAGTATATAGATATTTTTAACGGTTTGCCCAGCGTAAGCTTAAAAAGCGCACGGACGCCAGAATTTTTTTTCGACCTTTTCACTGAAATTGTTAGTGCTTGACTTTGTTTGGTCATAAATAAATTATTTTCTATAGAAACCTTCCTCGAGATAGACTTTACAGAATGGTGAAAACCGCATCAAAATCCATTCAGTGGTTCTCGAGATTACCCGTGACATCCAAGAATCGGGGACTTTGTTTTATACTAAGTATAGATTATACGTCAATCATTATAATTTAATATAATATAATCCCCCTTCCGTCCAATCTTAAATTGACTGTGAATTTTGCGGAACGAAATGAGAGTTGCACTTCCAGGGAATGGCGAGGTGAATGAAACTCAAATCCCCCTTCCGTCCAATCTTAACTTGACTGTGTTTCACAGGCAAAATGAAGAAAACCCGAGTTGCACTTCCAGGGAATGGCGAGGTGAATGAAACTCAAATCCCCCTTCCGTTCAAATCCCCCTTCCGTCCAATCTTAACTTGACTGTGTTTCACAGGCGAAATGAAGAAAACCCGAGTAGCACTTCCAGAGAAACTCCAAACACAACAACCCTTCTCGAAAGTCTTAACTCAATACGACTCAACGGTTTGCTGCTGGCTGTATCTGGGGCAATAGGTTCGCCCACTAGCTAGGCTGTAACATGAATGATAGACTCGCCCTTATCTAGCTCGTAAACAGTCGCCTCAGTAGTTGAATGGACATGGTTGGAAGAAATTAAAACGCAACACTTATAGTGGGTGATGTATTAAAGATAGACATATGCTCTCACGGACCTTTTTGTAGAACTTTCATGCTGAACAATTCTTACACTCATAATATTTAGATATTTTTAACGGTTTGCCCGGCGTAAGCTTACAAAGCGCTCGGACGCCAGGTTTTTTTCGACTTTTCCACTGAAATCGTTACTGCTCGGCTTCCCTTGATCATAAATAAATTATTTTCTACAGAAATCATCCTCGAGGTATCCTTTTCAGAATGGTGGAAATCGCATCAAAATCCACCCAGTGGTTCTCCAGTTTACCCATTACATCCTAGAATCGGGGACTTCGTTTTATACTAAGTAGAGATATACAGTAGTTGCTTAATAACATTTTCCTCACTACTATAATGTACGTGATTTGAACAGAATAGTGGATCCAGTAATATGGGAAAACAAAATAAACTATCACAGAACAGAACTATCACTGCAACTCATGTGGTAGCACACCTCATGTCTTAAAAATAAGTCAGTTCACGAAAAGTGAATAGTATGCAGTTGAACTATTGCACCCTTCAATAAAGCATGGTTTTCTCAAGATTCATCTACGGGGTCGTGTTCAGTCCTGACTGCGTTACACAGCAAAGTTCGCTTAAAAACAACATGCTCTAATGAATAGAAAGGTCCATGACAGAGGCTATACTAGAAATAAAATGAATAATAAGTAGAATAAAAGAAATTTAATGACTGAAAATTATGTGCATAATAATAATAATAATAATAATAATAATAATAATAATAATAATAATAATAATAATAATAAATAAATAAATAAATAAATAAAAAGAAATCCTCCCTGACTTTCACCCCCTTAAGAAATAAATATAACACTAAGCGGTAAGACTCGCTCCACCAACAAAACAATGTGAATACAGCTTCACACAAAATGATAATCATAACATAAACTTGAGCGATAAGAACTCGCTCGTCACAACATATGGATACAAGTCCATTTTTCCTGGTCAAGAAGTTATATAATGCGTGGTGTACTGTTCGTTAATAAGAAACTAAGTACTGATGCCAGTCCGTTTACAACTGAAACAGTCATGTTGCTCACGGAGTTGCATCTTTTAAATCACACTACGGCTATGGGACCCACCCTTAATTAACACACTATAATTACTACTGACACATGCAAGGTCTAACAATACAAAAAGATGAAGAATCTCCCAGAGATTCTAGCTGGTGCCAGAGCACACGAAATAAAAAAGAGCATGCCAAAATAGGCCAAAACGCTCGCATCACAAAATGGGAACATAGCCTCGTGCACCCTAATGCCACACGGGGTCATTGAACGCGTAAAATAAACACACAAGAAATAAAGCAAGAGCAAAACACAAGCCTAACGGCTGAAAATTATGTTTACATTTTTATAAAACGCCAGACAAACAGTAGTTTCGGAAGCTACCTTACAACTATGGACAGCACCCATTTAATCAATCAAATACTCATTATAACCGATCAGGATTTTGTGAATTTAAAACAACGTCTAAAATTGAAGTACAGGATCCAGGCCTGTTACTAATGACAAGTCGCGTTATCTGATTTGAGCGCACCCCTCTTGTATGAGTCATCGCTGCCTCAATTATCTCTCTCAGTCCTTCAAGCTAGGTGCAAGTTCCATCTGGAAACGCAAACATATCTCACTCATCCACCTGGATGGCAAGAAAACACAAATATATACCACAAGTCCAGCCTCGCGAGGTTATGAACTGGGCTGATGTGGAGCAAGTCAGAATAATCACAATGATATATTCTCGCTAACACATCATAAAAAAATCACACAACGCACCAAAAGCTTGGACTGACGCACTCTCATAAACATACCAACTGGGTCGGCTCAAAACAGATCAACAATATTGCGTCCATAGACACATTAAAAAAATACACAACAAAAACTCGGGTGCAAAGTGCCATCCCGTTCAGATCTGCTCGGAAAGCAATTATCAAAATAATCCTGATCCGTCATAAAATCTGCTCACAAATAATCTTTACCCTCCAAATTCTATTTTTAATCTCAAAATTAATTCAGTTCCATTTTTGTTATAAGGCATACCTCCGAATTCTAATGCTTGACCGCGATTTACGCAAGCGAATGCGAGCACGAGCTGCGCGTCGCCCCGTATAGTTGAACCAAACAAAAATCACAATATTTACAAATTACACAACGCTCAGCTTGTCCCATACTTAATGTGTCAGTAAACAAGAACTAAGGATCTACATTACCAAACAAGCACACAAATATCTACAAAAATATGTCTCATAATACCATAGCTGATTTAATAAATAAATAAATTCATTTGTACTCAATCCTTTAAAACAGCGTCAAGGAAACGTCTGCAGCCATCACTCCTTTAAGATGCTTATCTCGTCATAGACATCTTCTGGCAAATGTCCTGCTGGTTCCAAGATCCGGTCTCGTTCCTAGACGTCATCTCGTGCTGAATTAAATAAAGTTTTGTCAGATACACTCACGATATATTTCCTATTAAATTCACCGATCAAGTACTAAATTCCTTGACAGTCTATTGGTGAATTATTTCGATGAACTGGTCCTATCTGGTAGTACTGAGACTACAAATAAATCACTGAAGTTACACTTATAACTTGACGAAACTGTTCCATGTTCAAATACATGAAAATATGCAGAGTATGCCTCGTGTCCTCGGACACCTGAGTAACGGCCTTACTACCTCAAAAGCTCAAATAAAAGTCAATGTTACGTCCTCAGACGCACAAATAAAAGTGTACGTTACGTCCTCAAACGCACGAATAAAAGTGTGTTCTCTCGAAGCTTTCTGGACCATTATAAATGAATCTGGCTAGGGTAGGTGTGGAAGGGGATTTGTGGAAAAATATTCCATAATAATTATCAGACTAGCATGCGATCGGTATCATTGAGTTCGTAGCGGTGTGGAGGTTACGATTATGCTGTAGCCGGCTCGAATCGATCGTGGAATTAATCCGTAGATAACTCCCGCGTTAATTTACCAGGATGCGTTACCAAGCCGAGTTGCCGCTAAAACAGGGCGTCTTGATATTATTGGTTCAGACACTTGTAGATCTTTGCGCGCTTTTACTTGTATTTCTCCCACAGGGAGTAGTTAACATGAAGTTTGACCAATTACATCGTAGCATTCGATTTTCTTCTTGGCGCCAACACTCATAGCAACAGGCCATATTGTGCGTACCCAAGCCATCTCCGCGCTAAAAGTTGCACCTGTCCTATGTGTCATGAATATTTATGCTACTTTCTAAAATACCACAGGAGCTTAAACCATTGTGTCCTCTCGGCCACTGATTTCTCAATATTTCCCAACACCGTCTGGCTCTCATATCTGCTGTCTGTAGAAATGTATCAAAATATGATGAATAATTTATTCGAATCCTTTATACAGCCTGTGGATAAAGGGTTCACTATAAAATATTGTTTTAACTAGAACAATAATAATAATAATAATTGAGCCTCCGGGGCTTAGGCGGAAGCACGCCGGCCTCTCATCGCTGGATCCATTGTTCAAATCCCGGTCACTCCATGTGAGATTTGTGCTGGTCAAAGCGGAGGCAGACAGGTTTTTCTCCGGGTACTCCGGTTTTCCCTGTCACAATAACATTCCAGCAACACTCTCCACTATCATTTTATTTAATCTGTCATTCATTTACTAATTGCCCCAGGAGAGTGCGACAGGCTTCGGCAGCCGGCACAGTTCATATCCTCGCCACTAGATGGGGGCTTCATTCATTCCATTCCCTGACCCGGTCGGTCGATTGGAAACAGGCTGTGGATTTTCATTTTCATATGGCTGTCATTGCGCAATCATTCCAGCACTTACAGAATGCGGCCTCGCTACTTTGCAGGTAAAATGCATCAGAAACATAATAGGGCATATAATTTTCAATACTATTTAGAATACACTAAGTACAGTACAGTAGGTATAGCTGCTAATAACCTGTGAAATGTGGGAAATTGCCTCTTGAGATTCACGCTGCACTTCAGTGTTTAAATTTAGTTATACGAAGCCGCAAGAGGACTGCATCCTATAGATGTAATTCGTAATAGCCTACTTTCGATAGTAAACCTCTCTTCTTTGGTAGGTGTGGCTCCGCATGAAAAATTAACAATTACACTGACCACTGACCGTAAGTTTAGCTGATGTGAAAACTAAGCAATGAAGTTGGTCTTGTAGGTGGTGGAGAAAACTATCAAGTGCTCGGAATTGCAACTCTTCCCGCTCCCACGTTGCAGACACCAGCTTATTTCGGACGGAGAAGCGATGAATGATTACGGACCGATATTGTGTGCTAGGGGAATGGATGAGCCCATTGACATAGCAGGGGAGGCTTCTAAAATACTCACGTGATTTATGTTCCACTTAGCATCTGACACCGCAGTACCTCCGGCGCGCACAATCATGCTGAGTCCTTCCCGACAAGATTAATGTTGTTGCTTATTTTAGGGGCTGCAACATCGTGGTCATATAGCTCCATGTATATGGGTGTGTGTGTGGAATTTGTGTGTTATTGTGATGGCTATAGTAGTTTATGTACTTGTAATTGGGGACAGGATTGTGAAGGAGGCGGCCGTGATCTTAATTTAGGATCCATCCCAGCATTTGCGTGGATTAGAAGTGGCGAAACCACAGAAAACCACTTCCAGGATGTCAAAGGTGGAAATCGAACCCACCTCTTCTCAGTTTTGCCTCACGAGGCTGAGTATACCCCGTTCCAGTCCTCACACCAGAGTTGAAATGTCTTGGCAGAACCGGGTATCGAACCCGGACCTCCGTGGCAAAAGCCAAGAACGCCAGCCGCTACACCACGAGGTGATTCCCGACAAATTTTAGAGTTGTTATCACACCAGCTGGTCCCAGTCGTCTCTCAGCTTGTAATCTCCGACTTGTCGTAAGACTTTTATTCAATGTTTTGCTAGCCTATATGATCGTAGTTCATTTCCTGGTGTAGCGGCTAGTATTCTTGGCTGTCACCTCGGAGGTCCGGCTTCGATTCCCGGCCCCGCTAAGAAATTTGATTCTCGTCTGAGGGTAGGAACAGGGTACACTCGCCTCGTGAGGCGAAACTCAGCTATCCTGGAAGTGGTTTCCCCACTTCTACTCCAGGCAAATGCTGGGATGGTTTCTAATTTAAAGCCACGGCCACCTTCTTCCCAATCCTCATCTGAATTACAATAATACAGGTTAACAGGCAAAATTCCACACACACCAAAGTACTCGGGGCTATATGACCACGATGTCCAAATCCTCATATTCAAACACCAATAAGATTGCAGCGTTTGTCTGCGATTTTTACGCTCTTGACGATCACGATTGAGATCAGTATCTAATTGTTTGTGTCTGTCCGTCTGTTTTCTTGCTTGTTTTTTACTTTAAGGGAAGATGAGTAATCCATTTTAAGTGGAATTTTGTATTTTCCGTCTTGTTAGTCCATTTTACAGTAAAATGTGAAACATTCTAAAGGAAGGAAAAACGCAGCCAACGTGGGCCCGCCACGAGCAGCTGGGCGAAACATTATACCGCAGGTTTCCTGCATCGGGGCTGTGCTCGTCAACCAGTTTGGTTCTGTTGGTAATTACTGTACCAGCGCAACTTTTCTGCTATTCCCCGCACCAGCAATCGCACAGTTCAAGCATCTGGGTGTGTTTCTGTACGAAGAACATGACTTCAAGTCACTACTGCAATTGCAAATTATATATACCATCCGCGGGATGTGAACTGGGACATCTCAAGGCTCTAGGTTATGTCCAGTTCGACAAGATATTGGAAACGAAGCAGCCGTCGTTTAGAAGAGAGCCTACTAGGGAGTGAAAAATCGAGGAATGCCCGATGATGGGATTCGAACTCTGTTACTTCGCGAATCTAACCAATACCGCCAGCGTCTCATCGCGGTGAGCTAACCTGGTCGGCACATTTAGTGATATGAAAGCATAATTAATGGTTTCCCCATATTCTATTAATCAGACACTTAAATACATTTGTACAGAACAGCATAGCGTACTGTTAATACGCAAGAACACCCTTGGGTATGACTGGAAAATCGCGATTTCATCAGTGTTTCCTCTTGTTAGCCTACTTTTCACATTTTGCAAAAATGATGAAGAGGTGGACTTAAGAGATCAATCCGGGCAAATGTGTGTATGTCCTTCTGTCTGTGTGTGTCCCTCTTCTATCAATCCTAACAGCTGCAGCTATCAAAACCAAAATTGGTATTACTGAAGATCTATATCAGGACATCTCAAGCCCATATTAACAAATTATGTCACTGCTACCAACTAGCGAAGAAACACAATTGAAATTTGAACTCTTAAGTTGGATATCTTAGAAAGTTTGCGTGCGAACTGTTCCAAAATTGGCACACATATAGATCATAATTTTCAGTTCAATTGTCAAGCGCCCACACACGACCATGCTGCCAATATGATACTACGCGTGCAGATAGGTTCAATGTTTAACCACATGTAACGACCATACTATCTATTGCACTTCAACCAAATTTCGTATGCACATTGTGTACCTCAAGAGATGGAAGTAGTCATAAATTCAGTCATCAGGGCTGACAACTGTGGATAAATGTTCTCTATATTTTGCACCCTAGTCTCAGTATATCATTAAGTATGCAAGGCCAGCAGTTCTAAATTTTGGAGACATATAGAACATAAAATTGCAGATTGATTTTGAGTACCCCATACATGACAGTATTGCCAACATGTTTCTATACGTGCTGATGATTTCATATTTAACTGCATGTAACTTCCATATTAATGAATGGATTTCATCCAAATTTTGTTGTGCAGTGTATGCTTCAGGACATATAACTGTGCTAATTATAAGAAAAAAAGGAAGCTTGTAGTTTAACGTGACCGTTAATCTCGAGATCATAAGCCACGGGACCTCCGTTTTACATGGATTCCGAACCACAGGACATGGCATTTCAATTCGAAAATCTCACATGCATTGACCGGGAATCGAACCCCGTCCGCCTTGGTGAGAGGCATACAGCTTGACCGCTGCGCCACCACGCCCCCTTAATTATAAGAGTCACCAGGACTGTGTATTAATTAATGATCTCAAGACTTTTGAACCCTAGAGTTAATATCTTGGAATACAGTATGTGTACGGAATGAACTTCAAACTTAGCTCAGTGTAAGTCCAAGTTGTTTTAGACATATTTAGAGTAAATCGTCAAAGTTACTACTGTATTACCAACATAATTCTATGCATGTTCAATGTTCAACTGCATACAACTACCATACTAATTTATGGATTTATTCATAATATTTCACGTGCAATTTATGCCTTGGTAGACATAATTGTGTCTATTTACAGTGTCCTGACTTACTTGACTTGACTTATTTCCTTTTATTCCTTGTAGGAACATAGGGCAGCTACAAACTTCTTCCATCTCACTCTGTTGTTGGCCATCCTTTTAGATTGGGTCCATGTCTTTCCTTCTGAGACGACTTCTCTTTCTATTGTCCTCCTCCATGTTGCTCGCAGTCGTTCTCTGCGTCTGCTGCCCTGCAGGTTCCACTCCAGGGCTCTTCTCGTAACATCGTTTTCTTCCTTCCGTAGTATGTGCCCAATCCAGCGCCATTTTCGTTCCTTAACGGTCAGGACTATTGGGGCTTTGTTTGTAATTTTCCACAGCTTCTCATTGGATATCACTGTTGGCCACCTGATGCCAATGATTATTTTGAGGCATCTATTGATGAATGTCTGCAGTTTGCTATTCATGGTCTTGGTAGAACTCCATGTCTCACACCCATAGAGTAGTACCGACTTCACATTACTCTGGAAGATCCTCATCTTTGTTTTCCTGCTTATCTGCTCACTCCTCCAGATGGGTCTTAGTTGTGCAAACGCGGCTCTGGCCTTCTTGATCCTGCTGTTGATATCCTCCGCTGCCCCGCCATTTTCACTAATAATGCTGTCCAGTTATCAAAACTATGTCACCCCCTCTATCTCTTTCTCTTCTAGCATTAATTTCTCTTCTCTCTTGTTATTGAACCGAATATGTTTCGTTTTATTAGAGTTTATCTTAAGGCCTACTCTATGTGGCTCTTTTTCTTGGTCCTCCAATTTTGTTTTCATCTCCCTGATTGAGTGTGACAGCAGACAGATGTTCGCGAAGTCGAGTTCTTCTAATCTATCATTTAGTCCCCACTGAATACCTATTTTCTTGTTCTTTACCACTCGTTCCATAGCCTCATCCAATATGAGCAAGAAGAGCATCGGGGACAGCAGACATCCCAGTCTGACACCTGAGATTATTGTGAAAGGGTCCGATGTTCGACCCATGTGATCCACATAACATCTGAAACCTCCATATGTCTCCTTGACTGGTCGAATGATCTTCCCTGGAACACTTCTTAACTCCATGACTGTCCAAGGTCTCTCTCTGTTAATGCTGTCAAAGTATTTCTCAAAATCTATGAACAACAGGTACAGAGGTGGTCTATGTTCCATAGATTGTTCCACGATTATGCGCAGTGTATTAATCTGATCTGTGCAAGAGCGATTTCTTCGGAAACCAGCTTGCTCCTTCCTGGTCTTCTGGTCAATGGCCTCCTTCATCCTATTAAGGATGACTCTGGAAAAGATTTTACTTGGCACTGACAAGAACTTTATACCCCTCCAGTTCTCACAATTTTCAAGGTCTCCTATTTTTTTGGTAAGCTCAACGAGAAGACCCTCCTTCCATTCATCAGGCATCTCCTCTTCCTCCCAAATTTGCCTGAAAATAGGGAGTAGGATATCAGCTGATTTTTGGGCATCAGCTTTCGTCACCTCTGGTGGGATGTTGTCAATACCTTCTGCTTTGCCATTTCGCTGTTCCTTGATGGCTCCTCTTATGACCTCTGCACGGGAGGGGGGGGCTTCGTATTCACTCTCAGACTTGTCCCATTGTGCTCTTATTCGGCACCACTCTCACTGGGCCTGTTTAGAACTGTCTGGAAGTGTTCTTTCCATTTCTTTAGTTGATCCTCTACATTTGTCAGTAGCTCACCATCCTTGCTCTTCACTGGTTTCACAGGTCTAAAGCTCTTGTTTGAGTTATTTGTTATCTTATACAGTTCTGCACTCCTCCCATTCGCTGCTGCTTGCTCTGCTTGGTGTGCCAGGTCTTCTGTCCACTTCCTTTTATCTCCCCCCAGGCTTCTCTTCACCTCTCTGTTCACCATATTATAAGTTTGGTTGAAGCTTTTCTCTTGGTCTTCATCTTTACACTCATTTATTTTTGCTTTAAGTGCTATTCTCTCCAAAACCTAGTTCCAGCTATTGTTGGAAATCCATTCCTTCTTCCTAGGATTTCTGACTCCAAGTATCTCCTCACTCGTTGCATTGAAAGCTTTTTGAACTCGCTGCCATTGTTTTCCACATACTCTCCGTCACCGCGTATCTCAAACTTGTTTTTAAGGGTCAGATGAAAGGTCTTCGTTGTTTCTGCATCTTGGAGCTTACTGACCTCCCATTTCTTCCTTCTAGGCGTAGTCTTCATTAAGGTCTTCGAAATTTTCATCTGCAACTCTGCGAGTAGAATATGGTGGTCACTTCCTACATCAGCCCCTCGTTTGTTTCTTACATCCCTCAGTGACTTCCTCCATTTCCTGCTAACAGCCAAGTGATCTATTTGGTTTTCCGTCTTCCCATTTGGAGAAATCCATGTCTTTTTGTGAATTATTCTATGTGGAAATATTGATCCACCAATGACCAGCTCCGCATTTGAACAGAACTCAATAAATCGAGAGCCATTATCAGTCTCCTTCCCCAGTCCTTCTCTGCCCATAATCTATTCTCGATCTTCGTTGTCTTCACCAATCTGGGCATTAAAATAACCCATAACTATTTTCACGGCTTTCCTTGTTCTCGTTCAGAAATACTTTCTAGCTGATCATAGAAACAATCCTTATCCTCCATCTCCGCGACCTCAGTAGGAGCATAACATTGGATAATAGTCACATTCCTAGCTTTGCACGTAAAGCGGGCAATAATGAGCCTTTCTGATATTGCTTGCCAGCTGATCAGGCTTCGTTTTGCGGTACGGCTTATTAGGAATGCTATTCCTGCTCTATGGGGAATATTCTCATTTTCATGTCCTGAATAGAGTAGTGTATCACCAGATCTAGTTATGAACTCTCCACTCTGGTTACATCTACTGTAGTTTCACTAAGTCCAAGGATGTCGATGTTGTATCTTTCCTTCTCGGCTACCACCTGATCGAGTCGTCCAGTTTCAAACATAGTTCGTACGTTCCAACAACCTATTCTTGTCTTTTTTCTAAAGCCAAAGGTCGTCATTTGTTTATCCGTCCTGTTTCCGAGGCTTGTAGCTGATTCGTTTACTAGTTTGTTTTTAAAGCGTGCGGATTGTAAGTCCACGGCACCCGATCCTGATGGTGGGGATGCAACCTACGGTATCAGGCTACCAACAGTTTTTACAGTTGGTTGCTAGGCCAACAAACTCCTCCTTTCTCATTCTGGACTTGGGACCGGACAACGGCGGAGTTTTACAGTGTCCTACGGCTTTATAACATTCTGAAAGCATATGAGCCCTGGAATCGATATTGTAGAATCTGTTCATATAAACAGTTTGAAGCTTCATATAAGGTGCGTTCAAAAAGTAACTAGCCGGAGGCTATAATGCGCAAACCGGTGACGACATCGGCTAATCGTGGCGTGTGTAACGAGGTGTGGTTCCGACCAGAGCGTGGAAGGTCACAGCCCGTCGCTAGAGGGCACGCCTGCACGTCACGTGACGATACAATTGAGCTGCAGTATGCATCAATCGTCCAACCAAGACCAAGACAGTAGGGCATTCGACATGCTTCCTGGTGTGGTTGAAGACTGTGGGGCACCCATTGGGCACACCCTTTGCGCAAGTGCAGTCGTTCCTCATGATGGTGTGCACACTTCCAACGCTCAATCCGACCACGGCGGCTATGGCGTTCACTGTCACTCGGCGGTCCTGGGTAATGAGAGCACCAACCAGCTGGACGTTGTCATAAGTAATGCAGGGGGGTGCCCCAGACCGGGCACCATCGGCTAACGACGCCCGTCCTTCCCTGAAGCGCTTGTTCCGCGTCTTGATCCTTGCGTGGGACATGCAGTGTTCGCCGTACACTTGTGACATTCGGCGATGAATGTCCGTTCCCCCTACTCCTTTGGCTGTCAGAAACCGAACAACACCTCTTTGCTCTTCGTTTGACGCCTCCATGTCACTGTTTGCAATGCGAGTGGCAGCGTTTGACGATTGATGCATGCTGCTGCTCGCTTTGTATTGTCACGTGACGTGCAGGCTTGCCCTCTAGTGACGGGCTGTGACCTTCCACGCTCTGGTCGGAACCACACCTCGTTACACACGCCACGATTAGCCGATGTTGACACCGGTTTGCGCATTACAGCCTCCGGCTCGTTACTTTTTGATCGCACCTTATACATTATAATGTCTTAATAATGTAGATGGATTTTGAGCAACACCTACATTATATATGGTATATCAGTGTCACAAAAGTAAGTCTACGTACGTTTATAAGTTCAATGTTGAACTACTCGTACATATGAGGCGTTCTGTAATTAGAGAAGGGCGAGCCCGCCACATGTGCATTTGGAGATAAGCCGTGTGCAAAGTTCGTGCTCGTGAATTGAATAAGGGCGAGGCCACCATTCGGTGCTCCAGACATGTTAATGCCGCGAACAGTTTCAAATGCACACTGTATTGCAATACTACCATTGGAATATGAAACTTAAGTACAAATATTAATTGTTACTGATGTTACTCGTAAATGAATAGAACAAAATATAGGTTCATTTATGGAGATAAGGCACTACATACAGTGAAACATAGTATTGTAACATAATAGACATTGCAATACAGTACACTAAACGTGGTGATAAATAACGGATAGGATAACGCAACACTATTACAACGTCTATGCAAACATGCTGCATTCACTCACCGCGGCGATCAAACCGCGACTGGGGCTGTGACGGGCCGTGGTGCGTTCGCCGTTATCTGCGGGTGCATTTCAATGAATATGACACCTCGGCCGCCGCCTTGTCGCTGCAGGCTTCAATATAATGTTCACTTTCCGGACGATACGGGCAAGCTCGCCAGCATGGGGCACCCTTGCATTATAGAGCATAAAGGCAGCTACCTGATGCGTAAATTTAAAAAAAACACCGACTCACGGCGGGCTCGCCCTTCTCTTACGGAACGCCTCATATACTGTAAGCTACTGTAATTTCCATAACAAACTGTGGATTTCTACCAAATTTTCTACATACAGGGTATGCCATAAGAGATATTTGTGCACATTCTCAGTCCTACCAACTGCATAATAACTCTCCTAATAATTTTAGCCGTAGCCTCTCAATAAGTCAGAATCCATATAAAGAAACAATTTTGGGACATTCTGCACTGATGTATTAGGCCACAATATTTCATGGCATTTAAATGCGTTTCAGTCGGTCAATACGATTGTGCCCAATTGTAATGAAAAATACATGAGATTAATAAGTTCACTTGGATTACTAGTTTCGATCGTCAAGCGATCATCATCACACCCCTTACACTAAGGCTATTAAATATACGTCTACGAATATGTAGGTGAAGATATTTACAATATATACAATATTTTAGTCGCAGAAGTGTATTGCAAACTTGCGCAACAAGGCAATTATTATAAGTACCACTCATTCAGTTTGTTAACTTAATTAAGTAAACCTATGACCACACGAATTTCAAAACCATTTGTAAGAGGTACACACATACTGTAGTATGTACTCGTATTTCTGCTTTCTCGCGAAACAGTCTGTATTTTAAAAGAAAGAAAGAAAGAAAGAAAGAAAGAAAGAAAGAATATAAATCTAATATTATCAGTCGTATGGCCTCAACTATCTGGGTGTAGTAGATCATTGGAGCTGGAGCCATCTAGGCGATCTATTTTCCAATTTCGATTTTCCGTTTATCATAGTTATCTGGCAGAAAAAGCAAAACTCCATTAGGTGATCTGTGATTTTAATTTTATTGATACTGTATTGTAACCAGCAAATTCAAACGAGAGATATTCTACTAGCTGATTTGGTATGACTCGGAGTGCTGTCCCCACCTTGTGATGGCGTAGTGAATAGCATTCTTGGCTGCTATCCCTAAGTGAGAGTTCGATTCCCGGCTCTGTCAGGAAATTTAATTCCAGTCCGAGGGCTGAAACGGGGTTCAATCAGTCTCGTGAGGCAGAATTGTGAAGATGTGGGTTCGAGTCACACCTCAACCATCCAGGAAGTGGTTTCCCGTGGGTTTCCCACTTCTACCCCCAGGCGATTGCTGGGATGATACATAAATTAAGACAATTGCTGGCTGGATCCAACCCAAATCCTAGCCGGTACAGTGTAAACAAGAGCAGCTTCTCTACAGCACATACTGTAGCTCGTTTGCGAGTATTAATTTCTTTCGTAACATTTTGTTGTTGATCTAAGCTCCCTGTCACAGCCGAAACGTCACGCCAGGAGCATAAGGAAGTCCCCCAGTTTTTGTTTTGCTTTAGCTCAGCTTGCAGTTTTATTTAACCTCCTGTGAGATGTGGCTGAGGAACTATCATTTGATTGCACTAGTTCTTAACCTGGTATTGCCAGGATCCGAAATCAACGTGCGTGATCCATGGATCTAAACAGTGGCTAATATAAGAATAAATAAATGTATTTATGGATTTATCATCATAATAATAATAATAATACCCCGTGGTGTTGGGGTAGCGCATCTGCCTCTCACTCGGAGGCCCCGGGTTCGATTCCCGGCTCCGTCAGGGATTTTAGAAACTGACGTGAGGACTGGAACGGGGTACACTCAGCCTCGTGAGGACAATTGAGTAGCTGTCTGACAGTGAGGCAGCGCCCTGGTCACGAAACCCATGATTAACGGCCGAGGGGACCCGACCCGCTGACCACGCGTCACCCCAATATCTGCAGGCCAAATGGTGGGCAGCGGTCGGTTGGAAGGCCTAGGCCCTCATTGGCTGTAGTACCAGGGGTTATTATTATATATATTGTAATAGTAATAATAATAAATCTTTGAGGTTACCTGTCGAAAACATTCCGTGTAATGTTGTTGTTGTTGATTCATTTAGGGGCTTTGCGACATCGTAGTCATGTAGCCCCGTGTAGCCTACTTGGGTGTGTGTGGAATTTGTCTGATTGCCTGTCTTATTGTGATGGCTGTATTAGTGTTTGTATTTGTAATTCAGATGGGGATTGGGAAGGAGACGGCTGTGGCCTTAATTTAGGAACCATCCCGGCACTCGCCAGGAGTAGAAGTGGGAAAACACGGAAAACTACTTCCAGGTTGGCTGAGGTGGGAATCGAAGCCACCTCTTCTCACTTTTGCCTCACAAGGCTGAGTGTACCCCGTTCCTGCCCTCAGACCAGAATTACATTTCTTTTCAGAGCCAGGACTCGAACCCGGGCCTCCACGGTGACAGCCAAGAGTGCTAGCTACTACACAACGAGGCGGACCGGGTATGAGAGTGATCACCAAGTTCCGAATTCTTAGGTCCTGACCTCTTGCTCTCCAGCGCACTTTAACGGAAGACCGAAGAGGGTTTACACCTGAGAATCTTTCAAAGTAGCCTACTTCATTGCTCATTGTCACACTAGGAGTGCCTCTTAGTGCTCAAAACATTTGCGCAAGTAGAGTTTAAAATTAATTGTGTGTCTTTCAATGTCATACTAAAAGGAAGGAAGCTTATAGTTGTACGTGACCGTTCATCTTGTGATCATGAGCCTCAGGACCTCCTTTTTACGTGGAATCAGAACCACAGTACATGACATCTCACATGCATTGACTGGAAATCACCGACAGTAGTGGCCACGTGGGCTAAAGCGCTGCGTTAGGTCAAGGGGCCAAGCTCTCTGCTGACTCGGTAGACGCGTGGGTTCGAGCCCCACCGTCGGCTGTCCTTGAGATGGTTTTCCGTGGTTTCCCATTTTCAACACCAGGCAAATGCTGGGACAGTACCTTCTGACAGGCCACGGCCGCTTCCCTCCACATCCTTGCCCAGTTTCATTCATCTTCATCCATTCCATCTCTCATCCCGACGCGCAGGTCACCCACGGGCGTCGACTAGAAAGACCTGCCTCAGCCTCTCAGGAGGCTACACGACAACAACAACAAAAACTGGGAATCGAACCCGGTCCACCTTGGTGAGAGGCGAATAGCTTGACCGCTAGGCCACCACGCTCTCCCTTTTCCCCCGTGTCATACTAAAGCAAAATGAGTATACTGAGAACAACGTGTTCAGGTTCAAAATTAAATTATGTATTTTTTGGCGCCACGCTAATGATAGATGTATTGAAGTCGGTAGGGCACATTCAAATGCATACTAAGGTTACTGTTAATTTAACTTTTTGCAATTTAAAGTTACGGTGTTGTAAACACAATGACATGCCTAGTGAGTTATAAAAATATAGCCTATATTCCAAAGATGCTGAAAATTCCTAAATTGAACATATTAGATCCTATAAAATCGTAGCATACTGATAGAACCCGATTTTAACTTTTTAGAATCAGTGATCACAAAAGGATGTTTTTTGTATCCCCATAGCTGCTTAACGCCCATAATAATAATAATAATAATAATAATAAGGAAGATTGTAGTTTTACGTGACCGTTAATCTCGAGATCATGAGCCGCGGGACCTCCTTTTTACGTGGAATCCGAACCACAGGACATGGTATTTCACTTTGAAAATCTCACATGCATTGGCCGGGAATCGAACCCGGTCCGCCGTGGTGAGAGGCCAACAGCTTGACCGCTGTGCCACCACGCCCCCGGTAATAATAATAATAATAATAATAATAATTATTATTATTATTATTATTATTATTATTATGTGGCGTCTCCGTAGTGTAGTGGTCAGCGTGCTTAGCTGCCACCCGGAGGTCCAAGGTTCGATTCCAGGCTCTGTCAACAAATTTGAAAAGTACTATGAGGACTGGAACGGGATCTACTCAGCCTCTGGTGGTCCAAATGAGAGTAGAGGGGGTTTGATTCCCACCTCAGCCATCTTCGAAGTAGTTTTCCATGGTTTTACCACTTCGTCTTCGTGCAAATTCCGGGATGGTTCCTACTGTCAGGCCACGGCCGCCTCCTTCCCTCTTCCTTGTCTATCCCTCCCATTCTTCCCATCCAGTCCCATCCTTCATGGGGCCCCCCTGTTCGCTTTGAGGCCGCCTGGGCGAGGTGCTAGTCCCGCCTCCCCAGTTGTATCCCACGACCCGATATCAAGCTCCAGGACACTGCCCGTAGAGGTGGTGAAGGTGGAATCCCTCGCTGAGTCCGTGGGAAAAGCCTACCTGGAGGGTAAACTGACTACGAAAACGAAAATTAATTTTTTAACTTCGTTATGCCCAGCCAAGGAGCGCGATTGAACCAATTTCACAGACGAATTTCAATTAGCTTCCTTCTCTTCCCATAATCTCTTCATCATCTCACTATGATTGTTCTCCCTTTCTGCTGTCCATGCAGTGGTGGCTCTCATCCTGGGGTTTGCAGCTAAATGGTGTTTGTTCACCTACGATCTGAAACTAGGCCTGTCCCATAAACATTCGTCTGTTAACTTTCGTTGATTTCTTGAAGGTCATTTTTAATTTCTATTATCCAGTTATTCTTGGGTTTTAATGAGGAAGCATGATTAAATATATTTCAGTAAGTCCTTCATTGTCAATTCTTCGAATAGTTCCATAAAATTTCAATCGTCTTTTCTAATAGTGTCTGTTATCATTAGGGCTCGGATTTTTAGGTGCTAAAAATCAGGAAAATGTTTATTTTTATGTAGACTATTATAAATACCTGAAATATGTGACAAAAAAGTAAAATATTTTATTATAATTTCGTTTATTAATGTGAATATAAACAATATGCAGCACTCACGAATGCAATTTATTCTGTATGTCTCACTGACTGCTGAAGCATTACAATACACAACAGGATACATTTTCAGGTTGTCCATCACAAATGATCAACGATTATCGCGAAACACTTATTCTGAAGGCGCAAAACTGCGGCAATATGTTTCTTGCCATTGAGGTGTTGTGTAACTTGAGATCGCTGTTCAGCCTTGATTGCTTTCCCACATGGTTGGCAGAACAGAACGCCCCCATCAGAAGTAAAATTATATTTACATTCTGCAACAGACGATAACTTGTAGTTGTTTTTACTTTAGGCATCGTAGAACTGCCTTACACTTCACAGTGCCAGAAACGAACTGCACGTGAGTGACACTGGTTCCAGGTAGGTGGGGGGTAGAGGGAGGTCTAGCACGTGGTGCAATATGGCTATGGACAAGGAAATCCCCTACTTCCACAGTGAGTGGCACGGGGCGACAAGTTAAGAATAACACAGTTGCAAGCTGGAATACGCTCTGCATTAAGATTAGATAGCTCACAGGTTCTTCCCCGTTGAAATAACACACAACAAACATGCAAAAATCTGAAAGATTTAGCATACTGGTTTAAAAAAATGTAAATATGTATTTTTATGTGCTAATAAGTGAAAAGCAGGAATTTATGTATATATATATAATGCTTAAAATACGTATTTACATAAAACAAATAGTTACGGTACCTAAAAATCCGAGCCCTGGTTATCATTATTATTATTAATTTATAATATTTCCTAAAAATATTTTGTAAAATATTATCATAATTATCTAAGAGATAAATGTCAACAAATTATTCACAAGAGTTGAGTGCTATATCACTTCCTGAAAGCTCTTCAAACCGGGGTCTTGTCTTATTGTTAGTTGAAAACAAAAGTTTCACTTCCAGAACTTCGTTAACCTATTATGAGTTTTATCCAAAATGAACATGGTGGTTCCATTTGCTTTTGGAAAGTGTGATGCAAAGCTTCGTCACTTGAACTTCAGTCAACTCTGTCATTCCTTTAAAGGCTATGGCGCCCCGCCCCTAAGAGGTGACCCATGGCCTATTGTATACGCGTATAAAGACCAAATTTGTTACTGAGTTTAGAGATCGTAAAAAACCATCGTGTAATTCTTTTTACGTCCGGAAATGATGTGTTATTTTTGCTAAGGTTAGCAGAGTGTTATTGCGTGACAGATTAGTGATATGCTAGAGAAATCGTATGATACTACATGTGAAAGACTGAAATGGGACAACTACAAACAATATCAAGTTGTAACAACCACATAAGTACAGGGTCTTTCATATAAAGTAAGAACGGCAAGCGGCAGTTTTGTAATTCGCTCCTGCGGTGGCCTTGGCCGAGATTGTGGCGCGCCACGGTCCCCTGCTTTAAGCGTGTGTATAATCATGTATGAAATTTTACCTTATAAAAGATGATGGAAGTGTCATCCTTCCTGGGTTATATAGGCATTGTATCTGGTAACCACATTCTGGCTGACGCGAGTAAGTTCTGCCACTGTAATGTTTCTGATTTCTAATTTTATACTTTTTATAGATCACTGAGTCAGTAGTGTCAAACTTATTTATAATTACGTGAATCTGTGCTAGTGAAGGTGGCACTTTATCAGGGAATTGCTGAACAAATGCATCACGTACCCGCCGAACCGACTCGTACTTAAAATAAGTTTTGGGGGCGTGGTGGCTCAGCGGTCTAGCTGTATGCCTCTCACCAAGGCGGTCCGGGTTCAATTCCCGGTCAATGCATGTGAGATTTTCGAAGTGAAATGCCATGTCCTGTGGTTCGGATTCCACGTAAAAAGGAGGTCCCGTGGCTCATGATCTCAAGATTAACGGTCACGTTAAACTACAAGCTTTCTTTCCTTCCTTTTTTAAAATAAGTTTTACATACAAAAATACGATGTTGTAATGATTAATGATAACTGTCACATGTTAACATCTGAGGCTCAGATTTGCGACTGAACACCTGCACGTTTATTGCCAAGTATATACTATGCGCGCGATTTCAATACTACAGCAGGGGGCCGTGGCACGCCACAAGCTCGGCCAAGACCAATGCAGCAGCGGATAACAAAGCCGCCGCTCATCGTTCTTACTTTATATGAAAGACCCTGTAGATTAGATCATAATACTCGTTTGTTTTCTCCCAACCTCCCGCTTGCGGTGGAGGTTTAGTCGGGTAATTGCTAGATTGCTATCAGTATACAGGGGTCGCTGCGCAGAGCCATGGGGTTAGGTTATTGGTTCCCCAATTTCAACAAATGCCGAGACGGTTTCTTCAAATAGGCCTCGATCACTTACTTCCTTCCAAACTACCTAATTAATCTTCATTAATTTAGATTCTCATTAACTCCTCTGAGGAGGTTTGCATAAGGAAGGGCATCCGGCCGTAAAACGTTGTCACATTGAAATTCATCTCACCCTAATTACGTAGAGGAACGAAAATAATATGAAGTAGAAATACACACACTCTTAGCAGTAACGCCCCAAAAGAAGTGCAATTTAACTTGCCCTTTAAAAATATCGTGAAAAAAATCGGTGATCATCCCCATGTACTAGGTTGTTGACTCAATTTGTCAATAAACTTGGTAAGGACCTGTTATTTGCGAATTATGGTTGTGAAAATGAAAATCCACGGCCTGCTTCCAGTCGACCGACTGGGCCAGGGAATGGAATGAATGAAGCCCCCATCTAGCGGCGAGGATATGAACTGTGCCGGCTGCCGAAGCCTGTCGCACTCCCCAGATTTTATCCCAGATGAAATGAAATGATAGTGGAGAGTGTTGCTGGGATGAAATTGTGACAGGGAAAACCGGAGTATCCGGAGAAAAACCTGCTGCCTCCGCTTTTGTCCAGCACAAATCTCACATGGAGTGACCGGGTTTTGAACCACGGACCCAGCGGTGAGAGGCCGGCGTGCTGCCGCCTAAACCACGGAGGCTCTATAATTATTGTTGTATACGGTAGGCTTCATAATTATGGTTGTATACGTAAATAATTAATGCCGATTAGTTGCGCCATGGAATAACGAAGGTATGAAAGCTGTGGAGCTCTCACTTAGAACTTCTGAGAAACGCCGTACAGAGGGAATGTTATCTTTGCTGAGCTGGGCTGGCACGTGACCGCCATATACCCTTATTGTTCGAACAATCATAATAGACAATATACTCTACAAACCATAGTCGGCTACAGGCGCGGATTCAAGAGGGGGGGGGGGCACGGGGGTCATGACCCTCCCCCCCAAACGGAGTCAATTTTTTTTGCAAAATCAAAAAACGAAAACACAATAACGAGACAAATAAAACTTAACGAATTTTAACTGAAAAACAGTTTTTTTTTTTCATTTTATTCATTACTGAAAATATCTTTATTGCAATTATTATTTCTATTACAACTGTACATATTTACAAATTCATACCTGTTATATAAAAACGATTATTTATATAACAAAATCAAAATCAACCTTGTAATTACCGAATCGATGTTTATAGTGATGTCACGATGAATGTGCAGCAATGCACGGATAAGAATTTGGGGCTTTTTTTTCGCACCAAAAAAAATTGCCGACGTCCAAACTGCAAGCCTGGTTGGCAATTTAAGCTGTGACTTTCTCCCTTTGTCGGTACCAACTCGACTTGCCGAAACTGTAACGTACCTTGATACTTTTCTGGAAGCTCGATGTAAAAGTCTCCAAACACGCCTTTCAATGTGTACGAATAGGAAATTTCTATTCATGTAGCTTGAAAAAAAAAATGGTTTGGTTTTGTACGTGTGGTTATTTTGTGATTGAGTTTTTAGTGATACCCTTTTTCTTAACAATTTCGATTCTCTGACCCCCTCCAAAGCCAAACTCTAGATCCGCGCCTGGTCGGCTAGCTGCGTGGCTCAGCGGTAACGTTCTTGCTTAGTGAGCCCAAGGTTGCAGGATCGAATCCTGGCGCAGTCAGCTGGCATTTTTGGGTGCGCAAATGCGAGGGAGCCGTGTCAGTAGATTTACTGGCACGTTAAAGATCCCCTTCGGGGCACAATTCCGTCACCCCGGCGTCTCTAAAAGCCGCTTTAATTAAAAGGGACGTAAAACAAATAACATTATTATTAAACCATAGTCCTCTTGTTGGCTAGACGTGACCGAGGCGTAGCAAGGGGTGCATGAGGTGGGCGACGGCACAGGGCTACACGCTCGAGGGATCCCCACGGTCTCGGGGGAAAATAATGAAGTTAGAATACAAATGTAAGATGATAAAAAAAAATGTTATGGTTTTTACGTCCCTTTTAACTACTGCGGCTTTTAGAGACGCCGGGGTGCCGGAATTTTGCCTCGAAGGGGATTTTTAACGTGCCATATTCTGTTATTCCATGGCGCAACTAGTCAGCATTAATTCTCTACTGATACGACCATAATTCGCAAATAACAGGTCCTCACCAAGTTTATAGACAAATTGAGCCCACAACCAAGTACATGGGGCTGAGATCGTGAGGAGTCGCTACAAGGGATGTAAAAGGCGAACAGTTGACTCATGTTATTACACCTACGCTGTTCATTAGCTCTTTCTCTGTTCTCACAAGTCATAACAATCAGTTGGGTTGATGTGGTGATCTATTTTGAAATCGTGAGGAGCCGCTACATGGGATGCGAACGCATGCGGGTAGAAAGTATCTATCAGGGGCGCTTAAAAGATAAACGAAAGCTGAGATAGAAAAGCAAAATAACAGTTTACGAGGTAAGTTACTCCTGTCTCACCAAATTTCACGTTAATTGTGATATTATATTGTGTTAATGATATTCAAGTCTTCAGAAAACGCTCAGCCGCCATTGTGAACGTATGGAGTCGCTGATCTTTTGACTTGGTCATAGGAAGCCACTTACCATATTCTAAATTATTGAGAAGTTTCGTTGTATCTTAAAAATACATTGAGTTATTCATTATCATAATCGATTTAATACAGTATTTTCCAGATTGTCGCCGTGCGTTGTATTCAGTGTATTATTCTTATGGCTTATTTCAGCAATTTCCCTTATATGGTACTTATTTCTTACTAATTTCGTTTTAATTGAGCAATTTCATTCTGAATGATTCACTATTCCTTTTTAATAATACGCCCAACCACCATATTGAAAATTTTGATTCGCTGTTAGTTTGTTTTAGGCATTGGCCTACAATATATAGCCTATAGGTTATAGCAAGAAAGCGCGAGAGAGCGCAAGCTATAGGCTTCTACCGTATCACTAATGTTCGTTATTGATATGAGCCCGTTAGAGGAGGTTATCCGGGTACCATCCGCCGAGAGAAATGGTACTTCGAACGACCCCGTCCTTCGAACCCACAACCTGAGAGGATTGGACGCATTTCTTTAAAGGGCACGAGAAGCTTGATCCAGGGGATCTGGGTCATTTGTACGGAATATGTCAAAGACGCCCAAAGAAATACACCCGCAAACACAAAGCTAACAATAAAGAGATCCAGTCTTAGGTAAAATTTCGTGAAGGATTTATTCATGAAAGAAGCCCCTGTCCTATTTCCGAGGGTTAAAAATTGGCTAATCCGCTGATCTAGTTACAATGGTGAGTCAAACCCTAAAATGAAATTAACTAACCCTCGTGAAGTCCTTATTACAAGAAAGCAGAAGCAACAACTAAGCTAGGCGCGTGGCACAAGATAAAACTAACGCGAAGCAAAGTTGCAAGCAAATGACTCGGTATAATTTACATTTAACAGCAAAGCAAATCCAATCCCTAGGTTAGGATGGTACCACGTCCTCATTTACAGTTACATTTAGTGTCTATCTAAATCCTGACGTAAAGAATTAAATGCAAGAGCTAATGATAGTAGACCACACACTATTAAAAAACATCACATAAAAATACACTTTTATAATTAATATGGTACAATATGGGTAAATGCACTAGGAAATGAGTCAACAGACACACAAACACAGGCCTGCCTTCGCGAATTTAGAAGCTCTTTGCCCCCAATCGTCATCTCAAGTGTGTAAGTTAGGTTGGCAATAGCGCAATCATCACTGCGACTTACGTTGCTTTGAATCACGCGGGCCATAAGGTACGAACTACTGGTCCCGGAGATTCATGTCGTCGAAAAACAAAGTGTCAGCTCATAATTATCATCTCCCACAGGAAATTATGTAGAATCATGGTGTCAAAGTTATCAACAAGCAAATGGATTCAAATTTACCAGGCTGTAATTAATTAATTAATTAATTAATTAATTAATCCGTCGGTTTAGGATAATTAGACATATGATTTATAATCAAGATTTATGTAAAGTATTAGATGGTTTGATTTAAGACACCAGTCGTCGGCTGCATGTGATCTCCTCGGAGATACACTCGTAGATCATGACTTCTAAAAGCCAACAACACAATGCTCTGAGTTAAGAATTGCTCAAGCAACAATAACACTGGTTAGCGCGTCTTACACTATTTGCACGCAAATGACATCGGACGCCTAGGCCCCTTGGCTCAATGAGGCCGGAATTTACCAACAATGAAAGGGGACATTAATCCGTCCATCCTTACCAAAACTGTGTGTTCACAGACACAATAATAACATTAGCTAGCCTGACATAATAAAAAAAAACTGGGTCAATTTACATGTGTGTTAAACCTTCATTACAGCTCGCTAGATGATTCACTTCATCAGCTTCATCGCTCTCGAATAGCGGTAAAAAAAAATATCAGGTGTTTACAGCTCGTAGTGGCTGTCCCCAAGGCTTGGTTAAATCTCAGTGACATTGACCTTCACATTCCATGTGATCATGACGTCAACAGTACAATAAAATAGTCAATAAAGTCGTCTCCCACTGAATTCTGGGTAGAAACCAGTTCCGACCACTAGCTCCTAGCGTGTCAATTCACTCTACACATCACTGAGTATGGCGCAGCTTTCATTTACATTGCATTTCAAAACTGTAAATTCCGTCTGACAGAAAACACATGTTACAGTCCTATTGTGCTCTGCAGTTCGCTTAAAGATTGTTTATCACTTCCATTATAGTGTCCATCACAATGTGTTACCCTTTGTAAAGATATAATATTATTAAATTACCAAAGATGATTAAATCGAAGACTATACAATTCGCAGCATGACTGCTTTGACATTGAGAGATATGCCACTCATCTCTATTATCATGAACTCATAGGTTCTGTGTGCATTGCTCGGCACATTCTCAAAACAAACTCACAAACATCTAACCTCTACGATGCTGTTCAAAATGATACGCTTATGGTTTCAACCTCATGTCTGTATCAGTCCTACTAGACATGGGTTCGTTGCTCCCAGGAACTAAATGTGGTAAAGTGTACTCACAAAATTTTAACCAAATAGTACAAAAAATATAAAAGTGACTGTCGACTGCTAACTGATACGGTAAAAATCTCAAACCAAAATAACTGAGGGATCCTAAACAGGGTGTTCCCTAACAAATGACGAATATCGTCCTCATGGTGAAAATATCAGCTGTCTGATATGAAAAAAGCAGCTTTCTCATGGCTGAAGTTTATGCTGAAAATTACAAACTGTACGTGGTGCACCACCGTAAAGTACGGCATGTGGTGGCTCACAAAGATTGGCCCAGTTCCAAAGAAGAAAGACATGATTTAACAGTAGCCCTGCCTATGTGGTCTTCTATCAGTTTCGGCTCAAAATCACTACTCAAGTTATGTCTGCCTGGACATAACCTTGTACATGAATGAGAATACAGGACTCACAGTGACATGAATATGTTGTTCACCTTCCTGTCTCCAGGCTGGAAGGGGTAATACGTCTCTAATCCTATGGAGGGATTAATGAGCAAGACCAAAGTTCCTGACCTGTCCTTCTCGTCCTCGATCACGTACATGGCTCACCCTTGGCAGTCTCTGCGGGACTTCCCTCCTCATGGTTGAATCATTTCGTCGGTTCTTCCCTCATCATGGATGAAGTTACTCCATAACGGACCTCACGTGTAGTGGGTAGAATGCATCAAACACGTGGTACATTTTACGTTGCATGGTGATCAATTTCACAAATATCACTGAAGTTACAATATTAAACTGTACAGAAATTAGCTCACTGGCGTTACACTGGTGCAGGTAATTGCAAAAATGGCTCTGTATTGTCCTGCCACAGAATTTATGATACAACTGGTGATATCTCTCACTGATTTTAGTCACTTGAAAATCACTCAAAATCTCGGCAATCACGATGAAATAAATATGATGCGTGACATTGCCATTAGTTATTTCAATAGTAGCGTTCGATTAGCTGTAGTTATTTAACGTGGACTCAATATTTTATGCCCCGTGGAGCACAAAGTCTGACCTGTCCTAGACAGCGTGGTCACAATTCACGTGGTGAAGTGAAAAATTGTAATTTCACTCGAAATAAGTTTTCCCTTCAGAATATCGTTGCACAAGCCTTGTATGGCCAAAAAATATACTGTTCACTCGAATTATACGGTGCATTCAGCACGATGGCTGTCGATTACTTTCCACACACTTATGTGGGTGTACTTCGCACAAAGCGTAGCCCTCGTCAATATGACGGACTATATCACAGACACATCTAATCTCGGCGGACTATCAAACTGGTGTGTTGAAGCCAGGAACTGCTCCCCGGTTCCAAGGAAGTTGTAAGTCATTGAGCGACTAATTACGTTGATTCCCGCATATCCGCGGTGTAAATACCTTTACCATAAATAAAATTTACCAATTCCAAAGGCATAATAAAATGGTAAATTAAACAGAATTACATGTGGTACGTTCCTGAGATATGCAGTAACAAAATTGCGTGTAAAATACATCCAGGAAGAAAATAAGTTATCCTCAACGAAGTCAAAACAGCATCATAATCATGAGGAAGCTTCAGAGTGCGTTCTATCCAAATGAGCACAAGGAGTAAGCATGCTCTCAAATAAATATTGAAGACATGAGCGGATACGGGCTCAGTAGTTTTAAAACATAGAAAGTTATTTAGTCTATTTTTAAATTTTTTAAATGCTTTATTCAGTGTGATAAATTTATCATTATCGCTACTAACACCTCATATTATATAATACTCCTCTTTTACCAAGTTGTGCCTTAATTGTGCAATAACATCCTGATGGCAGCCTTAGTCATACCAGTTCACATATACAGTGCGTTCTTACCTTTCCACTAATTTTTGTTACTGTAGCTCTTAAGTGTTGAGCTACGGTATTTTTATATTTTATAATTTCAAGATGGCGGCTGAGATTAATAATCATGGTCATATAGGCATAACAGAGGGTCCTTATGTTTTCCCAAAATTTGGTTACAGATCCGACGATTAGTTTCGTTGTAATTTTATTTAAGCTTTGAACATTTGGGGGGACGCCGTTTTGTTATGGTTAATATAGCGGCGATATAAAACATGACACTGAAGTGTCTTTTACTAGTGCTATATACCTCTGTACGCTAATTGCCTCAGAGCACAACTAGTGCCTGTGTGTACTGTGAAAGGTTCTACTCATAGGGTTGGTGCGATTGTTCTGATTGAGTGAGGAACAGTAAAGGCAAACTACCTCACTCCTCATCTTGCGTAGTACGCTTCATTATAGTGCTGCCTATGGCGGTACTTTTTGAGGATCCAACCAGCCTCTGTGCTGTCTACCTAACAGACAGACCTCTGTACCAAATTTGGTTCAATTAGGTTTCATCGTGTTTAAATTGATGGGGCACACACACACACACACACAGACACACGGACATTTGGCCCGTGTACATCTCATAAGTCTACTTCCACTTTTTTTTCTTCACAAATATCGAAAGTAAGCTAATAATGAGCCCTAAAAGTACACTAGAAGGGGCAGATGACCTCGCTGTTCTGCCCCTTATAACTGCAATAACTTAAGTACACTAGCCTGGGGGCAAATGCTATGTAATTCCTCTCCTATATACTGCATGCAGCAGATATTTATAAGTTCATGTCGAATTTCGACTATCTGCGTTCATAGCGGAGACTGCCGGCTCTCATGATTGTTATGATACCTCTCAAAGGTGGGCTGAGTGCAGCAACCTCCATACGCTCCTTATTACGTAACGGCTCTCCAACTTAAGGTATGCACCTCACGTTCTGCATTGTTCTTCAATGTCACGTACGCACCACCACACCTGGCCTCTTAACTTGTCTTGGTGCGTGCGATGCGGGAAGTCGAGTTATGCTGGCTCATTAATATTCGATGCTGCCAGAACCTCCATTTGATTTCCTTTTGGGTGCACTAGAGAAAGCACAATCAAATTGCAGTCTCCCTATGATCGACAGGCAGAGTAGCCTACTACTGCGAGGGAAATGTAGGAATGAGTGTGCCACTGCCAACTACACCTTCAGACGCTGGCCTCAACGGTAACCTTTTAACCCTCCCCATACACAGTGGCGGATCCCGGCCTTGCGGGGCCCTGGGCGATATGACAAGGTGGGGCCCACAACAATTGAAAATAAAATATATATACAATCAAATAGAAAATAGTTTTGTAATAATAATAAAATAAAGAATGGTTACAATATTTTGAATACACTACAGTGCATTCTTTTAATAATATGAAAGAAACCTGTAAGTCCCCTTGCAGAAGATTATGTAAACTATGAAATATTCAATTATTTCTTTGCGACTCTTTTCCCGGCTGAAGTCTTCCATCATTTCACTGAAATCTAAACTTGCTAACCGGTCACGGGAGGTCATAGCTGCACTGAAAAAGGAATATGAATTATAAATTGGTTTGAAAAGTATAATTAATTAATCAATTAGACTTAGACAACAGATGTTTGTGCAAACTTCCTAAGAGAGACAACCGGGAAAGAAGTGGACGGAGGAGAGAAAGAGGAAGCATAGTGTGTACATGAAAGGTTTTTGGGGAAGAAAGTAGAAAGGGACAGAATAAAACATGAAAATTGATTGTGTTATAACGCTCCCCTTATGCGGAATTAACGAAAAAAAAAATCAATCAGACCGTGGGGCCCTGGGCGGTTGCCATCCTCGCCGTCCCCTAGATCGGCCCCTGCCCATACACCCCCTGACTACCTATCCCTCCTTCTACTGCTAGCTCACCAATCCTGGACCGAGGACTGGCACGCTTCTCAGCTTCATCGTGGATGCCACTACGCTGTTGTTTACCTCCATGGCCGGACTACGCCGTGGCTCTCCAAATGGAGGTCCCCTAGAGCTAGACCATGGTTCCACGACATACGTCACCTCTCCTCTATAATCCACATGCGATTAGGCCATGGATGTTATCAGAGTCATCTTACCCGCATTGGTGTTCTCAACGACCCGCATGTCCAGAGGACTTCGCTGACCTTAATCATATTCGGTTTGCCTGCTGTAAATAGCCTACCAACCTGTAATAAACACGCTACAAAAATGTCTCCTTCCCAACCAACATACGCACATTGGCTCCTTCAGGACCCTAACAGACGCTTATGCTGCGTCCTCAACCAGTTCTTGACGACGTCTGCAATCAACATTTGAGTGTGTATTCATGTGTGTGTAAGTGTGTTTTACGTTCTCAACCTCAAGTGCTTCTGAACAATGATTCAATTAAACCAATCAAACTCACTTTCCACCGTTTTTTGTCGTTATGTATTTATGTATTCTTCTTTGCAGCTCTTCTGTGTCTCTTGCAGGTCCTTAAATCATCCACCTTAGTTGTATTAGACTGGCTGTATGGTCCATGTCGCCTAACGCCATTAATGTCAATAAAAAAAACATCCCCTTCACGTTTCCTCGCTTCACATTACCGACAGTTGTTGCAATCCACGACCCGGTTATTCTACAATTCTTGTCTATCACAAATTCATAATTGTTGATTAAAATCACTGTTTAACGCTTTCCAGTCTTACTCAACAATTTTGACCACTCTAAGAGGAACTATTGTCTATAAAGTAGTTTCTGTGGTTCAAAAATCCTTGTAACTAGGAATATCTGAGATAACCAGGAAGTTGCTTTATCTGAGACTTGGAAATGGGTCCTGGTCGTGGCAAGACCAAAATAAAGAAAGGTAGTTTGTATTTTTACGTGACCGTTAATCTCTCTATCGTGAGCCACGGGACGACCTGTTTACATGGAATCTGTACCATTGGACATACCATTTCAACTTGAAAATCTCGCATGCATTGACCGGGAATCGAGCCCGGTCCGCCGTGGTGAGAGGCCAACAGCTTGACCGCTGCGCCACCACGCCCCTGTGGCAAGAACGTGGCTAAACACGCCTGCTCGTAATGCATGAGACTTGGTTCAAATCCCGACTGCAGTCTCATTTTCAAGTTTTACTCAGTAGCAGTGGACTTGTTTTTTCATTTAGTAGTTTACGAGGGAGCTGTCAATGGCCTCATATCGAAACACCACCTCGTTGTTATTTTCACGCACAGCATTAGTCAATTGAACCCTACATGCGAGTTTAACACTCATCTGAAGCCGTAGCCTATATATTCTAACATTCATCACTTATCGAAAAAGTATTCCTTTTTGAAGATTGCCCGCTATTGAAACAATAGCTGTTCGACTGCTTAATTGCCCGGTGCCAGTTGTCAAGTCTCCCTCTGAGCTAAACTATCGGATTTTATATGGTCCCATTACGTCATCTAGTTTCTTATTTATTCGACATAAATCCTTGTGTTCTTCACTAGGTGTTTCTCAAGTAAAACCACTGATTTTCCAAGCGCGTAAGATCTCTTCAATTATTATGAAAACAGTTTAACCATAGAACTTCCGGAACCTTCTGTGGATCTGCCTTTCGTTATTGGACTTATTCAAACGTTATAGGCTGCTACAGTATATAAAACGTCTTTAATTTTTACTATTCCGTACCTAGCTGCTCCTGTCTCTCGCAGACACTTCCCGCATAGGAATCAGCTGACCAAGGCTCTTCGCTGTGCATACTGTACGTCATTCGTCCTTCAATTCTTGTGATGATCTTTATACATTATTATCAACCATATGCAAGGCCATGGCCTGATCTATACGGTCACGATATTGGCTATAGATTTTTGTTACATGAATCTTCTTCTTCTTCTTCTCCTTCTTCTTCTTCTTCACCCGTCGGGGCATGCTGGTGTATCGTTCAAGATGCTTGCTTCCCACCCTGGCCGACCGGGTTCGATTCCCGATTAATACATTTGGAATTTTCTAGGTGAAATATGATTCGGGTTTCACGTAAAAAAGGTGGTTCCGTGTAGGAGGTCTTGATATTAGGAGCCAATAAAACTACAAGCTTCTTTTTCTTCTAGACAAAGATTTTCACAACAAAAATGTCAAAAGAAATGGTGTTGCTGTCTGGCTAATCAGATATCCGTGCACGCGCTCACTCGCCATTTCTTGTGGCAATGCCCACACATGCAGCTACTACACTCTTTTTGTTGTTGTTGTAGTTCCATTATGTCATTCACTGGAGTTGTGCACAACAGTTTTTCAATTGGGTCTTTGCAGCTAACTCAAGTTAGGAATCTTCCCAGACCTTGGCGTAGAAGTGGCAAACAATGGAAAACCATTTCTTGGATGACTAAAATGGGAAAAGAGTCCCTTTCTTAGTGTTATCCTCAAGGGGCTAACTACACCGTGTTCCAGCTCCCAGATCAGTGTTATTCTTCGTGACACAGTCGGGAAGCGATCCAGACCCTTGGGACAGGATTCTCATATGCACAGTGCCTCTATCACGAAGGTAGCTCACGCTGTTCGTGACACACTAGCTTACTAAGAATGGTCCATTGTAAAGTTCCTCTTTCGTCCTCCATGTGCGAATATACTGTAGTTATCAATGTACCTTGTGTAACAAGGTTATCTTAAGGAAACGATTACTGATCCTCTGCCGCACGTTCTTGGATTGTAGCTAAGTCCTCAAAACGCCATTGCCATTGCACACATGGGAGCTGCCGTGATTCTTGCACCATTCGACCCTTCGAATCTTAAATACAGTATTTGTTACCTTTGACCAGCTATGACTGCAGAATACACTGAGCGCATATTTCACATAGTGTATTACAGTAGTTAGTACACCGCTTCCTCGAACCAGCTGGGAGGAGTTAGAAGCCTCTTCCACTTTACTCTTGTTGAGTACAAGTTTACTGTTGCGTGACTGAAGTCTTGTTCAATTAGTGTGAATGAAATCTCGACGGCAGAGCTGTAGTGATCCCTGTTGAACTGTAGGACATGGCAGGTGGTGTTGGAATACTTGGGGATGTTAGAAAATATTTCCATCGCGTAGAGCTGCGTTGTGTTTACACAGTTTGTTGGGGGAGGTACGATACTCACAGGCACAGGGCTGTGTTAAAGGTGAAACACCGGAATAGTACATGCCTGACCTTCTTACAGCACTATAATGTGAGAAACCACATGGTTGCAACAATGGTCAACTTGGAGCTCGATGACATTTACTCCCTCCCATCATTGACGGGGAAACTACACTACTTTAGTAGAAGGGCTGCGTTTCGCCACCAATAACGATGTCAAAGCAGCTGCACGTACTGCTCGGGTCCAAACTCTGTGAACTTGCGGGGTGAGGTGAAGTGGCAGGCGGGAAGAGAAGGGCCTGTCAACAGCCCGCTGTGTTATCTGGAATTCATATCTATTCCGATACTGCTAACATAGGGCCGTTGCTCAAACCACTGTGGTGTTGCGAATGAGTGAGTGAGACACCAACCAATGTATTTGGTTCTGTTACTACGCACGGACTGGGAACCCTCATCACTCGACACCATCACTCCTCATAGTCCACGATCCACATTCCTTTCAGGTTCACGGAACTTTATCCCGAGCAGTACATTCGCCTGTATCCAGGACAGCTCGTGAAGAAGTAGAGGGACAGTTGAATCAATGTCGGTTGTTTGTTGTTTCAGTTGAGGGGCTTGGACATCGTGGTCATTTAGCCCCGTGTACTTGGGTGTGTGTGATATTGTGTCTGATGGCATGTGTTATTGTGATGACTGTAGCTGTGTATGTTTTTGCAATTCAGGTAAGTATTGGGAAGGGGGTGGCCGTGGCCTTAAGTAAGGAACGATCTTGGCATTTCCTGGAGCAGAAATGGGAAACCACGAAAAACCTCTTCCAGGATGGCTGAGGTGGGAATCGAACCCATCTCTTCTCAGTTTTGCCTCATGAGGCTGAGTGTACCCCGTTCCAGCCCTCAGACCAGAATTAAATAACTTGGCAGTGCAGGGAATCGAACCTGGACCTCCGGGGTGACAGCCAAGAATGATGACCACTACACCACTAGAAGGTCTACAGTTTATTAATCATTCACTTCACACGGGCCGTGGAGTGAGTCCATACGCACGCTGTCGTCGGTCAGGAGTGGGGATGATTGTTTCAGAATTATTTTATGCTTATTGCTGACAAAACTCTTTTATTCTTATTGCTGATTCCCTAAGGCTCCACTGGTTTGTTTCGACAAAGGATGCGCTATCATTGATTTATTGCTATAAATTCCAACGTTAGTAGCTACACTCTTTACGGAACATCGACTATTACTCCTCTATTAGCATAGCTATAGGAAATCCTCTAAAAGACTGTCCCTCATTTTTCTGTCATAGGACTGTTCTTTGTTTTCTTTGGTGATATGACCTCATTAAGTACCTTCCTTGACTCTCTGAACCCGCCAAGAACGGGTAGTCTAATTACAAGAAAGTGCGAAGAAAGGCACAGAAGTTGTAGTTCCCTAATGATGTCCACTTAGTATCGTAACGGAACCTGTCAGTGGCATGCTCCAATAGGGTATTATATTTGAACTGGCTTGCACAGGAGTCCCAATTGCTTATCATCTTCGGGCCGATAACCTACATGTTAAGCCCCACGAAACAAGAATTATCATCATAGTGCTTATCGTGTTGAAGCCAAAGTAGGGGAGGGGTGCTGGCGAGATCCCCAGGTATATCTGTTTCACTGCCAAGCAAAATGAAGCTACTGTAGTGCAACTGATGAAGTAGATAAGTGGACCCAGTCGAGAAATTGAGTTGGAAGCTAACTCGAAGCTGAAGCGATGAACTAAATTGAGCCATCCAACTCTCGTCCTGTCATTTGGATAACCATGGACTAGAATATACAATATATTCTTTAAGTAATACACTATACTGTATTTCATTTCCGCTTTACACCTTTCTACCTCTTATTTAACTTTCACTTTTCTTTTGTTAGTTAAAATACAGTAGACTATTTAAAAGAAATCCTTGTCATATTTCAGTATTGATTACACAGTTTAACACGTATTCTCCTTTTGTTTCAGGTATTTTTTCTGTCATTTCTTGAGCAATCGAAAAGGTACTTGGTAAGTCACATCATCTCACGAATACTGTCGGGACCAATGGTGAAATAAATCTACTGGTCTGGTGCAAGTCTTTGAAAATGACACTACTTTGGTGACTTGCATGTCAGCGATACCATTTCAGTACCTTAAGCCAGAATAAAATATCTTGGCAGAGCTGTGAATCGAACCCGGGCCTCCGGCGTGATAGCCAACTACACCATGAGGCAGATTTAAGTAAGGATTGGGAAATTCAAATTGCGGGTGGTCCCAGGTCTATATGTACAGCAGGCCTATGCAGGACTTTTCACAGGAGAAGGCAACGAATATATGCGCAAAATAACAATTAATGAAGGGTGGAAAGAAGAATGATCGAGGAACATAAGAGCTGTTGTTGTTTATTCATTTTAGAGGCTTGGAACATCTTGGTCATCGGCCCCATGTGTTGGGTGTGTGTTGAATTTATCTGATAATCTGTATTTATGTGACGACTGTAGTTGTGTGTGTAACTGTATTAGGGACGGGGGTAAGCTAGGTGCCCCGAAACTTGAATTAAGGTACTATCCCGGCATTTTCCTGGAGGGAGTGGGGAAAACGGGGAAAAACCACACTCGGGATAGCCGCTGCCAGCGCCGGGATTCGAACCTGCGATCTCCGGTCTTGCTGCAGATGCCCGCGCGGTCGTGGTGCATGATTTAACGAGCACGGCTACGCCACGGGGTGTATAAAAGAGCAAGGTGACTTATGGTAAACCAGTAAATAGAGCTGTAATGTGGGAACGTGGAGTTCACACTTGTCAGCGGCAAGAACTTAAAAGAGGCGCGTTTGATCATTTATTCTCGTGATGGCGTGATCATTTTTCAGTTAGTGTGGCGTTTAAGTACTTCAGTTTTTAGAAGGAGTTTTGGTCTACTGATCATTTTCACGGAGGCTACTTCTTGATTTTTATTCAGTACAAACAATGTCGTTGTTTTAGGTTTTATGGAATCGCGTTCACTGGACTGTGGACTTAACTGGTGTATCGACAGGGTAAGCTAAAAACCAGCGAGCCGACATCTAATTTCTACTTTTATTTTATTAACTAGCAGGTACCCGCGGCTTCGCTCGCGATCAAGACAATGGGGACGATGCATTATTGCTGATAATAGGTCTATTCTATTACAGCAATCTCGGCTACAGGTGGGTCCATTCTAATTCTGAAAATTCTGATACATACAGTATATTGACATGAGCAGCAAAGTGGGAATTTTATAGAGTTGTGAAAGTCTGCAGGGTACGATGTTACATTACGTGAACACATTTTAGAATTACGATTTTGGTTTTGCCATCTTCTGCTGGGACATAACGATTTTGTTGTCCGGACACTCGCGAGCACGCCACATACAGTTGCCCATGGGGAAAAATGGTTTTGTCTAAATGTACACCTGCTGCTGTTAAGTGTGTATCATTGCGCTTTGTTAATAGAAATTGCGAATATTGTTTGAAGAGGGAACTGCACTCTTGCACACTGGAATGGCAAATCTATCGAAATATGGGGAATTAAAAGTATTTTTCCTTAAGCTGTTCTGGGTGTAATTTTAACACACTTATTGATGATTTGAACGTCAACATGTCGCTATTAATAGGCCTATAGTAAAATATATCTCACCTTGGCCGCTGATGTACATTATGCAGTCTCTTCCAGTGTTAGGCCTACATCCCAGGGATTGAAATTCTCCAATAACCCTTTTGCCTCACATGCATCTCTAAGTAATTAAAATTCCCGATTGTTGTTGTTTGAGTCTTCAGTTTTTTGACTGGTTTGATGCAGCCCTCCATGCCTCCCTCTCCTGAGCTAATCGTTTCATCTTTACATAGCTACCACACCCTACATCCGATGCAATCTATTTAACCCTGGTCTACCCCTACAGTTCTTGTCCTCGACCCTCCCATCCATAACTAAGCTTGCTATTCCTGGGTGTCTTAATATGTGTCGTACCAACTTATCTCTTCTCTTCATTATCAGTCGCCAGAACCATCTCTCCTCTCCCACTCGTCTTAATAGCTCTTCATTTGTTACCCTATCTACCCATCTGATCTTCATCATTCTCCTGTAACACCACATTTCAAACGCTTCAATTGTCCTCTTTTCTGCTGCACCATTAGTCCAAGTTTCATTTCCTTATAGTGTCACGCTCCAGACAAAAGCTTTCAAAAATAACTTCCTAATACCTAAATGTATATTCGATGTCAACAGATTCCTTTTCTGTAGAAATGCTTTCCTTGCCTGAGCCAGCCTGCTTTTTATATCCTCTTTATTTCGTCCATCACTGGTTATTTTGCTTCCTAAGTAACAGAAGTCTCCTACTTCCCGTAGCGTTCCACCTGCCAATTTGATGTCCATAGAGGTTTCTGATTTATTTCGGCTGTATTTCAATAATTTTGTTTTACATTTATTGATTTTCATCATGAATTATTTCCTCAAGACGGAGTCCATAGCATTCAAAACCTCGTTCAAATCCTCTGGCGTATCGGCCAAGATGACGATGTCATCTGCAAATCTCAAAGATGAAATTATTTCTCCTTGAATCTTCGCTCCTACTTTAATTTTTTCTCCAATTTCCCGATTATTGTGTTTTTAGAGATCTTTGAAATGCGTTGCCCTCGCACATGGTGTACATGCATTGTCCAAGGAAAACATTCCATGTTACGAGCATGGGCCGCATAACCTGTACCGAAAGCCTATTCTGAACAGCAGTTTCTTGAACTCAGATTTGCCAACATTTTATTGTATCTTTCCATGTGGTATATCTCTGTACCTCAACATACTGAAGACTGCTTTAAAAATCATGTCTTGTGTAAATTTTGGAAAAGGTAGTGAGTGTGGTTTTTGCCGGAGTGGATACTCGCTCGTAGAAATTCTTTTCAGTAAAATAGACTGGTTCACAATTTTGTATGTGCACATTGAGGTATGTGACGGCGGGATGCCTTAAGTGTTACGGAAACGGCAATAGCCGCCACATAGCTTCGTTGCTACTGAAATAACGACCAGACTGATATTTGTACTTAACCATACGGGATTTGTGAGCCCAGTGTTTATGAAATTGAACGTAGCTATACCGCTACCTTTATTTAGTAGCCGCTACTGTAGTGTTTAAAAATTAAAAGTGGTATTAGAAGACGCTTTCCCTATTTTTTTTTACCCCTGGCACTACAGACCACGAAGGGTCTAGGCCTATCATGCGGCCGCTTCCCAGCCATTTGGCCTGCAGATATTGGGGTGACGCGTGGTCAGTGCAACGTGTTTCCTCGGCCGTTAATCTTGTTCTTCGTGACCGGTGCGCTACCTCGCTATCAGACAGCTACTCAATTGACCTCACGAAGCTCAGTGCATTCCGTTGCAGCCCTCACGTTAGTGTCTAAAATCTCGGACGGAGCCAGGAATCGAACCCGGGGCCTCCAAATGAGAGGCAGGCGCGCTACTCTGTTCTTATTGTGTTTATATATATCATTAAAAAGATAATAAATGGATTGGCATTGCCTCCTACAAGGATATATAGAAAATCGATACCTTGAGGTTCAGTTGCCACGGAAACAGACTTGCCATTAGTTCATCAGTTTATTAGAGTGAAGATAGTTTTCTGCAAATATCTTTGAAACTGTTGGTTTTAGGGCCTTAAAATGTGGTTTTGATTCTTGCATCCAAGGGCGTAAAATGAGCTTTGTCTGGTCTTTATGCGACAACTTCGATATTTTGTCCCGGTTGAGTATTTTTGGTGACTTTTCAGTTATGTTGCCCGTTCCACGGGAACAATGTTTTTTTTTTCCGGATCAAAGGCAGCCTATATGTTATCCCAGGGTATAAGCTGTCTCTATTTCAAATTTCATCCAAATCCGTCCAGCCGTTTTAGTGTCAAGAGGTAACAAACTAACACACACACACAAACTTTCACAATTATAATATATACAGGGTGCTTCAAAAATGTATACACACTTTAAACTATCGTAGTTTTCCCGCTCTACAAGGCTAATGTTATATTTCTTCGCCTGATGGCAGCATAATCGTCCCTCTATGTTATTTTGTCAGTTGGAATTTGTAATATCAACATGGCGGACGTACGTTTGAGTTTTGAAGAACGTAAGCAGGTTATTAAGTGGTACTGGAAGTTTGAGAATGTAGATGAAGTTCAAAGACAGTGGAGAAGGGAGTATGATACAGAACCACCTTCAAGATTAACAATTACACGCATACGGGACAAATTCGAAGTTCATGGAACAGTGTGTGATGTGCATAAAGGTCATTCAGGTCGACCTCGAACAGCTACAAGTGATGAGTCATCAACGGCAGTCTTGGAACTGTTTCAACGCTCTCCTAACAAATCTTCAAGGCAAGGGGCACGTGAAAGTGATGTAAGTGCTAGCAGCGTGCTACGCATTCTGAAGGGAGGCAAGTATCGTGTTTACATTCCAAGGCTGGTGCAACAGCTAAGTGACGACGATCCAGATCGAAGGTTGCAATTTTGTGAATGGGTTCAGGAGATGGTGATACGTGAACCGGGATTTATGGGTAGCATCATTTGGTCGGATGAAGCCCAATTCAAACTTAATGGAACTGTCAATAGGCACAATTGTGTTTACTGGGGTGAAGAAAATCCTCACATTACAATTAAAAAAGCTGTAAATTTGCCTGGTGTAAATGTGTGGTGCGGTTTGTCTTCAAGGGGACTCATTGGACCTTTTCGATTTGATGGCACTGTAACTGGTATAACTTACCTAACAATGCTTGCTGATTCCATATTTCCTGCCATTCGTGCATTATACGGTAATGATAATTTTTATTTTCAAGAAGATGGTGCCCCGCCGCACTATCACAGGGACGTACGAGCTTACCTGGATCAAAATTTGCCGGGCCAGTGGATAGGACGCAGGGGGCCAATCGAGTTTCCAGCACACTCTCCAGACCTTACACCACTGGATTTCTTCTTATGGGGCACAGTAAAAGATGAGGTGTACAAACGTAAACCACGTAACCTAGACATTCTTTGGAATGAGATTCAAACCGTGTGTAGAGAAATCTCATTGGACGTTTTGATACGATGTACAGAATCAGTGGTGACTCGTACTCAGAATTGTATTGATGCTGCAGGTCGCCAATTTGAACAGTATTAACATTTGTTATTTATGTTTCATTTACATTGGACTTTCAGCTTTCTAATTTCCTGAAATTTAACTTTGTTGAACGCTAAATAAATTTTCTATGGAAGTTCAAAGTGTGTATACATTTTTTTTGAAGCACCCTGTATATTATAGGGATATAGGGATGCAGCCAATGGCCATGTACTTTTCATTTCAGGACGGGTCAGGGAAGGGATATTGGAAGGAATCGGCCGTGGACCTATTGAAAGGAACCGTCCCGGCATTTGCCTCGTGGTGAAAATGGGAAACCACGAAAACCATTTTCAGGACGGCCGAGGTGGGATTCGAACCCACGCTCTCCCGATGACTGCGAGGCACGAGGTAGCGCCTTAGCGCTCTCAACCACCTCGGCCGGTTAATTCTACTTTTGGCAGTCGGATTGTAAACTATAATCCTCAGTTTTACGATGCGAAGACTGTCCTAGATTAAATTGACAACCAAGAGCTTCATAGGAAGGGAGCGCACGAATACGAGATTGTACGCTGTTGGCCTAGTTGAATTAGTTGAATCTGTGTAGTTACCTTCAGGTTTACATAGCACTCCACCGTTTGAGTTAATTATTGTTGTTTTAAGGGGTGGAACTACGAGACATCGTGGATGTAGCCCTGTGTACTTGGGTGTATGTAATCTGTCTGATAACCTTTGTCATTGTAATGACTGTACTAGTGTGTCTATTTGTAATTGGGGTAAAGATTAGGGTAGGAGGTGGCCTTGGCCTTTAATAAGGGAGTAATAATTGTAGAACAGTTAAAGGAAGGAGTCGTATTAGAATTGATAAATTAGGTAAAAGACAAGGTAATCAAAGAAATTCAGGATCATCTTGTAAAAGAAACTCAGGAAGAGGTTATGGAAGTAAGGACGGCATTGGCCTGGAGTTGGATATGGGGAAACCACGGAAAACCATTTCAAGGACGGCCGAATTTGGAGTTTGAACCCACGTCTACCAAGTCCGCAGACAGCTTGGCCCGATGGCCTAGCGCCACGCGTTAACGAGCGTAGCTACCACTGTCTGTTTTTAAATGCGACAATGGCTTGACTCAATTAAGAGATTGATTGATTGATTGATTGATTGATTGAGACAAAGTATGTCAATAATCTAGGCAGTACGTCATATTGTCAATTCTTCTTGTGCTTGTCTCATCTTTCTTTTTAACACTTAGGCCTCTATGGCCCAAATTTTTCCAATAATATGATGCGTCTCAAACAATGATTGGTTCAATTGTAGTTCAATATCTGGTTAAGAAGGAAAAGGACAGTTAGGTAGATATTTACTCTAGTGGTAGGTTGCGCTAACTCGTGGTTTCACTAACAGAAGGAGCGAAAGAGTGTGCGGCAACATGACCACATACTCGACCTAATCACTGCTCACTGCTTTAAGTTTCTTAGAAATATCTGACACAGATTGCGGTGCAATCCGGAAGCTGATTAAACTAGAATGTCTGTGTGAAATTCCAGGATGACGAAGACGTGGTAACAGCGGCACCTTATAAGTAGTGTTTAGGTTTCGTTGCGTCATGGGTTTTTAAGTAGAGATTACCTGCTTATTCTCCACACTCTTTTTAAATACAACAGATTAATTTTCTTAAATAGATAATTATTTTCATTGTTTATTCACATTAAGGGGCTTGGGGCACATTGGTCATCAGCTTCGTGTGCTGGAGTGGAGGTCTGTGCTGACTAATGGTTTTAGGGTTGAGGATTGGGGTACGTGTATTTATGATGTTATGATGTACAAAAGTGCAAACATTTCTTTTAAACAAATATCCTAAGTCTTAAAAGATGCCCTACCGATTGCAACAATAATTTTGGTTTGATGTACAAGAACGGTATTGTTGACAAACAAGACCAACTAAGTTGTGATGAGAAGACTTGCGCCAGACCAGTGGGCTACACGAGTTGACTTATACTCCTAGAAGAAGAGTTGTCTTCAGGAGAGCAAGGGATTGATCGGCGCCTTCATTATCTTTATTTGGGACTGAACTTTGAACTGACCGAGTCAGAATGTTGCAAACTAGCCAGTTTGATTAGAGCAGGGCTTCACAAACGTGCTCAATACGCCTCGACGCGACGCGACGTGATACAACCAGGACTCCACATGGACTATTTGACATGCCGTGGATACGCGCGGAATGGCTCATTCAACTAAAAAGAGCGATGCCCTGTGACATTACATTTACTGTAATAGTGAATGAGGACTTGCGTATTCTTGGAGAACCAGGCACGAGCCATTTTAGCCTATTTTCGTTTATGAAAAAATAGACATATGAGATCAACTTTTGCCCGTGTGTGTGTGTGTGTGTGTGTGTGTGTGTGTGTGTGTGTGTGTGTGTGTGTGTCCCTTAATAAAATCTAAACGACTGGAGCGATTTCAATGAAACTCGGTAAGGTCATAGTACTATTTTGTCCGACCCCGACCGTGCCCTTCAAATCTTATTATTACGTCTCACCAATCCAACATGGTGGCTGTGCGAAATATTTTACCGGCATTCTATTTCTCCGAAACTATTACTGATATCACCCTGGAATTGTTCCCGGTGATGAAATGCACTCCCAAACGTTCACCTATAAGACTTTTGAAAACCTGTTATTTAGAAAACGAACATGGCGGCTAAGCGAAATTGAAATATTTAAATAAACTTTTCTCGCGATTTAAACATCCGAACGCAGTGAAACTTAGTACAGCAAATGTTTACACACATCGTAATGCAGTGACATCTAAGTTAGTTTAATTGTTTGCATAACTTCAAGATGGCGGCTGTGCAAAATTCTAAAATTAGGTGTTTATTTCATGTGTCCTAATCATGCGAATGGAGTCAACGTTTGAATAGTGAACCTACGCAATAATCGTCATCTAATAGTACATAAGTCCGTGGCCTACATAATATATGAAAATCCAACATGGTGACCATCTGAAATATTTAAACGGTTCTCAATATCTACTAATCTATGACAGCAACCAAACTGAAATTTTGTTTGACGATAAAGGTTGTAAACATAAGTTCACCTGTGGGACTTTCAATAACCTGGTGAGTACAAATACAACATGGCGGTGACGCGAAATTTAAATATTTAAATGGACTTTTCTCGTGATTTAACCATCCGTGCGCAGTGAAACTTGGGTACGGTAAATGCTTATACAAATTTTAATCCACTGACATTATTTCAATTGTTTTCATAACCACAAGATGGCGGCTGTGCGAAATTTTAAAATCTCGTTTTTATTTCCTTTGTCCTAATCATGCGATTGAAGTTTGAATAATACACCTACGCAATAATATTCTTGTAATAGTACCTAACTCTATGGCCTACATATACACAAATCCAACATGGTGACCATCTGAAATATTTAGATGGTTTTAAATTTCTAAGAATCTATTACAGCAATCAAACTGAAATTTTGCATCTTGATAAAGGCAATTAACAAAAGTAGGATATATGAAAATAGGCTATATAGTTCTTCACGGAACTACTTGTTTAAAGATAATTCATAATAATCAATGCCAAATACTAATTCCTTTCTTATATTTTCCTCAGTTGTCTTTTCTCTAGGAATGCCACAAGTAAAGCGTACCCTACTTGTATGTTCCCAGCTTTTAATACAGTCCGGAGGGCAGCAATTCGAATCCCGGCGCTGACAGCGAATATCCAGAGTGTGGTTTTCCACACTCCTTCCAGTCAAATGTCGGGATAGTACCTTACTTCATATCCCGGGGCTCCTACCTCATCTCTGTCCCTGATACAGTTACACACAGTCCTACAGTCGTCACAGGAATACTTGTCAGACAAGTTCAACACACACCTAACTACACGAGCCTGATGACCAAGATATCCCAAGCTCCTCAAAGGAATTATTATTATTATTATTATTATTATTATTATTAATAATAATAACATAATAATCACCTTCAATACACTGCACATTACCAATTTCTCGTTTGTAAAGTGCGTAGGCCTACATTGTTTTATTTTTTTATGATATTCACATTTTGAGCTAGGCCTATATTTCCACCATCACGCCATGAATAACCAACATATACCAGACTGTATTAGGATGCGAGGTGTTAAAATCTCGGGTTAGAACTGTACAGCAGGCCGCAGGCTGGTGGCAAGCAAGGGAAATCAAAGTAGGCTTTTAGAATGTGGACGGGCAGGTTGAACCCAACTCATGTAGGCTGAAATCAACTTACTGCAGACCAGCTATTTAACTAGGAACAGTTTGTGCCTATCTGATAATGTCGTGAGCATTGCGTATTGCTTTTCCAATTCTTTTGCAAACGTCCATTTCAATTGCATTATACTTTTTCAGTAGGCCTATGCAATGAAGGAAATATATAAAATTAAACTATTAAGAAACAAAATGCTCTTTTCGTCCATAAATATGAGTCAATGTTTAAATTTTAAAAAGTCAACAAAGATAAAGTAATGCGTTTTGTATTTGTTGAGTAAGGAAGGAAGGTTGTAGTTTTACGTGTCCGTTAATCTCGTGATCATGAGCCGCGTGACCTCCATTTTACGTGGAATCCGAACCACAGGACGTGGTATTTCACTTCGAAAAACTCATATGCATTGGCCGGGAATCAAACCACCACGCCTGTTGAGTAAGACTTGAAACTGTACTGCGTGGCGTAGCCGTGCGCATTAAATCGCGCACCATGACCATGATGGGGAGCTGCAGCAATTCTGGAGATAGGAGGATCGAATCCCGGCGCTGACAGTGGCTATCCCTCCAGGCAAATGCCAGGATTGTATCTTATTTCAAGTCTCGGGGTACCTATCTACTGACCCTGATAATTACAGTTATGTCCGCCCCGTTGTGTAATGGCCAGTATTCTTGGCTGACATCGCGGATGACCGGGTTCGATTCCTGGCTCTGCAAAAAAAAAAAAAATCTGGTCTGAGGGCTGGACCGGGGTACACTCAGTCTCGTGAGGCAAAACTGAGAAGAGGCGGGTTCGATTCCTACCTCAGCCCTCCTTCAATTGTTCTCATAGGAGCAAGATGGCGGCTGTGCGAAATTTTGAAGTTAAGTTTATATTTTGTGTGTCCTGATCGTGCGTTTGAAGTGAAAGTTTGAATAATTAACCTAGACAATAATCTTCATCTAATGTTACATAGACCCATGGCCTGCATATAGAACAATCCAACATGGCGATCATGTTTAAATGGTTCTAAATATCTGCGAATCTATTACAGCAAACTGAAAGTTTGTATGTTAATAGAGTCTATTAACATACGTTCACCAATGGGCCTTTCAATAACCTGATAAACACAAATCCAACATGGCGGCGACGTGAAATTTAAATATTCATATGAATTTTTTCGTGACTTAACTATTCGAGCGCAGTGAACCTTAGCATGGTAAATCTTCATACGAGGCTCAATATATTGGCGTCTAACTTAATCGAGAACTTAAAATGGCGGGTGCTTAATGTGTCGTAAACATGCGATAGAAATGTACGTTGGTATAATGAGACACGATTATTATATTGATCTGCCGGCATATAATTCTATAGCATAGACTATATAATACAATCCAACATGGCGTCCATACGTTACATTTCACCGGTTCTCAATATCTCCGAAACTATCTAAGGAATCAAACTGAAATTTTGTATGGTGTTAAAGGACTGTTATGTAATGACAGATATGTGAATTTGCAAATCCTGACAATCACAATAACATCATAGTAGTCAAGTGGTTCTCAATAATTTAAAATAACTTTTCTGGCTATCCAATCACCTGAGTGCGATGAAACCTTGCACAGTGAATCTTTATTCAGAGCTTAGTGAAGAGACGTCTAGTAATTTTCAATTGTTTTCAAAAATTCAAAATGGCATCAGCTCGAAATTTTAAGACTTTACTTTTAGCCTACTTTCGATTTTTGCAAAAAATGAAAGTAGACTTATGAGATCAACACAGGGACAAAAATTGTGTGTCTGTCTGTGGGTGTGTATGTGTGTGTGTACTCTCCATGTCTGCCTCCCCCTCCCCCCCCCCCTTTCCCCCTATCAATTGAAACTCGGTGAAACCGAATTGAACGAATTTTGATACAGAGGTAGCACTAGCAAAGGCCACCTCAGTGTTATGTTTAAATCGCCGCCATCTTTACGGAAACGTAATAGCGGCCACCCAAATGTTCAAAGCTTAAATCAAATTACGACTAACCTAATCATCTGATCTCAACCAAATTTTGCAACAATATACCATAGTGTGGGAAGCCTCTTTTGCCCAAACTACGAGGTCATCAGCCAAATAGTTTCAAGATGGCGGTTGTATGAATCATGCAAGTAGTATTGCCTAACCGTAACTTACGATTATACAAGGCCTGGCATTACCAAATACGCTCATCGTACATAGGGAGTTTTAACCTCTCCTCAAGGAGGTGACCGGTAGGAAATTAGCATTTTAAAATAGAATATGCAACCGCAGTAGTGACTAACGCATAAGGTTGACCGTGCCGTATCGTGCCTTATCCATGCCGTCCTGTTAGTCAATCAATCTTTATTAATCAATCTTTATTCTGTCATTAAGCATAGAGTATGCAATAGACATTGTCACATACATGTTGTAAGCAAATAATTACATATATATATATTACAGTTTTAGTACATAATATTTCCAGAAATCTTAATTAAATACCGATTACTTCCATTTCAAAGAACTCCTTAGTTGAACAAAAAGGATGTTGTAAGAGCCATTGCTTCAGTTTTGTCCTAAATATATTATTAGGAAGAACCTGTACACTAGGTGGTAATCTGTTGAAGAGCTTCAACGGATAAATTGAATGAGCGGCTATTTTTTGCTCGTAAATCCATATATCTCGGTAACTTCGTAAGTTTATATCCATTTAGGAATGTACTGAACAATATAATACATATTTAGTATCAGATGGTTTACAAAAACGTCAGAAAACACTAATGAAATCGTTCATTGCAAGACAAAATATTCTAGGCAGTTATACTAAACCTGTTAGTAACGCAAAGTTAGCATTGAGCGATTTTAGCGTAATGCTGGTGTCTCTAACTCGTAACTTTGAGGTTTCTGGTTCAAATCCCAACAGGTTCAAGTTTTTTTACTTCGTATTTTTTTGTATTTATTCATTCATAACTACTCACACGTTATAATGTTAAGCATACATAGTGTGTATTTGCAATCGAAAATATTATAATTATACTTATAACACCACATATCTCAACACTCGACCACAGCGTTTAAAATCCTTTGTCCTTGATCCATGGCAGAGTCTATTGTTGTTGTTGTTTTGTTGTTGATTCTTAGGGGTTTGCGGCATCATGGTCTTGTAACCCCGTGTACTTGGATGTGTGTAGAAGTTGTCTGATAACCTGTGTTACTGTGATGTATGTATGCTTACTAGTGTGTGTACTTTTATACGAGGAAGGATTAGGGTAGGAAGCTGTTGTTTCATTTGAGATGCAATGACATCATGGCCATTTAGCCCCGTGTACTTAGGTGAGTGTTGAATTTTGTCTGATAACCTGTTTTATTGTGATGGCAGTATTAGTGTGTGTATATATAATTCAAGTGAGGATTCAATCAATCAACGTATAAGATCCGTATAGCACGTTGTATTTCAACAAGCTACTGCAACCAACATTCAATTATATTCCTTGAAGAGGACAAAGAGTTATAGGCTAACTAAACCCATGCATTTAGGAGAAAGTAGGCTATAGGGCCTGTGTTCTTTACTGAACATCTTGTTTATTTCTCGTATCTTATTCAGGCGAACGAAAAGATGATTCGTATGCTAGGCTATGATAGCAATCATTATCTAATGACATTGAATTCTGTGCTTACTTTTCGTAAATCATAGAAGCCGTGAATTTGGCTTTTCTAAAAGTTAACTCCCGTGGTTCGTCACAGAAAATGCCAATTCGCGGGAAGAGTCTCAAGCTAATCACCGATATTGAAAGATACTGTATATATTCTAGCACATAACTTCCCATTGTAATGATGTCGGGGAAGACATAGGTCGTGAACCAGAAGCTATTTAGTATAACACACGGAAAATCCTTATAAATAGGCAGAAGAGTTTTAATGAAGAAAAAAAAAGAACAAACACAAAAAACAAACAATGAGATATATGGAAATAAGATATTTAATTATTTACGGAACTATTTGTTGTATATAGAAGCGTGTTATTTTGTAATAAATATCTTATGTAATATTTCTTTTATGTTAGGATGTATAAATACTTGTTTTTCCGCCTAATGTAATATTATTCAGTAGGCCTAATGTAGGCTTACTTTTTGTAACTCATGAGTAGTATGGCTCATGCGTGACACATTCAAGGACAATTCTGGACATGTCATTCATGTGCTGCTGTGTTACTCATGAGCGTATTTTATTTTTAATCAATATAATGACTACTCATTACATTCTTTCATGCATTAGGCTTTATCCAATGCCGAGGGATGTAAAAGGTACGGGAAGAAGAGAAAAGAAGATATAAAATAAGTTAATTAATTTACGTATTTCACAGTCATACATCATAACCTTTTGATGTATAAGGATTACAACGCGACCAAGAACTACAGTTTTCAACCACCCCGAGCCGAGAAAAAGTTACCTTACATAAATAATAACAACTTTGTTTCTTGTACACACAAACTTTTGAAATTATTAAACCAGTTATAAAACATTCCAATGTATATTGTGTTAAAATTTCGTTTCGCTCTGATGACGGATTTTTGAGATAATCATTCTTAAATGTGACGCATGGTTAAAACAAGCTTAAAAATGGGCACTTTTTGTGTTCCAACTGCGAAAAAAATATTAATATATAAATTAAAAATTCCAAATAGAACGACGAAAATGTTGATGCTATTGGATTTTATGTAGGTCTATTGGTTACTTCACAAACATCCTTCAACTTTGGTCGACAGTAGTCCATCGACTTCTCAGGATTTGAGACGGCGCTTCATTGAGGGTCCAGCAACGCTAATCAGTCACTATGTCGGCCAATAATCCCATAATTTACCTGGGATGCAACAATCAGATCTATCAGAGATGACCAGTAGTAGATCTTCAGTCCAATGTTCCAGTTTTGGTTGATTAGACTGAAATTTCAGGCAACAACAATGCTGTCAACTTGTTTACACCACCCACAAGAGTTCTTCCACATCAACAAATAAAAAGCTTATTGAAGCAAGTATGACGGAACAGAAAGAGAACCAAGTTGGAAATTGGTGCACTCAAAATAAAGACACAGGTACTTGAGCATGAAAACCAAGCTATAAGACATTATTGGAAATTAAAAATCCAATTTCAGAGGCAAGAAAATCTAAAAATGACACGTGAATTATCTAAGACTACCAATCAAAACCAACTTCTGGCTCCCAGTAAGAAAGTTGTTGAACTTAGAACGCAAGAACTGGATTCGACATGTGAGGTCAAATTACCTCCTAAAGTAAAAGTAAAACTTAAGTTCAAAAATGTAAAGACTGTGCATTGTGCAACCTAAGTTAAGAATAATAATGTATTGTTTGTTGAGACTGCAATCATAGAATGAAGTATGTTAACTAATGTAACATTCTATAAAGAAATAAAAAAAACTTGTTTTGAAAAAATACAATTTTTTGTCTCCCTACCTAAAACCTCATGAGTGACACTGCTATAAAATCCATTTTTTGTACAACTTAATTCTCAAAACTGACACCCAGTGGTACATTTGGAAAAAGTGAAGCATGAGCAACATCCTACATTAAAAATAACTTTAGTTGTACGCAATAAAGAAGTTACAAAACTAAAGACAAGATTAGATTCCATGTCACTCTTGGGAAACAATATATGGAAGGATCAAATATTTTTGGTGGCACAGCATGAAAGCTCAAGTTTAATGTTGCAGTAGTTCATTACTAACAATAATGAGTGAAAAAATTGCTTTAAACTGAGGAAAAATAAAAATAATTACCATTGTGTCACTCATGAGTTTTATTACATTTTGCTGCATTACAGCAATCAAAATTTATTTTCCTGTCTGACCATCAACGTTTTTATGTGCAGAAGGATATTATAAAAATTTTGAACCCCATTCCAAACAAATATGACATTTTCATTTCTGACAGCCTTGTTAATTTTCAGGTGATGAAATAGGACAAAAATATAAAAATGGCCCATATACATATACTGCCACCTGCCTCTTTTGACCGTACATTTTGTGAGTACTACGACCTCATTCTTCGACGTTTAATGACTTTTCTTTTGTTTGCGTCCATTTTTAACATTTATGGACGTCCTATTTATAACTAACATTACCATCTGGCGCTAGTAACCACGCACTTGTGCCCGTTAAGCCATTAACAAGAAATAATAATACAGTAGTAATTTCGATAATCAACTGGCTCAAATAACATTTCTATGAGCTGTCCCTTGATTTGTTTTAGCTGTTCCACACTACCGTGGAAATAAATTAGCCGAGATGGAGATTTGGCCTGCCTGTGAAACGAGTAGATAAACACATCTGTGCTTCGAAAGGAAGGACGCTAATAATACCCTCTATTATTGAGAAGTCCCCATTGTAGTGCCAGCACGTGCTGTATCCTATTATATAGCCTGGTCATAAAATGGAGTGGCTTTGAGACATTAAAAAAGTAGTATGGTGTGATGAAAAGCTTTCGATCGAATAATTGCATTTCAAGGAAGGTGCTTTAACCAAACAGGCTGACCAAACTCTGTGTTTCAGGGATTTAGAGTTTTCGGTATTAGAGGTTTTAATCAGCAGATGTCTACGTAGATCATGTGGTGGAGAAACCAATGGGTTTGACAAAAAAATTAATTTTCCATCATGCTTTCCTATAAGTATAAGATTTCATAATTTCTCTTATAGCCTATTCGAATTTTTCATATTTCCATATTTCCTCTACCCTCTTCCATCACTCCAGCACACTATCGCGTACTCCCAATTGCGATGGGAAAACAGTTCGAAATATTTAACAGATAGCTTTATGAATTAGAAAGGTTTCCCCGTTGTACACTGTTTACCGTACTAACTTACGCATAAATTCGTGTTATCTTTTAATTAAGATGGTGAATGAATACATAGACTATTAATAGTCTAATAATAATAATAATAATAATAATAATAATCTCTTTTCTCTTACGACACTCCATGTTAGAGGATCCCAAAGGGATCAAAAGAGAAACTAATGATTTTTTAAGTCGCACAGCCAACCAAGTAGCCAAGTTCCATGATACTCACTAGTTCTAGGTTGGTTTTCAGTCGGAGATCCTAAACTCTAGACACAGCACTGAATGTGTATCTCCCCCGTATTTTACACGTACTCCGGGAGAATGCTATAATACACCTCATTTCAAGTTACGGGCATTTATTGAAATCCCGGCTACTTATAGGCCTACCTTATCCACACTACTCCAGAGGCACAGCACGGGTTGGCAAGCACATCACACATACACACATACACATACACACACAAGAAGACTTAAGACCTATACAGGGCTGATGATCAACATAAATGCTTAGCCCCTAAATAGAACCTAATAGAACAACTTGAGCCTTTCGTTTGCACCCGCAGATGCTGGAGTCGGACTACGCCCCTGATGCCGCAGGAATGCGTGGATAGGCGAGAGAGTGAACTCTTGAAGTACAAGACTTGTCGCGTGAAACACAGAACTGTTATCTCTGGTATTCCGAGCTGCGAAAGCCTCATTCAACAGATGGTACAAGCTATTTCTTAGAGCAATATAAGACTCAATCTTCGCAATCTTTCCCTTCCTACCCCAAACGTGTGTTGCACCACAGTGGATTAACAGGAAGGTTGTTTTTGGAATCAATTTTAAGAGAAGTGGAATCATGTCACTTTATTACAGTAAGATCAGCATTAACCTAAGTTGAAGCGTTTGGTGATTAAAACTGGGAAGAATCATAATGAGTATGTTTTCTTGATTACGTGCCGAATGCGACCGTGTCGGATGCGACCCAGTAAAAATCGTGGCTGTAGCGGCCCTGCTGTAGCTATAGTAGCATACAGTGCCCCATGGGACCAATTGTCGAGAGAATTGAAGATATTATTTCCAAAGTGACGTAGCCTATATCCATGAAATGCAAAACTTCAGAATTCTCGTTTTTGTTTCCTCGTACAATTAAATCCAGATATGATTATGAATATAATGTAATTTCATTCATTACTTTATGCTCATCCTGACACTGTGTTTTAAGAATCTCCTATCAATGGAAATGGTGGTAATCGTCTCCTGTAATTTGGAGTTAGGACGTTTTGGAAATAAATCATATAATGACATACGATTTGAGTGGCATTTATGAGCAATTAAATGGTTTAAACACAACAAACACAAACTGATGCTCTACATATTCTTCAAAGTTAGCCATGGCCTTGATTTATCACGTGATATCACGTGATGTCCAGTGAGACATCGGATTGGTCAACTTTTTTTTTTTTAAGCGTATGGCTTTTAGTGCCGGGAGTGTCCAAGGACATGTTCGGCTCGCCAGGTTTGTAGCTGCTTCGAGACGGACACCCAATGGGTGAGCTACAAGTACCGTTGGGGAGGAAATTTGGAAGGTGAGGACGAGGAGTTGGAAGGTAGCGGCTGTGGCCTATAGTTAGGGACCAACCCCGGCATTTGCCTGGAAGGAAGATGGGAAACCACAGAAGACCATCTTCAAGGTTGCCGGCGGGGGCATTCGAACCTCCTCGCCTCCCGGATGTGAGCGACTGCCAGCAGTCATGCCGTAACCACCACGGCTAACTCACCCGGTGGATTGGTCAACATGAATATAAGACACATTGGAAATAAATACCCGTTGAGTTACATCTCGGTAAATATGCGATATACGACGTATTGCCACTTAAAACCTTAGCTATACGTTGCGAGAACCTATAAACTTGCCTTTGAAAGAAAAAAAAAACTGAAAAACCGTCAATTTTGGATTTACATCACTTTGGAAATAGCTCTTCAATTTTTACGGCGCCAAACCTAACCTAAGCGGAATTTTAGCAGAGACAGATGTGTTAGAAATTCCCAGATTCCACCGATACATCAGTGCTTGGGTCGCTAGTGGCACGATGGCAAATTGGCGGGTCGCTTGCGGCACGGGTCGCATCCGGCACGACACCGTTTTCTTCAGGGTTGGGTAGTTACTTTCCTAAAGCAACTTCGTTACAGTTACTCGCCAAATAGTAACGAAGTTACCGTTACAGTTAGTTGCCAAAAATAGTAATGACGTTACCGTTACAGTTACGAGAATTTTTAATAGAGAAGATCAATAGGATATGAAAATCGGCTATATAGTTCTTCACGGAACTACTTGTTGTACTTGAGGTAGGGTTTGGGTGGGATGCGGCCGTGGCATTAAGTTAGGTACCATCCCGGCATTTGCCTCGAGTTGAAGTGGGAAAACCACGGAAAACCACTTCCAGGATGGCTGAGATAGGAATCGAGCCTGCCTCATCTCAGTTTTGCCTCACGAGGCTGAGTGTACCCCGTTCCAGCCCTCAGACCAGAATTAACTTTCTTGGCAGAGCCAGGAATCGTACCCGGGCCTCCACGATGACAGCCAAGAATACTAGCCACTACGCCACGAGGCGGTTGTTAAGTATTATTGTAAAGTTTAATTTCAAGGAGAAAGAATCAAAATTATCTTCTGGGCATTGAATGGCCGAACTATCGGCGTTCTTTTGCGTTCTTTTACGTACTTTTACGTAAATGTTTCTCATGCAACTCTCTCCCTAAGTGTATCTACCAAAGGACACTGTTTATTCCTCGCTTATAGACTAATAATAATAATAATAATGATAATAATCCTAGTAGAACGTAGGCTATTCTATATGGTATGATTTTAATCATCTTTGGTGGAATTTAGATTCGTGAGCTGGGGTAAGGGAGTTAGTTAGTTATTGTTGTTCCAAGGGGTGGAACAGCGAGGGCATCTGCTCCTCTATGGAGAAGGGAATAGTAAGCAGCCTCCATTGCAACAGAACACCGTCTCTACCTTGAGTGAAGCTTAACTTATGAAACACGCTGTAATCTACAAACACTGCACTCACTGTGAGTGCGCTGCAGGAGTTGGAGAATAGGGGAAGTGTTGACATGACTCGTCAGCACAATTCGAATAGGCCTACCCTCATGCTTCCATCTCCATGCCACCACTTGCCTTGAGCGAGTTCTAAGCACTGGGATTCCACTCTTTGGAACAACTGCGTACATTCAGTGGTCTAACTAGGGTATGTTTCCAAAAGTCATATGTTTGATTGCAGGATCTTCCAAGAAAATTAAATCTAGTCTGAGTGTGCGGTCAGCTTCATAAGGTAGAACTGAGAATAATACGTGCGATTCATTTAAGAGGCGGTTTTCTCTAGTTTCCCCCACTCTACTTCAGGCGAATGCTGGGATGGTACTTATCTTAAGGTCAGGGTCACCTCCTTCCCAATACTAGCCCCAGTTACAGATACACGCACAAGTAAAGCCATCCGAATGATATAGGTTGGGCCAGATTATATTATTGCAGTTTCATATTAAACATTGTTTTATATTTGACATTTATTGTTGCCAATATTGCCATTATTATCATCATTGCACACAACACAACATTTGAAACACATTTTAATAAATAGTTAATACATTAAAAACTGTACTCTCATGGCTCCTTAATTGTAAATACATTCTCCTCTCCTATGCTTGGATGAAGCAAATTTATCTAATAGCTTGGTTGATGAGGTCCTAATTTTTAGCCAATTTTCATCTAATGAAAAATAGGCTTATGAGATCACCTTTTGCCCGTGTGTGTGTGTGTGTGTGTGTGTGTGTGTGTGTGTCTAATGCAATCTAAACGACTGAAGCGATTTCAATGAAACTCGGTAAGGACACACTACTACCTCGTCTGACCTCGACCGTGTCTTTCAAATTCTAATAAGTTTTACCAATCTAACATGGCGATCGCGCGAAGTATTTCACTGGCATTCTACAGGGCGCCAGGAAATGTTCTCCGCAGTGGCTACAGGCAGCAGCGAAAGGTTGCGTCATCAGTTTAGTTGGCAGTACAGTGTCCTTGATAGGGTGAAGGCCACATGTGTGGGCTGTGGACTGTCGAAATCGTCAGTGCGTATAGTTAGATTATTGGAAGAGTGCAACAGAATGTTATGAATGGCTGTGGTGAGTATAGAGTTAACTGTTTCTTTGTTATGATACAAGCGACAGCCATGCTGCCAACGTAACTGGTGACGTAATCTCTCGCAGCAGCTTGTAGGCACTGCGGAGAACATTCCCTGGCGCCCTGTATATCTCCGCAACGGTTACCGATATCACCCTGACATTTTGTACGGTGATAAAGGATACTACTATATGTTATCCTATGTGACTTTCAAAAACCTGTTAAGTACAAAACCAGCATGGTGGCCAAGCGAAGTTAAAATATTTGAATGGATTTTTCTCGTGATATACTCATCCGAGCAGTGTGAAACTTGGCACGGTGGTGATGATGATAGAGAATGATGATAGGGGTGATAATTGAGAATGATGATGATTATGATGATGCTGATGATGATAGAGAATGATGATGGTCATGGTGATGATAAAGAATGATGATGATAGACAATGATGATGGTGGTGATGATGATAAAGAATGATTATGAAGAATATGATGATGATAGAGAATGTTGATTATGGTGGTGGAGGTGATGATGATAATAGAGAATGATGATGGCCATGGTGATAGATAATGATGATACGTAATGAAGTTGATGATGATGATGATGATGATGAAGATAGAGAATGTTGATTATGGTGGTGAAGATGATGATGATAGAGAATGTTGATTATGGTGGTGGAGTTGGTGATTCTGATGATGGTCGCGGTGATAGAGAATGATGATGGTGGTGGTGATGATGATGATAATGATGATGGTGGTAGTGGTGATGATGAAAATTCCGATGATGATGATGATGATGATGATGATGATGATAGAGAATGCACGCTGTTGATCTCACTGGGAGTTGGGCTGCTGCCGGAGCCCAGTGGGTCGGGGTCGCGCCGCGCATTGATCCGTGTCCGTACTCTGTCGAGTGTGGCGATAAGCTTATCTGCGCCTTCCTAGTTCCCCTCTTTGGGGGTTATCAGTACTATCGTACATAGATTTGTATAAATGAATCAATGCATGTATGCGGTGTGCTGCAATGATTGCCTGCCAACCCTGAGGTCCCAGGTTCCATTTCCGGCTCTGTCAATTATTAGAATTCTGAACTGAAGGCTGAAATGGAGTAGCCTACACTCAGCTGTGAGGATACCTGAATAAGGTGTGGGTTCGTTTCCCACCTCAGACATCCTAGAAGTGGTTTTACATGGTTTCTTAACTTCTACTCCAGTAAATGCCGGGATGGTTCCTAACATAAGGCACGAGCGCCTCCTTCCCAATTCTAGCCTCAACTAACTCACTATTGCAGACACCACAGTAACGCATGGCATTAGACAACCTCCAAATACACCCAAGTACACGGAGTTGATGACCAAAATATCCAAGCCTCTTAATGAAACAATAAGAAACAGTAATACGATTTTCATCCTCGTGACATAGCGACTAACATTCTTCGTTGCCAATATGGAGGTCCGGGCTCGATTCCCGTCTGTCACTCTGGTCTGAGGGCTGGAACGGGGTACACTCAGAATTGAGAAGAGATGGGTTCGAATCCCAGTCCAGCCATCCCAGAAGTGGTATTCCGTGATGTCCCACTTCTACCCCAGATAAAAGCTTGGATTGTTCCTAAATGAAGGTCATGGCCGCCTCCTACCCCAATCCCAACCCCAATTACAAATACACACACTAATAGTCTACAGCCATCACAATGCCACATGTTATCAGACAGATTCGGCACACTCAAAGTCAACAACAAAAACGACAATATAATAAGAATTCCTGTAGATTTGTAGGCACTTCAGCCACGGACGAGCCACAGTAGTACTAAGAGGTTCTAAATCGTATCCATGCAAAACCCCATTGTATTGTGCAAAATTACTCGCGGACATAGTGTACTGCTCGCTTGTGAGGTACAGACCACATCCTTGGCATTGCTTGATCCAGCTCGACATTGCTTGTGATGTGCTCTCGGCTGAGTTCATTCCTGGTGGCTAGTTCTTCCATTGAGACGGAGCATTGACATATTTACTACGGAGTTAAAGCGGCAAGTGTGTTGCAGTTTGGAAGACCTCTGCACGCGAGCCAATTTCATGGCCGACCCTGTTTTATAGTCATGTATTTGTGTGTGTCTGAAATTAACAATTTTGTCCCTAGGTAATGTTAAGTCCAATGCACGACCTGTAAGCATTCTCTTAAAAAGGGAGTGCTTTTCTTTTTTTCCCTTTTTTAATCGCTTATCCTCTAAGCTCGGCTTCGCCGACGGACTCAGTGAGGGATCATTCCTCTACCGCCACAAAGACAGTGTCTTGGAGCTGGACGCACTTTGTCAGCAGATACAATTGGGGACGGTGACAGGCCGATTGCCCAGCAGTGCTTTCCTATTATTATTGTTATTATTATACGATACCTTATTATTGTTATTTACTAATAGATGTTCTGGGAATTTAGAACTGGTATTAATCACCAATAAGACAATTCCTAAATGTAACACTAGGAGAGCAGAAGATAGCTTTAATAGCCGGAACACATCACTCGCTCTGTTTAAAACTCGATATCCCCCCCCCCCTCCTCCCTAAAAACACAGCTCAGTCACCATTATTCTTTTAATTGCTTTCACTCATGTGAATACACGCTCGTATTTGTACATTTTTCTAAACACGGAAGCAATTCATCTGCACGGGTTACTTACCTGTTGGATAATAGATTGATCAAAGGACCGAATGACCCCTGCCTACCCCACCCCCACTACCGATCACACGCTCGCTGCCGTGACGACACACACAGTCATACTCACCGCCCGTTTTAGAATCGTAACACTTTACAGCCACGTAATTCTTCGAAACGCAGTATTTCGCAGGCATGCCGCATGTACAGTGTCTCCTGTCCCTTCATAGATGTCCAAAGTGGAATTTACGAAGCGCAAGACAGCTGGAGGAAAGTTCACTCAGACAATTTACCACACAATTGGTCCATCGTAAATCGATTCTCATAATGGCCACACTCGCCCTCTCACGTTCATGGCTATTGAGGGAGGCGGCGGGTAATCTGTGATCAAGGACTAAGCACTCGCAGTTTTGAACAAAGAAAGGAGAGGGAAATACAACATCTCTCCTACTTCACAACTGTGGAGCGCCGATAAGCCAAGCAAAGCAACCATTGCAGAGAGTAATAAACACGGACGACTTTCTGGCATTTCAAATGACTTTTTAAGGTAGATTGAGTGGCTGTTGATAACAAATGTTTGTAGAATCATATTTTAAATAATGTTCACTCAATACTCCTCCCAGGACCACAAACGTACGGGCGCAGTAATAGTGGGGTCCACGTCGTTGCATAGTGGCTAGTATTCTTGGCAGTCACCACGGAGTCCTAGGTTCGAATACCGGCTCTGCCAAGAAATTTAATTCTGGTTTGAGGGTCTGGTCTGCTCGTGAGGCAAAACTGAGAAGAGGTGAGTTTGATTCCAACCTCAGCCATCCTGGAAGTGGTTTTCCGTGGTTTCCCCACTTATACTCCAGGCAAATGCCAGGATGGTTCCTAACTTAAGGCCACGACCGTTTTCTACTCAAAATCCTACCTCGATTACAAGTACACAAACCAGTACAGCCATCACAGTGACACAGGTTATCAGACAACTTCTACACACACCCAAGTACTCAGGACTACATGACCAAGATGTCCCAAAGCCCCTGAAGAATCAATAACAACAAGTAAAAGTGGATTTATCGGTCTTTGTTTGGACACTTCTCAAAACATCCTACACCCTTAGGGCCCGTCCATATATTACGTAATCACATATGGGTGATTTTGACCCCTCCCCCTCCCCCTATAATCACGTGTAATCATCATATCGACCCTTCCTCTATTAGGTAATCACAAAGCAATTCCTAATAATTTTGATTTCGTCATGATTTATTCGTATAAATAATGAAACACGAAACACAATGTCGGAGATTTGGGGGCATCGATTACTGCAAAAAATATAACGCTGCAGTTTCCTGAAGTGCATCAGGGGCAAAAAAGCACAATAAATGTACGAACAATTGACGAATGTCCTACTTTATTTTTCAATAAATATATTTTTTTAACTTTTTTATGATCCTAGAACAAGGTAAGGCTTCTGTTAATTTTATAAATGAAACAAATATGACGGTTACATTCAACTTACCCCTACGTCCTGCTTCGCTCGCACTTTCCGTCAGTGCAGCTGGAAAGAGCGTAAAATGAGTTGATTTTTGTTATTTGCTATGTGATTACGTAATCATTTTGTTTACCCCCTCCCCGCAAGTTGTCAACGTAACCATAAGCTTCGAACCCCCCCCCCCCCCCCCGCCTTATTTGTCATTACGTACCGTAATGTTTGGTCGGCCCCTTACAAACAGGTCGCATGTCAGAAAAGAGGTGGTTCGTCCAATTGGGGCTGGGAGTTCACGGAGACATTTGTTTTTCGTTTTTTCCCAGTTCTATTTCAGGCAAAGTTAAGACACAGATGCCCCCAACTCAGTCCTACCGCAAGTTATAAGGACTCACTGTTACAGACACCACAATGACACAAGTTATGAGAGATTGTACATGCACACACCCAATTGCACGAAGATATGTCCCTCGCTCCTAAAGGAAGCAAAAACGACAAGCATTTTTTCAACAATGCCGTATGAAATTAAGCGCCACGTAATATTTAGCCTAGGTATTGTGACTGGTAGGAAGAACTAATTAGCTTTACTTATGTGCCGGGAAGAACAATAATAATGTCTTAACGCGTGTGATTTTAGGAGCTGTGTGGATGCTCATTGTGAGAATTCGCGATTCTAGGACACCTGTTAGATTTGTATGCAGTCTCAAACAACAACCTGCATAGCAAATGCCAGGAATTGACTTGCTTATGCATGGCTAAGTCCATTAAGCAAGTGCAATACATGCTCCTGCTCCTCTTGTAGTTTCCAAGCTGAATGAGCATGTGCTAGTCAGGAGATCAGATGCACAGCCTAATTCCGGAACGTAACATTTGCATATGGGTCATGAATTTATGACTCATACTCCAGACCTAGATGCTAAGTACGTCCTGTTGAAGCAATTAGCTCATATTTCTGCGCTCAATGTAAGTTGCTATTGCTTGTATTACACAGGCTATCTTGTCGGAGGAGTGGGGAGAAGAGTGTCGAGTAGAGCCTTCTAGGGTTGATGATTGATGAGTTTTAGGTGAGAATACTTTAATTAAAACGTTATATCTGCAAATCTTAAACTAGTTTCATCTGATGAAGAAAAGTATATTTCTGTCCCCATCTGATGGCACGGATTTAAGCCATAGCCAGTCAGGAGTTCTGCAAGATTATGTACCTGGGTCCAGTAGGGTTTACAACGGCTCATGCTATATGAGGAAATGGCTGGGAGTAATGCGTGATACAATTATTTACTAATTACTATTTACTATTTATAAAAACCTCTTTATCACGTATCATTTTTACTTGTTAGCCTACTTTCTATTTTTGCAAAGAATGAAAGTAGACTTATGAGATCTACATAGGGGCAAAAGTTGTGTGTCTGTCTGTGTGTGTGTGTGTGAGTGAACTATCTGTCCCCACTATCTATTCAAACACGACGAAATCAAATTAAACGAAATGTGGTTCAGAGGTAAACAAAGAGCACCTCAGTGGCATGTTTTATATTACCGCCATCTTTACCAAAACTTAATTGCGGCCACTCAATTAGTCAAAACTTAAAATTAACTTACGATAAAACTAATCGTCGGATCTTTACCAAATTTGGTAACAACATACCCTCATATGGGGTGCGTCTTGCGCCCAAACTACAAGGTCATCAGCCTTATCATTTCAGAATGGTGGCCGTGTGAATTATGCAAGCTTTATAATCTTTAACTTGGGACCCACCAGTTCCGATTATCGAACCGAGAATGGTTTAAACTGTTCTAAAGGACGTGGCCCGTTCGAAATTATAAGTTTATATTACAATATTATACTGCAGAAGTGACTTTAGAAAGCTGAGCCGTCTCGGTTACAAGACAAGATGGCAGCTGATCTCTCGTTCTGACCCATATTTCACTAATTTGAGTATGTTGCATGCAATATAGCCTGCAGATAGAAATAATATAAACTTTGTAGGAAATTGATTATATTGAATATACACTCCAGTGAAGAAATCGTTTAATCCAAGTCATTATTTGCTAAGACGTTGTATGAAAATCGATTGATAACATTTGACTTCGGTGGGCACGTTTGGCTCTGTGGTTAGAGCTTTAGTCTTTCACTTGGTCGGCCGGGGCTCAAAACCTATCAGAGTTGTATTTTTTGTTGCTTGATTCTTTTTATATTTATTATTTTTTAAGTACTGAGACGTTATGAAATTGAGCGGTATGTTGTGCATTTTGCAATGGAAATATATATATTTAATTAAAACAAAGTTCGCCACCGGATCTGCACGAGTGACATCTACTAGCAACCAGTTGAACTATACGTGTGCTAACCACGGCCTACTAGATGCGAGCTGCGCTCTATACCGGTCTTGACATTCGCAGTTAGTGAAGTATATGTTCTTTCCTGAACATCTTCTTTTTCGTGAGTGTTCTAGCACTCTTGGAAATATTGCGTTTTTGTTAATACCAGCACTACTTATGTTGTTAAAGCATGCAAACACCTCTATACTACTATATAAATGGTGAAGTGAGTCACTTATCCCAATATTGGAAACAACGAGAACAGAGAAGAATAGAGAGGGTAAAGGCTACACGGGGCTGAAGCATGCTATCCCCACTCCTATGTTATCGCCAAGCTAAGTCTGGCCATTTCCCGCCGTGTTAACTCATGGTGTATTCTGCGATTCGCAGTAGTGATTGAAAAAATCCTGTGTGGCCTGTGTTGAGTGGCATACTGTATGTTAACGTGCCAGTTCTACATAGACGGAAAGCTATTCAAGCTGGGGAAGCACTCATGTTTAATAACTAAACCGAACGGAAAATCAATGCTGGTGAACCAAGTAATCAACTCGAGTGTGGGCCGGAGAAATCTCATCACCCAGGATCATTTTCTTGAACTGGTGACAACCAATTTAATTGGTTAATCAGAGCTGTGGTTGAGAAATTTCTCGACATTATATCATAATTCGAGGTGCACTTATAGTGCAATGCGTCAAAAATATGTTCGTCAGCTGAACAACAAGCTCGTACTCCTTCAGGGCCAGTAAACTATCAAAAGGGGCAGTTCATCGTCGCGTGTAATGTGTTTATACTTTCGATGTTTTTAAGATGACGTACATATGATAAGAATACCATAAAAATACGTTAAAATGCAATTTCTGTGTGTCACCAAAATTAATTTTCCTTTAGGTCGATTTTGTCAAGTGTTTAGGCATATTAATTTATCAAATTGAAAATAATTCATGAGCACGAGGACTAATACGAAAGGCACGAGAAATGTATGCTGATTTTTTGTAAGGAATAAACGAATCCTCCAAGGCATTTCGGTTTAATTAGAGAACTTGTTCAAGGCAAGCGCCTAAGAAACAACCGACAAAGTCGTTGTTTAAAGCAGCATATAAATATTCTTGAAAGGCGAAAGCATGTAGACAGTTGCGTAATTTATGTTGACTACATGTCATTTCACTAATATATTGTATTACTCTACTCCCTACTATCCATGAATGCTAAGTCAGACATTACTAAATGGAAAACACATCACCTTAGAGCTTCATGCTTTGATTCCTTATGTACCGTTCGCTCTCTCTTCAAACCCAATGGCTTGAGCCTTACATATGAAGCAGTTAGTGGTGACAATAACGTTAATATACACTGCCGGAGAGGGGGAAAAAAATAGGTCACCTGAAAAGACGACGTCGATTTTGATCCGATGACGGCAGATGCCACCTAGGGGATAGTAGATGTACTGATAAGGGTTTCAACGGAGACGCACTCGTGCTTCCTACAGCCAACTGAGCTAGTTTGAAAGGGGTCAAATTGTGGCCTTCCGAGTGGCGGGGTGGTCCTTTCGGAGAATTGCCACACAAGTTGGACGTGCTGTGTCTGTTGTGCAACGATGCTGGTATCAGTGGTCATGTGAACATTCTCACATCCGTAGACGAGGTTCTGGACGTCCACGCAGCACAGACGTCCACCAAGATCGTCGTATTGTAAGGGCAGCAGTTGCAGATGGTACAGCTACCACAGCACAGATACGAGGGTTTGTGAGCCCAGAAGTGTCAACACAAACTGTTGCGAACTGGTTACTGGCAGTGGGACTACGGGCACGCACACCTCTAGCCCGTCTTCCACTCACGCCACAGCATCGACGTGCACGGCTCGACTGGTGCCGTCAGAGGATCACTTGGAAGATGGAATGGCGTGCCGTGGTCTTCAGCGATGACAGCAGATTCTGCCTGCATGCAAGTGATGGTCGTTGGCACGTTCGGCGTAGACCTGGTGAGCGCTGTCTCGTAGAGTGCATTCGTCCAAGACACACCGGCCCCACCCCAGGCCTAATGGTCTGGGGTGCGATAAGGTACAACTCTCGTTCACCTTTGGTGTTTGTGGAGGGAACGCTAACCAGTGCTCGGTACGTTCAGGATGTTGTTAGACCTGTTCTTTTTCCGTTCTTGCAACAGGAAGGGGATATGTTGTTCCAACAGGATAATGCTCGCCCACACACTGCCCGTGCAACTCAACGTACACTGCAAGATGTGCAGCAACTTCCCTGGCCAGCACGATTGCCGGACTTGTCGCCAATCGAGCACGTGTGGGGCATGATGGGACGACTAGTGACTCGTGCGACTCGTCCACCTACAACGCTTACAGAACTGTGTGAACAGGTCAAGCAGGCGTGGAATAACGTATCCCAAGACAGAATTCGCCATCTGTATGATCGACTGGATGCAAGAGTCAGTGCCTGCATTGCCGCCCATGGATGGGTGTTTCACTGTTACCACAATAAATCTTGAGTGAATTGGTAACCTCTAAAAGGGTGACCTAATTTTTTTTCCGGCAGTGTATAACAGCAATCTTGATCACGCACTATGCAGAATGTGGCTAGCACTTCGCCACTTGGTCTCGTAGTGGTGGGGGAAGCCACCTTCTCGCTGCTTCACGCGCCGCACAAGCACTAGCTACATCTTACCCTCTCTATTTTTCTCTGTTCTCGTTGATAGGAAAACACCAGTTGTCAGCGCCCGTGGCACACCACTGATATCACTCGTTTAATTATTGCGGTTATATTAATAATCTAGTTATGTTGTTGAGACTTGCAAACACCTTGATACAGTAACCTAAATGCTGGAAAAACCTTTTCGTAAAAGATGACACTTTTTAAGTCATTTTCTCGTTCATTTGATACACTCTCTCTTTAATGTACTGCGCCCGAATTTATTTAAGGCCAATACTAAGATCCAGACGGGATACGAACTGGGACGCAGGAAAAATAGAAAGCACAAATTAAAATCTCTTATTCCTTAAAATTTGTGAGATACGGAAATCTTAAGCTGAAACAGAGTGTAATACCATGCATTATTATTAATATAAACAATTACGGAAGGCCGGAAGGAACTATTTAAATATGGTTGTGTATTTATTATCTGAATGTAGGGAGGCCTACAATCGTAAGAATGCGTCACACCACGAGAGGTGAGTGTAACGTCATAAAGGAGGAGAAGGTCCGCGGCTGATCACAGCGAGTGAGGGAAGAGTGGAGTTGCATCACACAAAGAGAGGGGAAGAAGCGCGATGAACTTCACGTGAGCTGAGAGAACGAGCATTCATTCCAAATTCAGATCTGGTCTGAACAAGACCGCTAGTTTAGAAGCGAGTTGCTTCATTGACAGTGCCACGTATAATGCAAGTTGTGAGAAGGAGCGCGGAGTTTAGAAGGCCGTGACTCGTGAAGCAAGCGACATTCTGACCGAGACCAGCACAGTATGCAGGCCGGTAATTTTGTAACACACTTATAGGAACGAGACCGAGCTCATTTGCGCTCACATTTAGAGAAGCTTCATACAGCAAGTCTGTGGAGTATTTGAAACACAGCTTGTTACTTCAGTATTTCGATACAAAGCTACTACACATATCACGCAGATAACTGCAATAATTCACTACAGGAAAATAGCTATATCCTTAAAGCTATTCACAATGCAGTTTATGAATTGGCGACGGGGAAGTTTTTCAGGCTTAATCATTAACCTGATTATGACTTCGTGCTAATATGCACATTATAGGGAAGTAGGGACTGCAGAAATGAAAAGTTGAATCCAGAATTCTACAACATAGATAGCGCAGTCGAACACCTACGCGATGCGCAGGAATGCAGAACAAATCTATACTTCGTAACACGAGTTCATATACATCCAGTGTACTCTCAAAGACACTTATAGAACAATCGAATTTCAACCTTAAGAAGCGATGCAGGCGTAGTGAAGTGGTAACGTCGGAAGATCCAAACGACATGCAGGGGTCGAGTGAGGAAGTGGGGGAGAGACTTGCCGTTCGGGAAGAGGTCGCTAACCCAGTTCCGAGACTGACCTTGTCCCACTGTGAGGTTATCCAGCAGTCCTCGTCACAGCCGGTTCTCGCAGCTGTGTGCGATGTGCTCAAGCACATTTGTCTTGCCAGACAAGGCATATTCCAGCAGTGATCGACGTCAGCACAAGGTAGTGAAGAGATTGAAATATATTTTGTAGAATTGTAGTCATGTTTTGTGTTTATCCAAATTGACCAACCGTACAATTCTGTCATTTTAATTAAAATTGTGTAGATTCTAATCCAGTATATCAGTATTTTCTCAGGAGTCATTTCCATTGCAAATTTCAGTCATTTGGACGAAATTTTATTAGCGTATTGCTATTGTCAACGTTAAATTCAGTTTGGTGTATTCTTGGAATACACGGTACGAGAGAATATAAAGTTTATGCTTTTGCATGTTCATTCCTTCCTCTTTATCAAACACCAACAGTGATCTTCTATTTTCTCTTTGGTGAACATGTCGCTTATATCTTTTGTGAGTCTGTTCTAGATATATATCTTCCATGACCCTCCTAGCGTCATCTAGCAGCGAATCTCTGAAGCTCCTCAATTCTTCCTGGTGCAAGAGGATTTACTTATCCATCTGGCCACCAGATTTCGTTACCATCGCCAGCTATTATCTCCATGAGCAAGAGAACTTCGTTTACTTTTTCACTCACCATGCTGTGCTAGTATCGCCTGTTATCAACTCTTTGAAGACCATCTCCTCAAGAGAATTTCATTTCTTATGTTGGTTATGCTGATACGTATTCCTTTTGTCTCCTACCCCCACTCTTTCCCTTCCTTGGACCCTCCGCGCTTTGCTGAGAAGGTCTCACTTGTAAGTGGGCAATTGACTCGGTCAGTTAAGGCTCAACTAGAGCCAGTCTCCTCAAACCAAGAGGCACTCTCTACTCTCTACGCCATGTTGGCACATTAGGTATCCGTCAAAGGGAACTTCACCTTCGACATGCAACCAAGATAAGTACCTACTTCATGTTTTAACTTCATCTTCATCGGTTTTAACTTCTACATGCTTTTAACGATATTTTATAGACAGCGTGAGATTACTTATTTGGGGCAAAAATCATTCTTCGCGGGATTTGCCATGTTGAGCTTTTGTCTGTCTAAGCCAACCTTAATAGAAAGTAGCTTTTCTTAAGCTAATTAAATGAGAAATCTTCTCACCACGTGGGATATTATCTAATACCCGCTGTCTATAAATCACCAAGCTAGTTCCTCCGGTGGATTAACTTTGGCCCCATTCTTCTATTAGGACTGTTCTGGAACCTTCCAGATTCTGTACTTTATCTACAAGTCTTGCCGTCATGTATTTTTCACTCACTTGTGGGAATACTATTTAAAATGAGGAATCTTCATTATAAATTACTGCAATAGCGAATTTTCTTCCACCGCTGGAATGTTCTATGGCGCATTTAATTGTAATTCACAAACTTCTCCAGAAATAGACTCTCGCCTACCTAGTGCAACCAGTTATTTTCATCATTGCAATAAATTTCTTTCCCATAAACGTTCGTGTTACTAAAGTGAACTTTTCATCTATTCAACAAACTATAGTGAGAAACAGTGCTTTCAGTATTTCTTCCGCGTCGCGATCGTCCGTTTACATTAAATAAGGCCATGAACATTTATCCTCAATCCCAATTGATCTTTCCTAAACCTTCTACTAACAAACTATATTAATAAAATTATAAATCTGGATCATTTCCAATAAGGTGTCACTCTAGCGAAGTGCCCTTCCATCTTGCTTGTTTATCATTACTTAATTTCTGTATAACTACGTGTTTTATACACGGTTCAAACTTACATTGTTTCTACCTTATAATCAGGGAAAACAATTCTTTTAACTCTTGAGTGAGTTATTTCTAGGTCTCACGAAATGGAAACTGCCCCATTTGGCTCGTGATTCCTATTTAAACATAGGAGGTCGAGAACCTTCCTTCTGATTTTCTCTTCAGGTTTCACAGTAAGTGACCTGCCCTTATTGTATATTAACCAGCAGTAATTCTGTATAAATATAAGAAGTTATAGGAACTTCTCCTTCATTCTACCCGCTTTCTTTTTTGTTATTTTCGAAGTTGTAACTTTTTTTAAATAGTTACCTGGAAATTTCTTAAAGTACACTCCTTGTACTTAATTTAATGTTTAAACTTTAATCACTTCATTTGTCTTTTTTAAATCTTACAAAGATTTTAGTACATATATAAGGTTTGAAACCTAAAGAATTGTTAATTGCCTGGAGCAAACTTTAAATGTTAGGAGGTCTGCGACCCCAAATTGTTACTAAAAATTTAAACTATATACTTGTCAAATTTATTAGACTCTTTTGTCTTGTTAAATAAATTAAATATTTGTTTTTGGATTTATCATTTCGCAAATACAACGGTTAGGCAAGATCCTGTCTTCCTTGGCTCTCTCTACTCAATGCCATTAAATCTATTGATAGGGCTTTCACCACTCGTTGCATTTGAGCAAGAACTCTTAGTGGTAATCTCGTCAAAGTTTCTCTTAGCTTTAAAAGCTAATTCTAACTGGCCAGTAAGGCAAGTAAAGCTCGCTACGCCAGCTACCTGCTTGTGGAGATCTTCTCCGAAAACTTATGGTTAGTTTTCCAAAAGATAAGTGTTTCCTTTTGTCTAAACTTTTAGCCGGCTCCTTGCTGAGTAAAAGCTTAGCCATTTCCAAATGCAACCATTGGTCCACTTCCCAAAATTACTCCCCAAGGTATAATTTTTTATCATTATCCTTCTTTGAAGCACTTGGTCGCTTTTTCAGGAACTCTATAACTTCGAAAACTGGAAATACCAAACCTGATTCAAATTATTGGCATCCTTCGAATTACTTTGCAAAAACGAATTTCTTTGAACATACATATAATAAATCTGTTACTCTCAGTCTTGCCAGACCAACACCCTTCCCCATAGTAGTCTTATGCCTGCTTGAGAGGGAATATACTAAGGCCACTCTCTGCAAACCGCCCAAGTCCTAGTTGTATTTCCCGTCAGCTTAGACCAAGCTCTTACCCATTTTAGGTATCAGAGAACGGATTTTCAGTGGAAACCGCCTCTAAGTGCATTAAAGGTTAAATTTATAACTTTTGTGGGACTCTCATCCTATTTTTCTATCCTTTTTCCCCAGTCCGAAACCTATCTCCTTTTCTTAATCATCTTCCCTTGGTGGTTAGGTTATTCCTCAGCCAATAATCTACCCACAGTTCATTATAAAGTCGTTTAGAATCGTTGATACTTGCGTTAAATTAAATAAATCTGTTTTATGCGCAGCGTTGGAACGTATATTGAAACATCGAAGTACCGGATATTTAAAAAGCTATACCACGAAATGTCAAATAAATTTCGACAACTCATGATGTTGATTCGAGTGTCAGAAATTTATTATAAACCAACTGTGTGCAATAATTGATTCTTACACGACACAAAATCTGGTAGAAGATAGTCTAAATAATCGATATAGACAATTAAATCAATAAATACCAAATTCAGTGTAATGAAACAGGTAGTTATGTAGAACTATGCTGTAAACGTAATGAACCATATTTCCTAGTAACAAAATGTTCCAAGAACATTTATATGTGTCAAATGAAACATTTAGGGCATTAAAAAGCCTAAATAAAATTTATCAAACAAGTTATTTCATGAAGATAGCTAAGACTTTATTGTTAAGTCACTTGTAATTAAAAGACGAAGGAAGAGACAGGGCAACTTAGATAAGTCTACCCATTGTCTGAAAATAAATCAGCTGGACTTAACTGAATTAAATTCAGAAATTTGTATTCACAGGAAGAGAGGACTCACTTATATCATTATTAAATATGAATTCTTGCTGACAATTCATTGAAAGTTACAATAATGTAATAACTGAATTTAAATACGTGAAATGGAGTTGTTGTTGTTGTTTGAGTCTTCAGTCTTTTGACTGGTTTGATGCAGCTCTCCATGCCTCCCTGTCCTGAGCTAATCGTTTCATCTCTACATAGCTACCACACCCTACATCCGAGGCAATCTGTTTAACATATTCTAACCTTGGTCTACCCCTACAGTTCTTGTCCTCGACCCTTCCTTCCATAACTAAGCTTGCTATTCCTGGGTGTCTTAGTATGTGTCCTACCAACCTATCTCTTCTCTTCATTAGCAGTCGCCAGAAACATCTCTCCTCTCCCACTCGTCTTAATACCTCTTTGTTTGTAACCCTATCTACCCATCTGATCTTCATCATTCTCCTGTAACACCACATTTCAAATGCTTCAATTCTCCTCTTTTCTGCTGCACCAATAGTCCAAGTTTCACTTCCATAGAGCGCCACGCTCCAGACAAAGGCTTTCAAAAATGACTTACTAATACCTAAATCTATATTCGATGTCAGCAGATTCCTTTTTTGTAGAAATGCTTTTCTTGCCTGAGCCAACCTACTTTTTATATCCTCTTTGCTTCGTCCATCACTGGTTATTCTGCTTCCTAAGTAACAGAAATCTCCTACTTCCTTCAGCTTTTCACCTGCCAATTTGATCTCCATAGAGGTTTGTGATTTATTTCGGCTGCATTCCAGTATTTTTGTTTTACATTTATTAATTTTCATCATGAATTCTTTCCGTAATACGGAGTCCATACCATTCAAAAACTCATTCAAATCCTCAGGCTTGTTGGCCAAGATGACGATGTCATCAGCAAATCTCAGAGTTGAAATTATTTCTCCTTGAATCTTCACTCCACTTTAAATTTTTCTCTAATTTCCTTCATTGCTTGTTCAATGTAAAGATTGAAAAGTATGGGTGATAAGTTGCAGCCTTGCCTTACACCTTTCTGGATACCAGCTTCTCTCTCATGTCCTTCAACTCGAATGACTGCTGTCTGGTTTCTGTATAGATTGTATATCACCCTCCTATCCCTGTACTTTATTCCAATCGATTTCAAAATGTCAAACAATTTAGTCCAATCAACGTTATCAAAAGCCTTTTCTAAGTCTACAAAAGCCATGAACGTTCTCTTATCTTTCCTTATTCTACCTTCCAAAATCAGCCTAAGACTTAGTACAGCTTCCCTTGTTCCTACATTTCTCCTGAAACCAAACTGGTCTTCACCCAACTCCGTTTCTATCTGGCTCTCAATCCTCTTGTAAATTATTCTAGACAGGATCTTTGAAGCATGAGTAATCAAGCTGATTGTACGGTAATCTTCACATCTGTCAGCTCCCACTTTCTTTGGTATAGGGATGATTACATTCTTCTTGAAATCAGGGGGTACCTCACCTGTCTCGTAAATCCTACACACCAAGTGAAATAACCTGATCAGACCTTCCTCTCCTATGCAGCGTAGCAACTCAATCGGTATATCATCTATGCCTGGTGCTTTGTTCCTGCTTAAGTCTTCCAAAGCTCTATCAAATTCTGATCTCAATATTAAATCTCCTTTCGCATCCTCATCAATTTCCTCCTCCCTTTCCATTACATGATTCTCAATCTCCTTTCCCTTATACAAACTCTCTATGTAAGCTTTCCATCTCTCAACCTTTTCTTCCCTATCTGTTAGAGGCTTTCCATTTGTGTCCTTAATATTACAGCACTTAGTCTTCTTTTCCCCAAAAATATTCTTAATCCTTCGATAAGCTGTGTCTACTTTTCCTAATTTCAGACAATTTTCTATACCAGCACATTTCTCTTTCAACCATTCTTCTTTCGCTTCCTTGCACTTCTTGTTAACCTCATTTCTCAGACGTCTGTATTCTGCTTTCCCCTTTTCATCTCTTACATTCTTGTGCTTCCGCCTTTCATCCATCAATTCGAGTATATCCTGAGTGATCCACGGTTTTCTACCTATTCTCTCTTTCCTACCAATGTTTTCTTCTGTGGATTTTGTTATTTCATTCCTCAAAAGTGCCCATTCGTCTGCAATGGAGTTAAGAAAGTTAAATCACAGGGTGATATAAAAGTAACTGTACAGAAAGTAGTTAAAGATTTGAATTTATAGGCACGAGGACATTTTGTATAAGAATAGAGGAGTTTTGTTAAAGTTTGTTTCTTGAACAATATTCACAATGGTAGTGGATATTTAATAAAGATACTGATTTTCTTGGCATTGATTGAGAAAATGCACTGAAATGGGTTTAGATTTGGGAATACCGTGCAAGAAAGGAATCGTAGACGTAAATGAGTTACGTATTTTCACAAAAGGAGACTAAGGAGTCATGATTCCTAGTTTTTATCACAGCGAGGGTGATATAATTTAATTGTATTTGAGGCAAGTTCTGTACAGGGTGTTTAAGAAATAATATAATTGTTTGTGCAATTTTGGAACAGGAGTGTGGAATGAAGGTAAAATGCCATGCACTTCGAATATTCACGTTTATTAAAGTAATTGTAAGTCGAGCAAAGAATTTCAGGAATTTTCGGAATTTAATAATCAAATGGGAGAAGGGAAGTTACAGCAGTGCTGAACTTAAACATTTGTTACTTATGTTATTTTGATCTAGACAAGTATTTAATACTTTCAACCGATAAAGTTATGGTGATTGTTCAGGAAGTTTGAGTAGTAAAGACTCACGAATATTAGAGAAAAGAAAGTGAATAATTTCAACGCAGAAATTAATACTTGTGCGAATCACAAATCATTGTACATATGAATATATGTTTAATAGTTAGTAAATTTTGATCTTGCATATTTAGATGTGGGACTTCGGTTCAAATATGAAACGCAATGTATAATATAGGGTAATGTTTGAAACCAAGCCGTTTCATAATTTTTCCGTATTTCAGTGGAGGTTCTGAGGAATTTCACTCGAGTTTAATATTTGTAATAAATTTTGTGTTTAATTTTTCTAATAGCAAATGAATGCTATACTCTTCGATGAGAGAAGAAGGAATCAGTGGAGTACCGAATTCTCCAACCTTTATTTTCAGGACATCATGTATAAATGCCACGTTTTAGTTTATTTTAATTTTCATTTTTTTTTGTAGTGTCAGGAAGACACTGGTAATTGATATACATGAGGGACATGTGTGTATTGCCATGGAACAATAAACGGCTAGCCCATTTTAGCGAATTAGCCAATTTTGTCTTAGCTGACATCGTTTCCATTTTGTCAACGCCGAAAATACTGTAGTACTGCTAGGTAGGATACAGGCGCTCACTATAGATAGACCTAATCACCCCTCGAGATCGGAGTTTCTCGAATTGCTTGAATGTAAATGTTAGTAGAAATTTGTACCTAGGCTGGTAGTACTATTTCCTTTTTTATAAATATACTCTGTATGATCCTAGAATTCCCAATTTTTACTTCGCAGACAATGGTAAGTTATTTTGAGCTGGGTATCTACGTGATATAACAGCTTAGGCTTTCACGGCCGGCGTTCATAATTAAATACAAGTTTTTCGGGCTTGTAGGCCGTGGTCCAGACAGGATATCTCCCGTCTGGACCACGGCCTACAAGCCCGAAAAACTTGTATTTAATTATGGGTATCTACGTGTCTGCAATCCTTTACAGTGCAGCGGATATTGGTTATGATTGGAGAATTCGGGCGCAGTACCAGTAAATCTACTGACACGGCTCCCTCACATTTGCGCACCCTTTAATGCCAACTGGATGCGCCAGGATTCGATCCTGCAACCTTGGGACCAGCAAGTGAGAACGTTACCACTGAGCCACGCTGCCAGCCGCACACTTGTTGAAATCGGGGAGTATTTCTAATACGCCTCTGGATCATATGTCCCAATACAAGATTCTACACTCAGTCTTATAGGCAGTACAATAATACATGTTATCTTGATGAATTGTACACTTACTTAACTGCACGGGAACTGGTGGCCAAACGAAGCAACAACAAAACCATGTATTTTCTTGGTCATGGTTGTGATTATTGTTTCATGGGGTGGAGTATCGTGTGCTGGTTCTCCATGGACACCTTCACCATCACAGACACCATTGCCCATTAACAGCTCTAACTGCGAATGCTCATTACGCTTTCAACAGTGTTAACCCAATGTGCTTACCCGACCTCAAAGTGGGAAATGTTCCTTGTTACAGCCTTCTCTGCCTCTCGATCGAATGCGTAGAACGGCTGCTTAAAAAAGCAGAAATAGACTATATAGTTTACAGTTAGTCGCTCAATAAAGGAATGATCGTTAGTTATAGTTTTATTTTTAAATTGTAACCTATAAGGCTCTTGCTTACGGAAGTTCATCGAGTGCGATTTTCATCCTTGTAAAAACGGTTCAGCTGTACGACTAGCATTATTAACTCTTGAATCTATTAAATAAGGCCAAAAAGATACCAGGAGGGTGCTCATTCTTTGTTTGAGTGACTGTACAATATTCAACCTTGATGAATGAGGTTTGACTGACTGGAATCAATCACATTTCCTTGTATTAGTAAGCCCCAGGCACGATGTTGCAAAGCCCCAAAATTAATCAACAATATCAAAAACTATAGAAATCTAAGAAAGTCAAAATATTTCACCAAATTTCTTAAAGGATACAAGCTGCAAGCAAGGTGTTGCTACTGTGGTAAGGATCTGTAGAGCTGGGTTGAGTGCTCTATCTCTTGAAAGACGTTGATTAATTTTGGGACTTTGCAACATCGTGGTTAGATGACCCCGTGTGTTCTGTCGAATCTGCTGACGTTGAAGTAGGCGCACCTATTGGTGGGGTCAGGGGATCTGAGTGGGAGGTGGCTCATGCACCATATTGGCTACTGCCTCTCACTAGTATTTTAGAAAATTCTCAGCAAGGTACTTGCCCTTGCATCATCAACCGCTTTCTGTTGCCAAATACCGTACGTTTTAAAAATAGGTTAGAATTTCTTTCCGGCGAGTTCAATATTGTCACCTTTGATACGCTGGAAGGAATATTACCATTAATGTAACTTCAACGAGAGGGCAGTGACGTACTGCTTTCAACACCAGTACTGTTCAAGATAAAGGGCAGGATGTCCCCGATGTTCTGTCCTTCAAAACTATCAACACTTCTTGCACTGAGGAAGAAAGTGAATTCGTACGATCACGCCAGTGTGACCTTCACTGTGAATGAAGAGGTAGTAATCCTAAGATTCTGTTCTACGTGTGTAACAAAGTGAACTAACGCTAATGGTAGTGTCGTAGGAGACTTTGCCTCTGAACGTAGAGGTGAGTGATCCAAAGTCATGTTGCCCCTAAGAAAGTGAACTCACGCCATTGATGGTGCCATAAGAAACCTTGACGTACGGCTACTTTCTACGTCATTAGGCCAACAAACAGCACGTCTGGTTTTAATGGCTCATAACTAAGAGCTATTAAATATAACGACCAGCATGGTTATATGATACGCCATTGTGTTCTACTCCTGCAAGAACAATATTCCTATCCGATTTCCATTTGTGAATCTTCTCTATTTCTCGAGGTCAATGTGTGAAACAATCATCGCACTCAGAATGAAGACCACAATATCATGCAGGCAAAGGATTCTCTATATAAGTAGGCCTATTTTAAGTATAACTTGCAATCTGCGTCACTTATTGTTAGTGCGCACAAAAGGTGAATTCTTCCAGACCAGGGTTGATCACGGTTTGCTCACGTGAGAGGTAAAAGTGACCTGTTTGGCGTTTTATACTTAGAAATACAAAATGTTCATAACAAGCCCTGATTTTTTTGGTGTGTTATACATAAAGTTTATCCTTGATTAATTTCTAACTGAAAAGAACTAACCTCGCGGAGAACTTGGCGCCTACACACAGTCAACGATCTCACTCCTTCCAAGGTCGGCTGTAATCACTCGCCCTCGGTGTTAAAAGTCAGATGATTGAATCTTGACACAGTCAATGGCATTCAGGACTGTGAGAGAACCGTGCCAGTAGATTTACAGGCATATTAAAGATTCCATTCAGGGCAACGCTCCAGCATCTCCGCGTCTCTAAAACCACTTTAAACCCATAATATTACATAGTATTTCTCGCCCGACAATTGCACTGCCCGACCTTCCTCCACTGCGACACGGTACTTGCACATGAGTTGGACGTCACAAAAACTTCTGGAAACTTCTTAAGTCCACTTTATGAGTACGAGGACTATCCAGAAATTAAGTTTCCCTACTTCTTATTTAAACTAAACGTACTGTATTTAGCCGGGAAATGTGAGCATGCGCGACATATCTATGACAAAGTAATCATATACCGGCCGGACAGGTCCCGATTGATGTCGGTAGCACAGCAGCAGTGGCTCCCGCTGCCTGCGAGATTCAATCTGTGATGAAGTTTCATAATGCCATTCATAACAAGAGACGTGGTGTTGAGCTGATCCATGACAATGCTCGGCGCACAACAAACTGTTCTGGAGGAGTTCGGCTAGGAGCTGTTTGATCATCCACCATACAATCCTGATCTTGCTCCCGGCGATTTCCATCTTTTCTTGCACCTCAAGAAATCCCTGTCTTCCGGTCAGCATTTTCACCCTGACGAAGAGCTGAAGACGAATGCCACACGCTGGCTCCATTCGCAGCCAGCGGACTTCTACGGCACAGGAATACAAAAGTTAATTCCACGCTATGACATGTGTCTCAATTCTGGTGGTGGTTACGTCCAAACATAGCTCAAACATTGCTGTATCTGGTACCAATAAAAAAATTCATGTAACTATGTTCTCTTTTCATTAAAAAAATAGGAAAACTTAATTCCTGGATGGTCCCTCTATAATATAAGGTGCGTTCAAAAAGTAACGAGCTGGAGGCTGTAATGCGCAAACCGGTGACGACATCGGCTAATCGTGGCGTGTGTAACGAGGTGTGGTTCCGACCAGAGCGTGGAAGGTCACAGCCCGTCGCTCAGTACCGTGGAGGCTCGGGTTCGATTCTCGGCTCTGCCAAGAAATTAAATTCTGGTCTGAGGGTTGGAACGGGGTACACTTGGTCCAATTAGGCAACACTGAGAAGAGGCTGGTTCGACTCCAATCTCAGCCATCCTGGAAGTTGGATTTCCATGGTTTCCCACTTCTGATCCAGGCAAATGCCGGAACGGTACCTAACTTAAGGCCGCAGCCACTTCCTACCCAAATCCTACCTCGATTACAAATACACACACTAGTACAGACATCACAATGACACAGGTTGTCAGACAGTATGTACACACACACGGGGCTACATGACCATGATATCGCCAAACCTGTAAAGAATCAACAACCACAACAAACAGTCAGTTGTGTGGTTCCAGTTGTGTAGTTGTAGTCATGTTAGTGTTAACTACCGGGTGAGTTAGCCTTGGTCATTACGGCATGACTGCTGGCAGTCGCTCACATCCGGAAGGCGAGGAGGTTCGAATCCCCCCGCCGGCAATCTTGAAGATGGTCTTCTGTGGTTTCCCATCTTCCTTCCAGGCAAATGCCGGGATTGGTCCCTAACTATAGGCCACAGCCGCTACCTTCCAACTCCTCGTCCTTACATTCAAACTTTCCTCCGCAGACAACACTCCACACGCGACGGTATGTGTAGTTCACCCATTGGGTGTCCGCCTCGAAGCAGCTACAAAACTGGCGAGCAGAACATGTCCTCGGACACTCCCTGCACTAAAAGCCATACGCTAAAAAAAAAAGTGTTAACTCTGGGTACGTACCGTGGTGTCTTACTTGCTTTGAAAGGCAGAGGGATGCATTGCAATGGACATCACAACTGAACACCTCCTATAAACAAATGCTCAGAACTCAGAAAGTAGGCGTTATAGGACCCGTGTTTTATGGCATTTATTCTTGTTTTAACACACTGTATGAATGTGTACTTCTGACAATAATGTAAGCAAGTCGTGTAGAGTTTAATGAGACTTGGAATAGTTCTCTACGTTGTGGGAACCATAGAGTTCTGATTCACAGTCTCGAGTACTTCCGGAAGTTCTGTTCCGCCATTCCCCTATACCGTGACGTATAATACCAACTGCTGCCAACTTGTTGTGGGAATTGAAGTAAAGCGTGCACATAAATCCGATATACTGTACGGTACCTCAGAACCCATCAGCGTCTCAGTACTCATGAATGACGGTAATTCATCTTCACAGTGAAACCCGAAATGAACTCCCGAACGCCATGTGAATGAGATGTATAGCACCTGCCCATTACACCAACTTTTACTGGAATAACCATGGTTTATATAGGCTATTAGAATACAAGTAGCCTGTATTTTAGAATTTCGTCCAACCCAATTATAAATTCGAGAACATTGCATAAGATAGTTACACGAAGTCAGTTTATCTTCTTCAACACACTACTCGCAGTTCGAGCAAATAGTTCTTAGAAATTTCCCTGCACTCGTTCAGGAATTCGTAAATGGGCTGTTGCACAGGCCTATCCACAAGTTTTGTGTACTTGTCATTTTTTTTTTTTAACTGTAGGTCAACATAAACAAATGGACTGTAGTTTGCTCATTTGATCTCAAAGCTTCCTGTGACTAACGGATGAAGGGGATCCTTGGCTGGACTGTCGGACTCAGTCGGCACTCATGCGAATATTGTCCAACTCGTGGCACAGGGACTAGTTTTCTTAGCTGTCACCGTGGAGGCCCGGGTTCGTTTCTCACCTCAGCCATCCTGGAAGTGGTTTTCCCTGATTTCCCAGTTCTACTCCAGGAAAATGCCGGGATGGTATCTAAATTAAGGCTACGACCACCTCCTATACAAATCCTAGCCTCAATTCCAAATACAGCCAACACAATGACACAGGTTAGCAGGCAGATTCCACCCATTCCATATGCACGAGGCTGTATGACCACGATGTCAGAAGGCCCTTGAATGAATCAACAACAACAACAACAACTGGTGTGAATTCACAGTTTGCAATTTGCATTTCGCTGAATCATTATAGTTTGTATGTCTTCAAGAGTTCGGGTACCTTCGGCTGCGTACAGGCATCAACATCGGCATTACAACATCTCTTGAACGCTGTGTACGTTGCCTAATATACAGTTAGGTAGCATTTTTGCACTTTTTGTTGTAGAGCCATGGTAGTTTACCGTTATGAGCCTTCTGCTAACTGTAACGAGACTCGGGCCCCGCTGTCTTTATTTTTTGCATCCGAAATGACATTTTCTTGAGGCCAATAAGAGACTATGAGAAATAGAAAGAAAATGAAGAAGCAAGGCAGCAGTTTCTCACGTACTAATAACATCCAGAATAATAAACTAAAGTGGAAGAACCATCTGCTAAGGATGGAGGAAAATATATTTCCAAAGCTTGCATACACTTCTGATCTTGTGTCCGACCTTGTGGCTAAGTGAATATGCCTCTTGACTTGGGTCCGAAGGGGTCAATTACCTGCCGAATCGTATGAGTTCAACTTTGTACTGTCGATTCCCCTACGAGGGGATTGGGTGTTTGTTGCGTCTATATCAGGGCCATCCAGTCCATGGCGCTCAGAGAGCGCGGCCGCGCTCGAGGAGCACTGGGCAGTCAGACTAGCGCTCCTTCCCCTACCACCACTACTCTGTGGCAGCGAGGAGACCTGAGACGGACGATGTTCGGACCGCGCTGACAGTCGTGCGGCTGACGGCTTTTGTGGGTTTGTTGACATTATATTGATAGGGCTGTTTTGCCATAAAAAATATACTGCATATACAAATCGAATTGTACTCTGATGTATAGAATGTGCAAGAAACGAACGGAAGTGTTAAGGAATATTTTGATTTATTCCAAACTAAAATGTCAGCATATTAGAGAGGAAAATTCAACATGTTACCAATATGAACAGATAGTAAGGACCTTGAGTGACTTTTGCTCCGTCGTTTTTTCGAGGTTTTAGTTTTGGAGGAAACAATCTTCTCCAAATTGGGTACAATACTTCTGGACATAGCTATTCGTAAACAATTGCGCAAGTTTCTATCGCTCATCGTTGCACGATGTTTACTTTTGGTAAGCTCAAGAAACGAAAAGAAACGCTCACAAATGTACATTGAGCTGAACATTGACAGAACTTTACATACATGTTTATACGAAAGGGGGTATTCTCCTCGCGGAAAACCGCTGTAAAATTCTTCTAAACTTCGTGACATTAGAAAGCGGTCTTTAAGACAAACATTGCATTGCAGTTCAAACAGCTCTAATTCAAATAGCTGTGGAACACTGTCTGCACTAAGAGAAAATGGTCGAACAAATACATCTAACAGCCAAGCTCCTCCCACCACTACCTTTCACCAAAGCGCTCGGAGCACTGGCTTAGAGCGCGGCCGGAGCACTGTGTGGATGGCCCTGGTCTACTCTATATCATTCCCTTCATCCGTATCCCGACGCGACGTGTAGATCACCCACGGGCGTCAACTCAAAATGCATGCATCAAGTCTCTCGGAGGTCAAACGATATTATTATTATTATTATTATTATTATTATTATTATTATTATTATTATTATTATTATACTATTGTTATTATCTCGTGGGAAGACGAGATGAATTCTGAAATCTGAAGTCAGGACAGACGCAACAGCCTACCCTTGAAAAATAAATAATTAAGTGGAAGAGTCCGAGACTGACTGCGCCATGAGAGAGCTTGGGTAAGTCTATATCAATTATCGAGCTATTACATGCAGGGCCGGTGTCGTTAGGTACGCATCATGAGTGGTGTTCTAGCGCAGATACATGCAAATTATAATTAATTCATATCTCAACATCGGACAAGTTCGGAGATAAAAATTTCCAATCCTTGCATTTGTCTGGAGTAGAAGTGGGAAACCACGGAAAACCACTTCCAGGATGGTTGACGTAGGAATCTAACCCACCATTTCTCAGATTTTGCCTCACAAGTTTGAGTGTACCCCGTTCCAATCCTCAGACCAGTTTTTTTTTTGGCAGAGCCGGGAATCGAACACGGGCCTCCGCGGTATCAGTATCCAATGTATCCAGGTTGTCTTTTCATGAGAGGACGCAAAAATATCCGCAAGTTTGACGCCTGCGAATGAAGACGCTCTTTCATGGTTTCCACGATATGGACGACAGTTAATCATCATTCGTAGGAAATGTATCATATTCGCGATTTGGAACTCGGCGTGACTATGCTCTCGATTTCTTTATGGTTTAATTCTGGTCTGAGGGCTGGAACGGGGTACACTCAGCCTCGTAAGGCACGACTGAGATGATGTGGGTTCGATCTCCACCGCAATCGTCCTAAAAGTAGTTTTCTCCATTTTCCCACTTCTACTACAGCCGAATGCCAAGATGGTTCTTAACTTAAAGCCACATCCGCCTCCTTCGAAGTTCTAGCCTCAATTACATTTACACACACTGCTACAGTCATCACAATGACACATGTTATCAGCTAAGTGCATGGGATAGGCCACATGACCTCGATGTCGCAAAGTCTCTAAATGAATCAACAACAACACTAGCAACTGTTTTGACTTGGGCCGGTAATACTGTAGCATTTGGACCCTGAACACTAGAATTTAGAGAATTTAAAAGGCTGAATATGGCAAGTAGGTATTCAGGATGGTAAGATAAGACCATCTGACAGTAAGTGCCCCAAGTTTCGCTTCCTAGTACAAGCTAAGGAAGCTTATAATTTTACGTGACCGTAAATCATGCGATCATGAGCCACGGGACCTCGTTTTTACGTGGTCGAACCCGGTCCACCTTGGTGAGAGGTCAACAGCTTGACCGCTGCGCCACCACGCCCCTACTTCCTACTACAGTCTGAGATTAAATTTATGACAAATTTTGAGAAATAAAGAACTTGAAAATTTAAATCAGCAAACATCACGGGATTCCTTTCGTCGCTCCCTTGAACTCCCAGGGGTCCGTGGACCACAGTCTTTAAACGTGCTGAAAGTGTTTACATTCGGGTAGCGACACGCTGCCAATGAATCACAACACTGTTCTATATAGCGTTCCAGGCACGGTACCAAGCACGTGTGGTGGTATGAAACGCTGACAACCCAATACTCTAATACACACAGTATTGTTATAAGTACGGTAACTAAAGGGTGGAACATATCATTGATTTCCAATAGGTTTTGATGAGGCGATTAATTTATGTCTCAGGATCGCAAACGAAGAGGCTCTCTCACTGTGATCATTTTCGAGAACTCTGTGTGGCGGGTGTAAGGTTGCACATGATGTTCAGTAAATATCATGAAGCCTACTTTCTCCTAAATGCAGTGCTTTTTTTTTTCAGGGGGAGCGTGGGGGTACGCGTACCCCTTAAACATTTCAAAACTGTTTAAGAAAAAAATATTGGTACATTTTGTATCTAGTCCGGCAAATATACTGTAACTTCCGACATGAAAGTTCATCGATCAGCTGGTGTCAACGCGCTGTTCACAACAGCTGGAGGAGATTTCGAGTTACCCTCGATTTAAATCGATCTATCGAATCAGTTTCTTTTGGTCGGCAACTCGGCACTCCGTTCTTATAAGCACGCAGGCTAGTGTTTGGAGGCGGGGTAGGTTGTTATTTTTTGTGTGTTTTGAAGGATGAAGAAAATAACGAACTATTCAACATCCACCCAGGCATCGAAAAAGCTGAAAGTTATTGATCCGAACACAAACAATGACCGGACTTTGCAAATTGCCGGAAATTGCAAGATCGTGATATTTTGTCGACTACAACTGAGAGTACCCATTAAATATTTTTTAGAAAAAAAAGCACTGCTGGAAATGTATGGGTATAACTAAGGCCCGGATGTTCATGCACTATTGAATGAATAAATATGCATGCAAAAATGTACCAATTATTGATGAAATATGCATCACGTTTCAATAAATATGCACTATGAAATAACTACAGCAATTACGAACACTCCGTATTCTTTAGCGTTTCTATTTTCAATTTAAAGAAAATGTGAACTGACGGACATATAACTACACCTTCCCTAAAATATCTCAACTAAGACACAGTTCTAAATAGTAGGAAATGTTATTTTATGGAACTTCAAGCGGAGTTGACCATCAATTATTTTATTATGTTGATTTCTAAGTATAACTGATATACAATTTTATTAGTCATTGAATTTTTTTAAATGTAGCCTAAATAATTTTACAATATTTGCATAGCGAATGCAGAATAGAAATAATTGATATTAACTTGCAAAAGGGACTGAAACGTAACTTACTACGTATTAAAATAATTTCGGTATTATTCTGTGATAAACTATGCCTCCGTGGCTTAGGCGGCAGCACGCCGGCCACTCACCGCTGGTTCCGTGGTTCAAATCCCGGTCACTCCATGTGAGATCTGTGCTGGACAAAACGGAGGCAGACAGGTTTTTCTCCGGGTACTCCGGTTTTCCCTGTCTCAATTTCATTCCAGCAACACTCTCCACTATCATTTCATTTCATCTGTCATTCATTTAATCATTGCCCCAGAGGAGTGCGACAGGCTTCGGCAGCCGGCACACTTCATATCCTCGCCGCTAGATGGGGGCTTCATTCATTCCATTCCTGACCCGGTCGGAGACTGGAAGCAGGCTGTGGATTTTCATTCTGTGATAGACTCCGAGAGACCGAATCGTTATATACGACTTTAAGAACATGAAGTAACAAAGGTGCTTCAAAACAATAGGAAATTAGAATAGGCTATACGCCCGCCTCAGGCAGAGACATGCACTTAAACAGACAAAGGAGAAAAATATGATGCATTGTGCCAAAACAACCAAAATATGCATAAATATGCAAAAATGGGATTTTGCATGAACTTCCGGGACTTAGTTATAACTCTTTGTCCTTATCAAGCAGTATAATTGAATGTTATTGTGATGCACGTTAAGTATCATACCCTATAAAGATTCCCCTTTTACTAATTGTAAGTTTCGTTGCAAGTCCGCTTTTGCATCTAGAGGAATTGATTGGAACATTACAAAAGTCCGCCCGTCCACCATCTTGAATGTATTGCATTGTTTATGGTGCGCCTTTTGCAGAGAAATCCCTTTTTAAGAGACTATATATTTGTTGAGTTTCGTCATTGTAACTGTAATAATTAGTGGATTGTCGATAATAATGGCTTCTATATTGAAGATGGCGGCTGTGTGCCATATACAGTGCGATAAATTTATCACTAACGCTACTGACGCCTCTTACATAGGCTAATACTCATATTTTACCAAGTTTCGTCTGAATTATGCAATAACATCCTGATTTACTAATTTGTATACCGTAATCTAAAAGTACACCTACCCGCCATCTTGAATCTATGGAGCCAATGTTCTTTTGCTTTTGAGCATATGAAGCGACTTATTGTTAGTCTATTATATTACTAAATTTTGTTATTATAGCTCTAGGATACCGAAATGTATTAATTTATTTTCCCATTTCAAGATGGCCGCTGTGTGCTATATTCAGTGTGATAATCTTTTGACTAACGCAAGTCCTAATTACGGTACGCGATTGTATTCTGAGTTGTCGATTTTAATGCTCTTTTAGTTCGCGCAGACGCCATCTTGAATGTATGGCGAGCCTGTTCTTTTGCCTTGGCCATACAAGGCCACATTTACGGTCCTACTTTGTCACTAATTTTCGTAAGTGTAGCTCTTAAGAGGCGAGAATTTTTTAAAAATATTTTATAGTGCGCGAAATGTTTTCTCATATGGTCACGTTAATAACAGGAGGCCTTATATGGGGTGGTTGGAATGCCGTATACTGTGAGCACTGCTTTGTGGGATCATAAGTTATGGACTATAACGCTTGCATTATTCGAACGGCCACCATCTTGAAATTGTTCGAATGATGACCTTATAGTTTGGGCAAAAGATGCTTCTCACATGAAGGTATGATTTCCCAAAATTTGGTAGAGATCCAATGATTAGTTTATTCGTAATTGATTTAAGCTTTGAACATTTGGGAGGCCACCATTTTGTTTTCTTTAAGATGGCGGCAATATAAAACATGACATTGAGGTGCCCTTTGCTGGTGTTATCTCTGAACCAAATTTGGTTTCGTCATGTTTGAATTGATAGGGGGACATACATAGTCTACATACTTACATAGCCTACATACAGACACACGGACATTTTTTACAAAAATCGGGAGTAGGCTAAAATGGCAGACGCTCGTAAAATATCATTTGCCAGGGACGTGATGGCACAGCGGTACAGCTGCTTGCCTCTCACCAAGGTGGCCTATTATCGATGTAAAAGATCACGTCTGGTGGTTCAGGTTCCTCGTTAGAAACCGATACTCTATAATTCTGGGATCTCTATAGAGAGGAGTAATTCTAAGCGAACATTTAACTCCTCTAACCAATATGCACTCAACGTCTGCTGATGAGTCCAACATGGCACACCAGGGTGAAACATTAACTGCAAAAACTCACGAGTATTTTCTGGAAGGAAGCTTATGTTTTTTATGTGAACGTTAACTTTGCGATCACAAGCCACGGACCCTCCTTTCTGCGTGGAGTCCGAACACATTTCACGTCGAAAATATCACATGCATTGACAGGAAATCAAACCCAGTCCGCTTTGGTGAAAGGCAAGCATCTTGACCACTGCGCCATCACGCCTCTCGAGGTTTGCTGGTGTATTTCGAACATAAGCCTATGGGCCTTCTGTTCTTTTCGTGTAATTCACACCACTGGAGGTGATTTAAAACATCCATTGGTCTGGAATCGATCCTGGACAGCCTTGGTGGGACGCGAGCCATTAGACAACTGTATCATGTATCCCATTACGTCAAACTGATAAATAAGTGGGCATGGAGGTCGAACATACTCCCCCATCTATCACCCCGATGCGATGGAGTCGCCTATGTACGTTTGGTGGACTTATTAAATTCTCCTGCCCAAGCCTATAGTATGATCTTGTTAGTCGAAGACACCTGTGGGCTGTGGGGGTGGTGAAGGTTCTCAAGCAGGCAGGTATGGCCGGAACAATGGCCAGGGCAATGTCGGGGGGAAAGCAGGTATTGGGGGTATTGGCAGGTAGCACGGGCTGGGATGTTTCGTACACTTTCGACAGCCTGTTTGCTGATTGTCTGCAGCCTCTGATTAAAATAATACTGTATTTCCATCGTTTTATCCCACTGATCGCTCGATACTCACCCCCTTCAAAATCCTCGTCGACGACTAAGTAGGTGAACGTTAGGATACCCGAGGTTCAAATCCCAGCTCTCATGGCAGCCTTCATGAGTATCATTTCCCTCCGTGTATTTCCACAATCGCTACATACTAATGGCTGTACACTCGTCGACACAGATAGTGAGGGAGCTGAAAAAATTTCCAAGTCCAACTGTTCAGTGACGAGCATTGTCCCATGCAACTGTGATGTTGTGGTTCCTAGTTCAGTACTCGGAGGCAATGAAACATAACTCATGTAGAAGTTGCTATCATAACAGCAGCATCTACACACCACCTCGCACTGGAGCGGCTAGCGTTCTTAGCTAACGCCCCGGAGGTCTGGGTTCGATTCCCGGCTCTGCTAAGATATTTGATTCTGGTATGAGGGCTGGAACGGCGTAACTCAGCCTCATGAGGCAAAACTGAGAAGAGGTGGATTCGATTCCTACCTCAACCTTCCTGGAAGTGGTTTTCCGTGATTTCCCATTTCTACTCCAGGCAAATGCCACCTTGCCCCAGCCCTGCCTCACGAGGCTGAGTGTACATCGTTCCAGCTCTCAGACAAGAAATAAATTTCTTGGCAAAGCCGGGAATCTAACCCGGACCTCCAGAGCGACAGCCAAGAATACTAGCCTCTACGCACCGAGGCGAGTGGCAGAACCCTTGATTTAACACTCGGAGGTACCGCAGTGCATACATTATGTATGACTGTGGACATTGGAAGGTTGATACTGTATATTGTGTTCCGGGCGGAGAGGCATAACAAGCCATGTCCTGTGGTCGTATGAGGATGACGAATTAGAACATAACTCGGCAAGGCATATTGCATGTCCCATCCTCCCACCTGTACGTGTTGCGAGCAACCACATCTTCCAGGGGAAACTCATTTTCTGTTTCTGCGACTGTACCTTATTACAAGTCCTGAGGCACGCATCCTGGTAATAGACGAGCAGCCAATAGTTCTGAGCACGTCCTTCAAATACTGGTGCAACGAGCACTCATTGTAACGTTTATTCTTCAAACTTTCATACTTTGTAGGGGGGCGATCTACACCAGTTTTTGTGTGATCCACTCAATTACCCACGATGTCCTAAGCCATGTCCTAAACACGTTCAAACTGGCCTCGGCAGCTTCATACGTCCATTATATTACCTAGCCAGGATGTCTTTTAATATTCTAATTTTCTTTAATCCGATTATCGGAAATAAGTTCATTAATATGTGTGTGTAGAAGACAAATTACATTTGTAGAAGTAGGTTATTTGATAATTAAAGGAATAGGAATGTTGTGAGAGAGGTTACCTCCCAATAACCAAATGACCCAAGAAGTTGGCAAATGACAAATAAGTAACTCATACTTGTGTCAATAAATGAAGTTCCTTTATTTCATTTAATGTATTCAAAGGGTCTGTCTTAATTTTAGGATAGTTATTGAGGAGATGACTTGACAGCCTCCGTGGCTTAGGCGGCAGCACGCCGGCCTCTCACCGCTGGGTCCGTGGTTCAAATCCCGGTCACTCCATGTGAGATCTGTGCTGGACAAAACGGAGGCAGACAGGTTTTTCTCCGGGTACTCCGGTTTTCCCTGTCAAAATTTCATTCCAGCAACACTCTCCACTATCATTTCATTTCATCTGTCATTCATTTCATCATTGCCCCAGAGGAGTGCGTCAGGCCTCGGCAGCCGGCACAATTCATATCCTCGCCGCTAGATGGGGGCTTCATTCATTCCATTCCTGACACGGTTGGAGACTGGAAGCAGGCTGTGGATTTTCATTTCATTGAGGAGATGACTTGTTTTCAGCCTAAATCGTGTGTCCAAATCAATAGAGCTGGAAAGTGAAATAATGTAGATTTTGTAAAATAATAATAATAGGTCTAATAATAATAATAATAATAATAGAGATGACTGGTTTTCGAACTCACCCATTCAATTGCAATTGAACCCTGGGACACCACAGTGTGAGGTCTTAGAAAATCAAATAGAGTATCTTTGTGTAATAATAATAATAATAACACCCCTTGTTGTTCCCGTTTCAGCAAGGTCGGGGGTGCGGAGATATGAGTATCTACATGGCAATGGTTGGTATGGCCGGATGTCCTTCCTGACGCCAACCTCATAAGATGAGGAATGAAATGAATGAAGATTTATGAAACGGGGCAAAGAGTTGGATGGATACGATCATGGCATACTAGAAGCACATTTGCCTGGAGTTGGCATTAGGAAACAGCGCAAAACCTTCTCAAGGTCGGCCAACGTTGGGGTTCGAACCCAGTCGTTTTCTGAGTCTGGAGATGGCTTGAACTTATGGTGTTGGACGTTAACGCACGTAGCTACCTTGGTCGTTTGTAGTGGTAGTAGGCCTAGTTATATTAATAATAATAATAATAATAATACTTACCAATTTTCTGATCAGAAAGGGCATCCATCCGTAAAACCATCCCCCACATAGGAAACGCATTTCACTCCGTAGAAACGGGAGTGATAAGGGGGTAGAAATAGAACAACAACAATTGTGAATCACCAGTTGACTTTTGATACACCTGTGCGAAATACTACAGCCAGTAGTTCAGCACCAATTGAATTCGCATTTGTAATTTCCAGCAGGTATTCTTAGGACATACGAAACAGAGGTGTGACATATAATAAGGGTCACTCATAAGTCACCCATACGGTAAATTGCTATGTACTCGTAGTCTATGTTTTACTAACTAATTATTGTAGTATGCCACCGTAGACGTAAGCAAAGTAGACTACCTATCGTAGGCTATGGTCGAAATGACAAAATAAAGACGAGGGTTGTAAGACTCCGCTACGGTTCAGTGTATCATTGTTTTTCAGAGTTAAGGTAAAACAAGGTACACGGAAGAACGCATTTAAATTTGAAATTGTGTCTGAAACTTATCAATTATAAACCAAGAAGATATAAATCAATTCATAAGTCTCAGAATAGTATGAAACGGCATTTTGGAGGACTGCTTTGCCCTAATAGTGGAGTCAATTCCACTAACTCGAGGCTCCGTGAAGAGCTAAATGTTGTTGGAAACCGCAGCAAGAAATCATCCTTTGTCGATAACAGGGGCTTGGACATACATAGATAGATAGATAGATAGATAGCTTTATTTTGTCTGGCAAGATTAGGGCCATTGGGCCCTCTCTTCCATCTAACCAGATTTTACAATTAATACATTATTACAATATTAGCAGAACTTAACAATGGTACTTAAATCTAACAGGAATACATTTCAGATCCAATCACAATACATATAATTGCAGGTAAGCATGGCGTAGGAAAAATTGTGTTAATTAATTAATTATTGCTAAAATAAGAAATTAATAGGGAAATACAAACACTAATAAAACAGAAACTAATGATGATGTGATGATGTTGATGATAATGATAAGCATCATGGCTGAGTTATTACTATAATATTGATTTTGCAATGCGCATTTAAAAGGATGTACGAAAACATTTAGGTAACTAAACAGAAAATAAATAAAATGTAAATTAGAAACTCGAATATAACTCAGCATAAGGATTCAAATATTTGACGTGTTGAGTTCAGCTTTCATTTCTTTCGTGATATGTATAGCTGGCATTGCTGCCTCAAGTTGGACGTACTGCTCTGACAGAGCGTGGCAAGTTGTTCCTCAGTCGTGCAGTAGAAACTACGAAGGAGTTAGTGTAGCGTACAGTGCGGTGTATAGGTATGAGCATGAGTGAATCATTTTTGACCGTGTACCAATACTATGTTCGTGTGAGAGGCAGTGAAACTGAGAATGCAGGCAAGCTGGAGAGGAATTTAAGAGTATTTGTTGGAAAAGACATAAAGAATGAAGATCGCGGCGTTGATTTAGTCGTAACCAGCTAAGTTGTTCGTACGCAGGGGCAACGTGGTCGTAATACCGTAAATTGCATATGTAGCGTACACAGGCATTTTGTGCTAGTTGGAGTTTGTTTTTAAGAGTAGCAGACAGGTCATTGAATACCACAGCGCAATAATCAAACTGAGGCAGTACTAGGGAGGTAACGAGTCGTTCTTTTAACACGCGAGAGAAAATATTCCAAAATCTTCTCAATGAATTCAGTGCAGAAAATACTTTTCTAGAGACGCTGAGGACTTGCTGCGTCCAAGAGAGATGTTCGTCTATAATCACGCCCTGATCTTTGACTGATTCTCGGAATTCGATCGGGGAGTCACGCAAGTGTAAGTTTGGTAGAATGGGATTATTTTTTATTTTACGGAGAATTTTTGGTGGGAGTTTTTGTCTCATTGAGTCGTAGTCCATATGAATTGGACCAATTACAAATTTCAGTTAAGTCCTCATTGAAAGCTTTGATTGCTTGCGATAGTCTTTCCGGTGCAGCATGCAGATAGAGTTGTACATCGTCAGCGTATAAGTGATATTTGCATTTAGTTATCGATGAAGTGATATCATATATATAGGTCGAGAAGAGAAGAGGTCCTAGAACTGATCCCTGAGGGACTCCTGTCTCCACGGAGCGCCAAGAAGACATTTGAGTTGAGTTACTTTTAACGCGCTGTTGGCGCCCGTGTAGATATGAGTCCACCCATTGGATACTGTTCATAGAGAGATGAATTTTGAATAGGCTAGAGAGTAATATATCATGATCAACACAATCAAATGCTTTACTGAAATCAGGCAGTGCTAAGATTGTTGCTTGCCCACTGTCCATTCCTTTCTTATGTCATCCGTGACATTAAGTAGTGCCGTAGTAGTGCTGTGATTTTTCCGGAAGCCAGATTGGTGCTCATCAAGGATGTTGTGCGCTAGCAAATAGCAGGAGAGTTATTCGTACACGATAAATTCGAGAGATTTGTAGACGGCAGATAATATGCTAACTGGGCGATAGTCACTCACGTTTTTGGCTTGTGTGTTTTTAGGGATTGGAATGACGATAGCCGTTTTCCATAGCGTAGGGTACGTACCGGTCATTAACGAGTAGTTGAATATGTGTGTTATTGTGGGAAGTATAATGTCAATGATTCGTTTTAATAATTCTATTTCTATATTGTAGATCCCTTTCGATTTTGATTTGATTCTAAGAATGGCACGTCTGACTTGTGAGGGGGTAACATGCGAGAAGTAGGATTCTTCTCTGTTGGGGGTGGGGGTGTTGTAGTTAATGATGAGAGTTCTTTGTTTTATGTCTGGGTTGACAGAATGTCCGGTACTAGTAAAATAGTCATTGAGTGTGTCAAAAGGTAGATTAATGGGGTTGTCATTTTTTTCCTTTGCCTATTCTCATGTTTCTTATTTCATTCCACGCCGCAGAGGGTTTGATATTACGCCCGAGCAAGTTGTGAGCATGCCTGGTTCGAGCGTTACGTACTGCTTGGGATGTTCTGTTTCGGAGCTTTTTAAAGTCTTCATAATTCTGTTGCGTGGGCAATTTCTTAAACTTTCTGTGTGCAGAATCTCGCTCAGCCATTAGTTCTTTCAGTTCCGTGCTGAGCCAAGGTGCTGTAGGTCGCGTCGCTCGAACAGTTTTCACTGGAGCATGTTTATCATATAGTCCTGTCAAGTAGTCGTTCATTTTGTGTACTTTATCATCTATGTTGTGAATATTCAGTTTATCATGCCAAGGTACATTGTGAGCGTCTTCTATCAAGGATAGCGTGTCAATTTCAGAGAGGTCTCTGTACGTGATGGTCCTTGGTTTGGTCTTCTTATATTTTAAAGAGTGAGACAAATAGATTAAGTCGTGGGCAGAAATTCCTGGTACAGATATCTGCCCGTACTGAAGCACTTTGTCTGTGTTCTTTACTGATATCAGGTCAATTGTCGTGGGTGATGTGCGTGTGTGATGTTTTGGTAGTAGGTCTACTATTTTCATGTCACGTGACGCGAGCATATTCAAGAGTTGTCGAGTTTCAGCCTTGGTATTATCGCCTATATTGGTATCGAAATCGCCCATGACTATTACGTGCTGGTAAAGTGGCAGGATGCGTAATAACGCGTTCTCTACGTCCTCTAAATGACCCAGCGAAGGTGCCTTGTAAACAACGCAGGCAGCACACTTTTGATGGGCGGTCTCTATTTCGAATAACATAAATTCGGGTCTCCTATTGTTCTGACTATCTGAGCATGCTAAGATTTTAGGATTTAAGTTCGTCTTAACAAAAGCTCCTACCCCACCTCCTTTCTTTCCTACTCGGTCGTTGCGTAATAGTGTGTAGCCGAGCAAGTTAAATGATCGTGGTCATTCAGCCCCGTGTACTTGGGTGAGAGTCCAATTTCGTCTGATAACCTGTGTTATTGTAATGGCTGTATTAGTGTGTGTATTTGTAATTCTCTGCTTGATATCAGAGAACACTGATGTAGCTCATTAGACACGAATGCCACTTTCCATGGAGAGTCACATTCACCTCGGGATTAAATGAGTGAAACATTAGTGAACATAATAATATAATATAATATAATATAACAGGCTATAATATATAATATAATATAATATAATATAATATAATATAATATAATATAATATAATATAATATAATATAATATAATATAACATAATATAATATAATATAATATAATATAATATAACATAATATAACATAACATAATATAATATAATATAATCCCTACTCCTGGCTAGAGATAGAGTTCGTAGCGTGCGTATGGACTCACTGCACGGTCATGTTGTGACTTCTTACAAGCTTGATTGGGACACATACATAAGAGCTATGTTGTAACATACCTGCGTCAGGATGATAATCTCAGGATAGTGGAGTCACCAAGCCCTTCTGGAACCTGGACTCGTGTCAAGAGATGGATACAGACTGCTCAATTGCCTTACTGCCGATATTTGAGTGTTCCACACACGCACGGACGCACACACATACACACATACACACACACGGGCAAAAGGTGATCTCATAAGCCTTTTTTTTTTCATATATAAAAATAGGTTAAAAATAGGCTTATGAGATCACCTTTTTCCCGCATGTGTGCGTGTCCCTAATTAAATCTAAATAGCTTGAGCGATTTCAATGAAACTCGGTAAGGACATGCTACTGCCTTGTCAGACTACTCGCAGGCTATTCCAAATCCATGAGTTTGAGTATGCGTACACGCGAGTACTCAGCAGTAATGCTCGGAGCACGGTTGGAGAGGGACTGGGGGTGATAGCCAATACGTCACTGAGCGAAGGCCATAACACAAGTTCATGCGTTTCCTGCCAGTCACGATGTATCCACCGCGAAGTGACGGCTGCCCCTCACAGCAGAGCTGTATTGCATGTTGCAGGTTTACTCACGCAAGGCGGCGAGAACTCCGCAGCTCACGGGCGAGTTGCTCGGCTGGAACAGCCTGGACTACTGCCTTGTCCTACCTCAACCGTGGCTTTCAAATTTTAATGTTTCAACAATCCAACTTGGCGGCCGTGCGAAATATTTCACCGGCATTCTGAAATTGTGTATGGTGATAGAGAATAATAAGGTAAGTTCGCCTATGTGACTCTTAAAAACCGGATATGTACGAAAGCAAATTCGAATTTTTAAATGGAATTTTCTCGTGATTTAATCATCCGAGCGCAATGCAACTTAACTCCGTACATGTGTATACAAGCATACATGTGTATACAAGCCTTAATCTACTAGAACCTAATGTACTCGTAATTCAATTGTTCTCATAAACTCAAGATGGTAGCAGTGCGAAATTCTAAAATTAAGTTCTTATTTCCTTGTGCCCTAATCACGCAATCGAAGTGAAGGTTTGTAGAATGAACCAACGCAATAATCTTCATCAAATGGTTCATAACTCTCTGGCCTACATATACAACAATGCAACATGGTGATCATCTGAAATAATTCGGCGGTTCTCAATATCTGCGAATCTATTACAGCAATCACACTGAAATTGTGTATGTTGATAGAGGCTATTAAGATAAGTTCACCTATGTAACTGTCAATAACCTGATGGACACAAAATAAACTTGGCGCCGAACCGAAATTTAAGGATACCTATCAGTAGAGAGGTGCTAAGTGCCATTTTTATGAACATTGAGTATTATAGTAAAAAGTGTTTAGTCAGTTTATTTGTGAGTATTTATTCTTCTAATTTGAATAACATACAGATATAGTATTCCTTGCTATCCAGTGGCAGATATAGGTTCATAATATGAGAACTGTGGAATTCTGTTTGAGTGAAATGTTAGAAGTTGTGAAAGGTGCAAAGTCCACTAGTCGTTACGAATGTGCTACGTGCCAATTAAACAAAGATGACGGCTTTCCGACACGCAAACACGTGACATACAGTTGTCCATGAACGAAACACAGAAACTCCGAGTTAATTCCACAAACTTCCAATAACTGACCTTGTGATTTGTTGATGGTCATTTCGAAGGCCAGGAGCATGGGAAATTGCAACCGTTTAAAATGGAATGGCACGTCCGGTGGAATCATTGGGATGCGTGGAATCAAAACAACTTCTCCATCGATGACATTGTTCATTTGCTTTTCCACAGCCAGTCGTGTCCCATTGCATAGTCGAAGTTGATTGATGTTACGGAACATGATGATGACTGAGCCTACTTTCAATTGCAAATTGTGAAGTGGTAATGCAGGCAATTCCTGCGAATTCAAAAATTCTGTGAGATGGCTGACTACCTCATCCTGGTTGATAACTGTGTCAACCGATTTGAAGGAAAACAACTGTCCCGGAATTAAATTTTGAATGGACTCGTTGGTATCTTTATTTTTTGCTGCCAATATGGCTCGTTCGCTCAGCCAATTATGGTTTTTGAAGTTCTGCGCTACGTTCGGAAAAACACGCCGAATGAGCTCCTTCTTTGATTCGGTCAACTGACGTTCCAGGTTCATAGGAGCATCGCGTCGGCGCAATCGGTCATGTCCATTGTGTCGTGCTCGCTGGCGTTGTGTTTGATATTCACGAACTCATTGCATTCTGAATGTATTCGCTGTTCGTTCATTTTCAGTCGCTCTCGAACGTAAGTCAGACATGCCCATACGACTATTTTCATTATCCGTCGCTCTTTGGTCATCAGTGCGGTTTGCACGTGAAGTAGCTCGCCGCGCATTTAACTGGCTCCGACGTCCTCTGTCAGCTCTTCCTCTCCTTGGCATTGTAATGGACACTGTAAAACGACACGGAATGTTAGTAATGTAATGAACACTGTAAAACGACACGGAATTATTTTCGTAGTAACTCATATCTATCGAACTTACCTTGAGAACTTGACAATATTGACATCCTTTCCGTTAGTAGTATTTCTCACATTAGATATGTTGTTCGTAACACATTAACGTGAAATGTAATATTATTATAACATACTTTAATATGCTGTAATTGGATTATACAGTATGATTCTGTTACGTTAAGTATTATTTTATTGCACGTATTGATCATAGAAGATTTTGAAGTGGATGCACTGTGTCACCAACTGTCCGTCAAGTTATTAGATTCAATATTGGCGTGGCTTTCTAATGTAAATTAATTTAAAAATACTGCCAATTCGATTTCGTACAAACCACTTTCTAAACACTGGCTACCATGAAAAGAACAAATTGTACAATTTTCATTGAAATCGGAGCAGTTTTCGAGATTTTGCGAGACTAATGCACGGCAAAGTCGCGTGTCCAACAAGAAACAAACTGTGCTATCCGTACACAGGTTCCCACCAGTACGAACTGCTAATAATTGAGTATTCTAAGTTCCTTGAACAATTCTGTCAACGATGCACATATTGGAGGGAAATTAGAACAAATGATTGGCACATTGCACCTTTCTTCTGAAAGAGCTGCAGGACTTACCACTAGTGCCATCTTGTGATGCTTTTGGAAGGTCCTTCGAAACCACTGAGGAGTTAGCCCTTTTGATATGTAATGCTACATCGCACATAGCACCATTCTAGCAAAGAAACGGCTTTTTTTTTTTTTTCAAAAAATGGCACCTTTCTACTGATAGGTATCCAGTTTCTTCCTCGTGACTTTATTAGCCTAGCGCAGTGAAACATAACGCGGTAAATTTCCATACAAGGCTAAATATATTGGCATCTAATTTAATTTAATATGATTTAATTTTACGAAAACTTCAAAATGGCGGCTGAGAATTTTTTTTTGAATCACGTTTTTATTTCTCGTGTCCTGAACAAACGATAGAAATGTAGGTTGTTATAATAAACCACCATTATAATATTTATCTGCTGGCATATATTGTAATTCTATAACTTATCCAACAATCCAACATGAAATGCGATATATTTTACCGGGTCACAAAATCTCCGAAACAATTTAATCAATCAAACTGAACTTGTGTATGGCGATAGAGGACTATTAAGTAAGTACGAATATGTAACTTTCAAAATCCTGAGAAACACAAAAAAAAAAATTGCGGTCAAGTGATTTTCAAATATTTCAAATTACTTTACTGGCAATCTAATCACCCGAGAGCAACGAAACGTGCCACAGCGAATCTTTATTCACAGCTTAGTATAGATAAATTCAATTGTTTTCAAAAATTCAAGGTGGCATCAGTTCAAATTTTTAAAACCTTGTGTTTTCTAGTATCATATTCAAGCGATTGAAGAGAGGATTCATATGATGGGCTATGATGATAATGGCACCAAATTCTGTAGCTTACTTAAGTAAATAATAGAAGCTGTGTATTTGTCATTTCTAAAAATTAACTCCCGTGAATAGTTACAGAAAGATGCCATCTCGCGAGAGGAGTCATAATTAATTACCTATACTGAAGTTATATATTCCAGCACATTATTTCTCAATGTAACTTTATGGTGTTTATGGAGATTGTTTTAAGGGGTAAAATACAAAGGTCGTCTACCCCAATTTTCTATTGCAGACATCGTAATTTATGGATTATACTCATGTTCATATCTGAAAAGGAACACATTTTACTGTGTTCTATTGAACCTGCCTCTCGGTAAGTTGATCAACCAATATACAATTACTTAGCATTAAAAGCTTCATCGTGTAACTTTGCACACATATTTTCCAGTGCTGGAGGTGTGTTGACGTGATTTATCGTGAGAAACGATGAAAGCTCTGATTTAACACAGGCATGCATTAGTACCACAGTAAGATGATTATGCTTTCATAAAATATCATTTTATGTTTCTTGTCTGAAATGACCACAACTTATGGATATTGAGTTTGAATATGTTTTTCTATACTTCATCACACCGTAGGTCGTATACCAAAAGCTATTTAGTACATCGCATAGAAAATTCTTTTAAAATGCGGGAGAGTTTTTAATGTAAAAGACCAGTAGAATATATGAAAATAGGCCTGGGCTATTTAGTTCTTCACGGAACTACTTGTGTAGTATAGCATTATTCGCTCTTTCTGAGATTTTAGAAACCATTTTCCAGTGTTGTCTAAGTAATCTGTTAGGAGAAGCTTTTCAGTCAGTCAATACGAGTGAGCTCTATTAGATTGGGCGGAGAGTTACAGTTAATTTCCTAGAGCCCGAAATAATGTACATGAATTATTTATGCGCTTAATGAAACACTTCCCCAGATTTGATGATGTCCACTTGACGAACGAAACTAATCATCCAACTAAGCCCGTACTGTATAGTATAAAGGAAGGTACAGTGTAACAATATCCCCCCCTTTCCAAGGATAAGTTTCTCGTTTCTAAATTCTAAATTTCGCAAATCTGTTCGAAATATAACTACCTGAAATTGCTAATCCAGGTGTTAGTCAGTAGGAATGAGCTGAGGTGCAACACAACTAACCTACCGTGATTCTTCCCTGTTATATGAAATTACTTCTTGAATACCAGTAGTTAATATATCGTTAATGAAAATGAAATGAAAATCCACAGCCTGCTTCCAGTCGACCGACCGGGTCAGGGAATGAAATGAATGAAGCCCCATCTAGTGGCGAGGATATGAACTGTGCCGGCTGGCGAAGACTGTCGCACTCCCCTGGGGAAATGATTAAATGAATGACAGATTAAATGAAATGATAGTGAAGAATGTTGCTGGAATGAAATTGTGACAGGGGAAAACCGGGGTACCCAGAGAAAAACCTGTCTGCCTCCAGTTTGTCCAGCACAAATCTCACATGGAGTGACCGGGATTTGAGCCACGGACCCAGCGGTGAGAGGCCGGCGTACTGCCGCCTAAGCCACGGAGGCTCTAACATATCGTTAATACCTCGTCATAAATCTAGCATAGCCTATACCTAGGTATGACGACTGTTGCTCGGTCCTGGTCTTCCCCCAATATTTGACAGAAGACAACGCTTCTGGTCCCAGGCGGTGATGTGCATCGACTCTTGACCCTGGCACGCGCCATGTTGATTGCACTGGGGATACATCCTGATCGCGCTTGAAGTTTGGAGCTCTACTTTCTAGTCACGTCCTCGTCCTCGTCCTCTCCATTCTCTTTCTCTTGCTCTCCCCTTGTCCATATTCTTTTCGCTCCCTGATACATTCTGTTACACACAAATTGCATCACCTAGGGTATAGTGCATGACTCGGACCACCACAAATAATGGCCCTGAAGCATGAAGGTATATTACAGTTGCACACATTCCTGCTTAGCAAATCAAAAAGACAACATTTTCGTACCAGATCACAGCCATGGTTTCTTAATGGGAGGGTGGTACACCAAACTTGATGGCGTTAATACACTGTAACACTACCCCTCACTGAGAAATACAGTATGCTTGAATCTGTCTGGGCCTACCATTCACAAGGTCGTCAAGCCATCTTTGATCCAGATTGTCCCATTCCCCAATTGCGATTATGTATAGGTCCTACAGCTTGTGAAATTGGCCAGGACCTCCATAAACAGCTCGTTTCAATTAAGCTTTAACTTGTTCAGTTGGGTTCATGTCAGGGAACAGTCCGCTGGAGGCGCGTGTTCACGGGGACTGCACGATGTACACGAGAATCATGGTGTATTAAGATGAAGTCCTGTACTGCTGAGATGTGTACAGTAATTTCATTAATGCGGCCAATGGCCATTTATTTTATTTTCAGGACGGGTCAAGGAAGGGATTTTGGAAGGAAATCGGCCGTGAAAGGAGCGATCCCGATATTTACCCGGTAGTGAAAATCGGAAACCATGAAAACCATTTTCAAGACGGCTGAGGTGGGATATGAACCCACGTTGTCACGATGCCAGCGAAGCACGAGGTACAGATCACGCCACGGATTTTGGCCGGTGAGCCCCGATTGCGCAGTCGTACGGAGGACCGGTGGTTAACCTAAGGCATGTGCAATTGATATGCGAGTTACTTTCCGCGACCTTGAAAACTCACGTATCAATTGCACAGACTGTCCTCTATACGACTGTGAAACCGGGACTGACCGGCCAAAAACCATGGCGTAAACTGCAGTGCGATAGCGCTCTCAGCCACCGCGGTCGGTAGAAGAGTACAGTGACACAATGAGATGCCACCACCACAACAATGAGCCACCCTTATTCTCAGTGTCGTAGACGTGCGGTGTTACCGGGTCCGCTCCTATCACGTCTGCGATCGTCAGGGTTGTGTGTTCGTGACATTCGTCGGTTAACAGTACCTTACTTCAATGATGCATTCGTTCTTGCTCACCTGTAGCGGGCTGCATGGCTGTCGGGGATGCAGATGAGTATAGCGTGGCAAGTTAGACCTGGCCTGTCATGGCGGAGTCTCGTCTAGGAGGGGAAGTAGTGGGATCACTAGGCGCAAATGCGATTTCCCCTCTTTGGTGCAACAACTGTTTGGGGCTGCTCGCTGCTCGTCGTGGTTATATTATGCAAGCATAAAGTATCGAATAGGAGCATTCTCAGTGACATAGCATTGGTATTGGTGGTAATGAACTGAGAGCGCGCCCACTTCACACACTCCTGACAGCAAGCTTGTTGCCGTGCTTGTCAAAGAACAGAGCCGCTCAGTCTTGCTTCGCATGCCTTGAGAGCATCTGCACCCTGCCAAGGTTCTGGGAATAATGACTACTTGGCAACATCTAACCAGCGCGTGACGAAGTATGTGCTCACTGGTTGACAAAGAATCCAGGCGGGGGGATGACGTAATGCAACTGGACGCACATGCGCATCGGAAGGTTCAGATCTAACTTGTTGCGTTATAGACTACCCTGCAATCTGTTCTTAGCAGTCTGCGTGGACATGCGACTTCTTGTAGCCTCCATGAGTGCCGAACGGAGTTCATTCGAGTCAAAAGGCAGAGATAGCTGCAATACCCAAACGTGGACGACCTGTACGGGCCGAGAGCTACCCATCGTCAAGAACCGGATCCATGTTCGAACCACATCACACTGAAAACCTAGAACAACTTCTCTTTTTGACAATTATTCTTGGGATAAAATAGAGGTGCGTACCCGATCAAATGTCGACATAGTCCGTTGTGCCATCGTGGACGTTCGTTACATTGTTCACTAAACAACTCTAATGTTGCCTTCATGATAGTGCTAGTACAACTTTCACTGAAATGCTGCCTCCCGTTTACAAACAATGTAAGGTTGGCTGGAGATCAGCCGTGATACCAACACAGTGTCACGACGTACAGGGGTGATGCAAAACATGATTTGATGTGTGTACCTACAGCTCGATACTTGAAGCATACCATCGCTATTCACAAATTACCTCTATTAATTAGTTAACTACCTACAGCACAGTAGCGTACGGTATCTCACCAGCTGTGTGATCTTCGTCCGTTCACTACCGATACGTCACGCTTCGATTGTGGGCTCTCTCTTTTGATTTGTGACTGTTGAAGGGTATCTCGAGCTGAAATGTGCGTGGCAGAGGGAGAACTTGCGCTGTAGGGAGAATTCTGACTATATTACATGGCGATTAGAGTGTGTGATTTATAACAGTTAAAATTGACATTTTACAAGCCATTTTTCAGTGTTGCCTTCGTAATCTGGTCAAATAATTGTTTTTCAGTCGGCCAGCAGTCCGGCTCCGTGGCTAAATGGTTAGAGCGCTAGGCTTTGGCCCAAAGTGCCCCGGGTTCGATTCCCGGTCGAGCCATCAGGGATTTTAATCTCCTGGGGATAATTCCCGTGGCTCGGGGACTGGATGTGTGTGCCATCACTTCATCCTCATTACGACGCGCAGGTGGCCCACGGGCGTCAAATAGAACGATCTGCAATCGGCCTCACCGGAGGCCACACGATCATTATTATTAGTCGGTCAGCACATTAATGTTTCCAATTGAATTGGGCGGGGAATAACACTTATCCACTCACATCTGCTAACGACGGAAAATTCTTACACGAATTAATAGACAATACACTTTATACACTTCTCGAAATTCAATTAACCCCCACCTTTTTCGGGAAGCCAATGCTAGGAACATGGCGAAAGGGTGGATGGTGGAGGTTTTTATACAGGGGCATCGAAAAAGGTTGAAGCAATTTCAAACTCTCAAAGATCGGGAACTATTTGAGATATAAAAATGAGTATTGTTTTTGTTAAATTCACCAACTCAAAAAGTTTTTTTTTTCATACGTTATAATGTTTCTATTTTCGCTCCCTTGGTTCGTCACTCGCAATAGGGCGTCCGTGGGACTTCTTCACGTCAACGCTGCCAGTTTCCTGAAACCGTTCATACCTCCGTCTAATGCTATTGGCATGAGGGGGATCACTACCATGGACACATCGAAAAGTGCGCTGAACAGTTATAACGGATTTAAACTCCGCTAACCACAACACACACTGTGCTTTCTGCTGAAGTGTCGCCATTGCAATCACAGTACTGAAACAGCGGCGTGGCAGCTTCCTGTCACGTACGGTACTCATTCTGCGCATCGGTTGAAGATCACGGGCGGAGTACAGTCACATCTAAAACTAAAACTCGATGAGTTCCTGATTTGTTTTCTGGTCGAATTATTGATTTATCTCACTTACAACGAGAGATATGATTTTTTGAAATTGCTGCAACCTTTTTTGATGAGCCTGTATTTAGTGGCTGGGGTCTTTGAGGCCACGTTTACTTGCGAGTTTGTGGAATATATCTAACCCGCGGCTTGTGTGTGGCGACTGTAGTCTGTAACAAGTCCCGAGATTGCTGAGAGTGGCCATCCTGTGTGTGCTTTCCCCCATGGGTTTTGCCGCACTCCTTTTTGGAATGGAACCTTCCTTCAAATCTCGGGATACCTACCCCAATTTGATGCTCTAATAATTCAAGTTACAGCAGGCGCGGATTCAAGGGGGGGGGGGGGTCACGGGGGTCATGACCCCCCCCCCCAAACGGAGACCAATTATTTTTGCAAACTCATAAAACGAAAACACAATAACCAGACAAATAAAACTTAAAGAATTTTAACTGAAAAACAGTTTTTTTTTCATTTCATTCAATACTGAAAATATCTTTATTGCAATTATTACGTTCTGTTACAACTGTACAAATTTACAACTTCATACCCGTTATATAAAAACAATCATTTATATAATAAAATCAACTCGTCTCTTTTGTTTAGCAAACCTTGTGGTTACCGAATCGAAGTTTATAGTGATGTCACGATGAATGTGCAGCAATGCACGGATAGGAATTTGGGGCTTTTTTCGCACCATAAAATTTTGCCGACGTCCAAACTGCAAGCTTAGTTGGCAATTTAAGCTGTGACTTTCTCCCTTTGTCGGTACCAACTCGACTTGCCGAAACTGTAACGTACCGTACCTTGATACTTTTCTCGAAGCTCGATGTAAAAGTCGCAAAACACGCCGTTGCAATTTGTACGAATACTTTTGGTGCGCTAAACGCATCAAATTTCTATCCATGTAGCTTGCAAAATAATTGGTCTGGTTTTGTACGTTTGATTATTTTGTGATTATGTTGTTAGATACCTTTTTTCTTAACAATTTTGATTCTGTGACCCCCTCCAAAGCCAAACTCTAGATCCGCGCCTGAGTTACAGACACTACTACAGTCACCACAGGAACACAGGATATCAGACAAATCCCACACGCACCCAAGTACACGGGGCTGATGTCCAAGCCTCTAAAATTAATTAGACCTAACTACAACACTATGGAATGTTTCTGATAACATGTTTTTTCCCCTCAATTATAGTACAAAAGTGTGTACTACACAAGGAAAGGATGTGGCCGTGGCTTAAGATAGGTACCATCTTGCTATTTGCCTGGAGAAAAAGTGCAACATTGTTTGGGATTCCAATCTCTCTTCTCAATTGTCCTCACAAGGCTGAGTATAGATCGTTTCAGCCCTATTTCTTCCACGGAACTTTCTCCGGGGGAAGGGGAACAACCTAGGTCCAGGGAGGGATACATCATATTATTTTTGACTCATTTCCAATACAGCACTTACCTACGTTGTATCCCGTGTATTTCGGTGTATGAAGAATCTGGCGGAAAACCCGTGTTATTACGGTGTCTGCACAATTATGTATAATTGTAATTGAAGGAAGGATTTGTAGGGAGACAACCGTGGTCTAAGTTAGGTATCACCCCGGCATTTACCTGGAGTTGAAATGGAAAAGCAAGAAAACAACTCTATGATTACTGATGTGGTAATCGAACCCACCTCTTCTCACGAGGTGTAGTGGGCCTCGTTCCAACCCTCAGACCAGAATTACATGTCTTGGTAGAACCGAGAATCGAGAATCCACGCCGCGAGGAGGTACATAACCAAGATTCTAACCCACAACTATTTGCACAGTAAGCTCTCCTAGATCAACTAGGCACCACAACAATTCGGTACGGTATGTGTCGGACTGCAAGTCTTATAATCAATTAATTTACTAGATTCATTTGTTGGTATGGCCTACTTTGGTAACATTTAAATTCCACTTCAAATGTGGAAATTTCTTCTAATAATTCTTCAATGCAACCATGAAAGTTTAAACACAGAGTAGGGCCTATATTGATTCAGCACCTGTATTTAAGTCTTCTTCGTTTGACACAAGTCGAAACTCACAATAAGTTATGTTCAGTCTTGTCAAAGGCAATGTCCCTTCAAAATGACATGAATTGAAGAAACATAGCATATGACTAGGGGTGGTGATTTTTAGCATTTTAAAATCAGAAATTTAGCATTTTGATTTGAACATTTAGTATTTTGTAGCTTTTATGCATTTGTAATTTAGCAATTCATAGCATTTTGGAAAACACAACATTTCATCATCATCATCATCATCATCATCATATTGCACAGTTTCCAGCCACTGGCCGGGTCTGTTTGGAACACAAGCCTCTCCAACGCCTTCTGTCTTCCCACCAACTCTCAGCCTCCACCCTTGTCCAGTCCTCTCCTCTCTTCCTCACGCTTTCTTCCACCCCTTTCAGCCACCTGTCTCTCGGTCTTCCTCTCGGTCTCTTTCCTTCCCACTTCGCCTCGTGTACTCTTCTGGGTATCCTCTTCTCCTCCATTCGTTTTACATGTCCATACCATCTAAGTCTAGATTTCTCTATACCATCCTCTAATGGTTCCTCCTTCATTAATTCTCTGGTCCTCTCATTTCTTATTCTGTCCATCTTTGTAGCTCCAATACTGCTTCTCAAGAACCTCATCTCACTGGCCTGTATTTTTCTCTTCTCCCTTCCTTTCATAACCCAGGTCTCCGAGGCATACGTCAGGATAGGGACATAGTACGTCCGATATATGATCTTTTTGCTGTTCTGAGGGACATCCTTGCTCCATAACATGCTTCTCACACTCCTCCGAAATGCTTCTGCCTGCCTCCCCCGCTCATTTATTTCTCTATCGTTTCTTCCATTCTCTTGTATCAGGCTTCCCAGATACTTGAAACTCTCCACTTTCTTCAGCTGTTCCCCACCAATTGTTATTCCCGTTGTGGTTCTTTCCTTCTTCCTTGTTGTGATCACCATCTCACTCTTATTTATGCTAAATTTCATCCCATATCCTTGTATTATTCCTTCCCACACGTCCAACTGTTCCTGTACCTCCTCCTTGTTTCCCCGAATCATCAAATCATCTGCAAAGACCATTGCTTTCATCTTTCCTTCTCCAATTACTTGTGCCACTCGGGTCATTATGTCATCCATCACCACAATGAAAAGTAATGGTGACAGTGCACTTCCTTGTTTCAGGCCGTCTCTCTGTTCCAACCAGTCTGATCTCTCTCCTCCCACTTTCACACAGCTCACGCTTCCCTTGTACATCTCCTTTATCCTATTTATAGTCTATCTCTCTACTCCTCTATCCTCCAGGGACTTCCATACTTTGTTTCTGCATACACTGTCATATGCTTTCTCAATGTCCAGGAAGGCCATCAGTAGATCTGTTCCATACTCATAGTGTTGTTCTTGTAACTGCCTTACAGCAAAAATCAAATCCACTGTGGACCTTCCTGCTCTGAAGCCATGTTGTACTTCCCTCATCCCTCCTTCTATCCTTGTCCTAATTCTCTTTTCCAAAACTTTCTCGAAGATCTTTGCACAATGACTCATCAGTGTTATTCCCCGATAGTTTCAGCAATATGTTCTACTACCTTTCTGGAAGATCGGGACAATTATTCCTTTTTCCCAGTCCTCAGGGGTCTTCCTTTCCTTCCATGCTGACCTCATCACTCGGTACAACCACTGTATCCCCACCTCTCCTGCTGCTCTCACCATCTCCACACTCAACTCATCCTCACCCGGTGCCTTCCCTCCTTTCATCTTGTTCACTGCATCTTCCACTTCTTTCCATGTTAAATCCTTTTCTGTTTGCAGTTCATCTTCCTCTTCCCCGATTTCTTCCTCCTCACCATCTTTTCCATTTGGGTTCAGAAGTTCTTCAAAATATTCTTTCCACATTTTCTTCAGTTCTTCCCTATTTTCTATCTCTTGTCCCCTTTTGTTCACCATTCTAACATAATCCGTAGGATCCTTCCGCCTCTTATTTTTTACCATCCCATACAGGACCTTTTTTGTACCTTCACTATCCTCCTTCATCATCTTTGTCCACTCTTCCATCCACTTTCTTCTCTCCTCAGCCACTACTCTCTTCGCCTCCTTCTTTCTTTCCTGGTACTCTTCCCTTGTCTCTACCGTCCTATTTTGATACCACCTCCTAAAGGCTCTATTCTTTTCCCTTACTATATCTTTTGTCTTCTCATTCCACCATGGTGTTTCCTTCCACCTCTTCTTACTACTTGTCCTCCCACATACTGCTTCTGCTGCACCTACTAGTGTCTTCTTAAATCTAGCCCATTCCTCTTTCACCCCTCTTTCTTCATCTGTTGGAATTCCTTCCTTTACCATTTTGAGGTACTCGACCCTTCTATCCCCTTCTTTCAGTTTCCATATCCTTATACGTCTTTCCTGGTTCTCAGTCCCTTTCTTCTCCTTACTCCCTCTCAGGTTCATTACCAGCAATCGATGGTCGCTATCCAGGTTCTCCGATGGTATAACACAACATTTAATTTGGGTTAAATCTGAGTAATGAGCTATGTCTTTTGAAATGGCATTAATGTGAAATTAAAATCACTTTTGTAAAAGTTTAACAGTGAGATATACATTCAAGAAGTAAATTGTGTATTTACTTTAAGTTAATTTGGTTAAATTAACATGGAAGAAAATTGCTACAAACTACAACATTACAGAGAAAAAATACTAATTTATACTGATGCAAAACCAGAATTAGGAACAGAGGAAATACACAAAATCCACTCGTCTTTCTTCAATATCCCACTAGAGTGCATGCAAGTTCATAAATCATTAACATTGTTGAATGAAATATTAGAGCGGATTTATAGACATTTTCGGTTCCACTTGTTGACTTGACCTACGTGAAGGGAATGGAGGCGACGGGTGGGCAATGAGCTGCAGGAGGGATTACTGTCCGCATTCCAGACTGGTGGTCAAGCCGTCATAGACATTTCAAGGCTGTACAAACTCCTCACTTTAAATTTCCGCAAGAAAAGAAAGAATAGAATACGTTATATTTGAGGAAATCGTGGATTTCGCACTTATGTGCCATTTTGGCATACTTATCGCATTTTGAGTCAATTTCGCATTTTGTCGCTTTCTCAACACGCATTAAAAAGTGGTTTACAGGTTGTGAAAAGTGAAAATACAAGAGTACAAGCCATTATCAGCATTTCGCACTTTATCGCATTTGCGAAAAAATACCACCCCTACATTTGACACATCGTAGAATTGGCCACACAGTAGAATATAACATCCAAACCTAGAGCATTCATTTGGCATAGATAATGGAATAATCCAACACACTATCGCTCAGCGTAGGCAGGCAGGCAAGGTGTAATCTGTAATATACAGTATGTTAGCTCCTGACCAGGCATTCTCACGATGCGACCGACGATCGATGACTGGACTAGTGATAATTTGGCAGCTATCACAAGGTCGAACATGCAACATCTTCTCTTATTTTTCAAAAACCTACCTGGTTTCTTAACAACCATTAGCCATGCCTAGTGGTTTGAACACCATTGTAACCGTTATTATTATTTCGTAACAATCTCATGATAATCTTGTAACATGCAACTAATTTTCATATCCTTGTTTCATTAATTCTTAGGTCCAACAGATGATGAGTACTGGTTATTTTCATTATCACCCTTATCATTAAAGGCAGATAGCCTTGATATTACACCTCCTTAAAACAACAACCACCTAAGTAACTGGAAGTCTTTAACGAGCATATACTGTAAGTCCATCCACGTGGCAAAGCGTACGGTATAGACTGCAAAATTTAGTTCTGACCTGAGAGCTGGAACGGGGCACTCTCAGCCTCGTGAGGCAAAACTGAGAAGAGGTGGGTTCGATTCCCATCTCAGCCATCCTGGAAGTGGTTTTTCGTGACTCCAGTCGAATGCCGGGATGGTTCCTAAGTTAAGGCCACGGCCGTATCCTTCCCAATTCTCACCTGAATTACAAATACACACACTAATACAGCCATCACAATAACACAAGTTATCAGAAAAGTTCCACACACACACACAAACACACACAAGTGCATGGGGCTACATGACCGCGATATCGCGAAGCCCCTAAATGAATCAACAACAACAACAACAAACATGCGCAAACCCGTGAGTGGAGAGCGGAAAGGTCAAGAAGGAAGGTAGTGGAGGGGGTCGATGCTGATATACTCCTGGGAGACTCACTTCCTCACCCCCATTCTGTTTCTTGTACTACGTAGTTTAACAGCATGCTGGAGACAGCAGTAGTAAGGTTGGCTGTCACGCGGGGGGGGGTGCGGCCACTTTTCGATCAATGGCTTCCTGGCACCAACACGACCACCAAAACTAAGTGGTGTCCGTGCCTCAGCTGCTATGGAAGTTCTCTACTATCGTAAAGAGGCTGCAGTACTCGTAGTATCGTGATGTAGTGTTTCTGCTCTGAGGCACTAGAACGGTATCTGTACTGCACGTACCTGATGATGCTCTGGAGAACAGGAACTAGTCCAAGCAATCAGGAGAAGATCTCGCTGGTGGGCGCGACCCGCTAGGGAGAGGCCACTAGGGTGGGGCTGGCTGCAGGTCGTGATGCAGGTGCCTGCCCGGTCTTCAGGCTTTGTTTGGAGCCAGGCTCATCGTCACTATCTTCCTTGCAAGCACTTGTTGGAGTAAGTCGTGAAACCCTTACTCCTCCAGGACGCGACTTTACTACTAATTACACCTCTTTGAGGCGAACCCTCACAAACAATGAGTTTAGTCCGAACGTCCTAATGCTGAATCCAACCGTAATTGTAGTAGCAAGTTGCGCTACCCCAGTGGTGGTCTGGGCAAGGTCTGCCGAGAGCCTGCTGATGAACCTGACGTGGTACATCTATAAGGTGCGTTCAAAAAGTAACGAGCCGGAGGCTGTAATGCGCAAACCGGTGACGACATCGGCTAATCGTGGCGTGTGTAATGAGGTGTGGTTCCGACCAGACCGTAGAAGGTCACAACCCGTCGCTAGAGGGCACGCGTGCACGTCACGTGACGATACAAAGCGAGCAGCAGCATGCATCAATCGTCCAACCAAGACCAAGACAGTAGGCCATTCGACATGCTTCCTGGTGTGGTTGAAGACTGTGGAACACCCATTGGGCACACAATTTCCGCAAATGCAGTCGTTCCTTCATGATGGTGTGCACACTTCCGACACTCAATCCTACCACGGCGGCTATGGCGTTCACTGTCACTCGACGGTCCTGGGTAATGAGTGCATCAACCAGCTGGACGTTGTCATCGGTAATGCACGGGAGTGCCCCAGACCGGGCATCATCGGCTAACGACACCGTCCTTTCCTGAAGCGCTTGTGCCATGCCTTGACCCTTGCATGGGACATGCAGTGTTCACCTTACACTTAAGACATTCAGCGATGAATGACCGATCCCCCTACTCCTTTCGCTGTCAGAAAGCGAACAACACCTCTTTGCTCTTCGTTTGACGCCTCCATGTCACTGTTTGCAATGCGACTGGCAGCGTTGGACGATTGATGCATGTTGCTGCTCGCTTTGTATCGTCACGTGACGTGCACGCGTGCCCTCTAGCGACGGGCTGTGACCTTGCACGCTCTGGTCGGAACCACACCTCGTTACACACGCCACGATTAGCCGATGCCGTCACCGGTTTGCGCATCATAGCCTCCGGCTCGTTACTTTTTTAACGCACCTTATAGATTACATCCCACAACAGGCACGACATAAACCTGATAGTTTCGCTCGAGTTCAGTAACTGCAACAACGATCCCGTGCTCTGCCGTGGAGGACTTAAATCCTAATAGCTAAAGTACATGATCTACGACTTCCCTATCACTGTCCTAATTACAACGGCTCACGCTTCGATAGTCAAAACAATAAAACATGTTATCATAGTGATGTTACGCTCAAGTTCAGAGGACAAATAACCACAATTGTTCAAGCCTGAATATGAAACTAGAGCAAGATGTTGTTAATTCGTTTTAAGGGTTTGGTCATCAGCCCTGTGTACTTGGGTGTGCGTTCAATTTATCTTATAACCTGTGTAATTGTGATGGTGACTGTAGTAGTGTGTGTAGCTGTAATTATTAGGGGCAGGAGTGTTGTAGGTGACGCAGGACTTGGGACATAAAATAAGGTACTATCGCGGCATTTGCCTTGTGGGAATATGGGAGAAAGCGGGAAGAAACCATACTCAGGATAGCCGCTGTCATTGCCGGGATTCGAACCTCCAGTCTCTTGACTTGCTACAGCTCGGCTTTACCGCGGGGTGCTTTGCTAAGAGGATGTTTTGAATGTGTTAATTTAGATGATGATAAGCTTAAATTAATGCAAAGAGCTACAGTATATTATTATGTTGCGACTGAGTTTTCGATCTACGAGGAAATCTCACGGAGTGAAGTATTTTTCCTACAGTGTTATTTAGCATTTGTCGTCATTCTTCCTAACAATATTGTCATTTAGTATAAGTTAAGTTGATACGTGAACATTTCAGTATTTTTCGTCACCATCTTCTTCGGATTCTTGGGTGATTATTGAAATCTGTCTATAAATCTGCGTTTTAGTGATGTCTCTACTTGTGTAAGAGGAGGAAGTCACAGGATGCTCGTTGTAAACAAAGGCTTCGAATCTCGGGAACAAATCGTTGCTCGGTTCTCGACTCTGCCAAAAAATGTAATTCTGGCCTGAGGGCTGAAACGGGGTACACTTAGCCTCATGAGGTAGAATTGAAAAGGAATAGGTTCGATTCCCACCTCAGCAAACCTAGAAATAGTTTTCAGTTATTCCCACTTCTACCCAAGCAAATGCTGGGCAAAAACCACGGTCGATTCTTTCCAAATCCTTCCCTCAGTTACAAAATATAGGCCTACACACTTGTACCGTCACCATAATAACACAGGTAATCGGACGTACGCCGGCCCCGCGGTGTTGGGGTAGCGCGCCTGCCTCTCACCCGGAGGCCCCGGGTTCGATTCCCGGCTCCGTCAGGGGTTTTAGAAACTGACGTGAGGGCTGGAACAGGGTGCACTCAGCCTCGTGAGGACAATTGAGAAGCTGTCTGACAGTGAGGCAGCGCCCCGATCACGAAAACCAGGATTAACGACCGAGGGGACCCGATGCGCTGATCACGCGTCACCCCAATATCTGCAGGCCAAATAGCTCGGCAGCGGTCGCTTGGTAGGCCTAGGCCCTTCATGGGCTGTCGTGCCAGGGGTTATTCTTTTATTATTTATAATCAGACGTACTCTACACACACACCCGAGACTGATGACCACGAAGTCGCAAGCCCAACTACAACAAGGATTGGGAGGATCAGCACCGTGGTCTATAGCAGGGGCTCTCAAACTTTTTCTGTCGTGCCCCTTTTCTGAAACATGAAATATCTAGGGCCCCCTCCCTTATTCTTCTTTCCTCTCTTATCATTTCTCATAGGTTACTTCACACCAAAAGAAAAAAAACGGATCACAAAATCTACAGTATTTGCTTCTGTCTAATAACTGCAACTGCCGGTTACAATAATAATAATAATAATAATAATAATAATAATAATAATAATAACACACAATTTACTATTCTTAGAGCACATCAAAGTTCAACAACTTTCTGAAAACAATTGTAATGCCGTTTCTTGTGTCAGTTTCCACTGAACACGCGTTAGAATTCACCTCTTCACTCACTGTCTTTGAACTGACTGCAAAGGCCTGGCTGAATTCAAGTCAACAATGGCAGAAATAGAAGAATCTATTCTCGTAAGAAGTGGCGATCACATCGTAAAGCGGCTTATTGTCATTAGTGGTATTTGGTAAGGAGATACCGCTGTGTGTGGTGGGTGAAAGGGTGCTGTGTGGGAAATGTTACTCTACATCTACACCTTTTCTCAGAATTCCTGCTGGCAGGATCTACTGGTCAGTTCTTGTGAAATAAGATAGCAAAAGTATGAGTTTATTAGTCTTGAATGCTTGTGGGAGCTTCCTGCCTAGGAAAGCAATATTTGTTACTGAATATGAAATATAAATACTTCAAGCCGGCGCCTCCTTTATCACTCTTTGAGCCCCCCGCAGGGGGCGTGCCCCCAGCGCTGAGGATCTCTGGATAGCAGCGGTTCCACACTCTCGTGCCTCTACAACACACTCGGGGTATCGGATGAGACTCGGAGCATCACTGCCGGCACACAATTTAAGCAAGAGGGTGGGAGAGGCAAGACCGCAAGATACAGTGAAATTTCTCGTTTGGTCGCAAGCAATTAATTGTATTTCACTCTGGTAATGTTTCGTTGTTTATTATAGTATTTACTTTACTACACGTGCAGATAGAGGATTACGACCAGAAAATAGTATTTCGTGCAACCATAGAAGTCACGGTGATGTTATGCAACAGGCGGGAACCCATGTGGTGAGCTCCTGATGTCACCGGTTCCACCTACGAAAGGGAAACATGGTATGTCGTGTCCGCGCACTGTAATTTGGTTTATGAGTTTCGATTGCGACATTTCACAATAAGGTAATTTTTTATCCTATTCATTGTCAAGTGTAAAATATAGCCTACCATGTATTTGAAATGCATATAAAATATGGCGAAGTTGCTGTGTACCGTGATATAGGAGTAATTTAAAGTTTCGTAGAAATCAAGCTGACTTTCAACTGTTTCTCCTTTCCAAAGAAAGTAAACGAGAGAAGTAAACGGTTGAGAAGCAACTCAAAGAAGGTCCAGACATCTACAGCTGTAAATTATGCGCTGTAGCGGACTGTAATCTGATATTACTTGTCTGCCTCGTGGCGCAGTGGCTAGTATTATTTGCTGTCACACCAGAGGTCCAGGTTTGATTCCCGGCTCTGCCAAGAAATTCAATTCTGGCTGGAACGGGGTAAACTTAGCCTCGTGAGGCAAAACTGTGAAGAGGTGGGTTTGATTCCCACCTTAGCCATCCTGGAAGTGATTTTCCGTTGTTTCCCACTATTACTTCAGACAACCAAGCGAGGGGGGAAGGAGAGGCAAGATTGCAAAATGCATTGCATAGGGAAACGGTGAAACTTCTCGTTAATTATAGGTATATTTCATGTTGTCACTCACAAGACTGAAATCTGGGGATTTACGTGTGATACATTCACTATGATTCCTCACAGGGAATTGTTACTGATGTGACAGCATAATGGGTCCTTACTTAAGGCCACGGCCGCCTCCTTCTAAATCCTCGCCTGAATTACAAATATAATCATTACTAAAGACACATACCCACGTACACGTGGTTAAATGACCCCTCAAATAAAACAAATACATTATTTGTTGGACATACTTGTTATATACTGAGCTGGTTTATATTTCTGCAGTAGCTTCAGGCACCCCTTACATGTATTTTTTCCAGGAGTGTTATTTATTTTTGAACATATATTACATACATTGTACCTCACCCAGTCTTTGGGCAATATTCGTGTTGACCGACTGAAGAGCTACACATAACTGTTTGTACGGGCAACACTGAAATATGGCTTCAAAACTTTACATCATATGGAATTGTGAACGATATGGCAGCATAATGCATATCCCAGAGAGGTTGAGGTGCACAAACATTTGATTAACCGGGGAGAGTTTCTACGAATGCTAGCGAGGTATTTTATACGGTGCACCTCTTTCATCAAATTTCGCTTGAATTGTTTTATTATATCATGAATTACTGATAATCAAGCTTTAAGAATACACCCAGCCACAATCGTGAATGTATAGAATCGCTGTTCTTTTTACTAGGTCATAGGAAGTTACTTACAGTCATGTATGAATGGTTCATTGTTTCCACAAAGATCCATGTCAATCTTCACCTTTTACAAATCATACCAGTCTTATTTTGGTGCCCTCCTCCCTCGAAAGGTATTCAATATGAAATTAACACTATGGATCTGAAAGAAAAAAAAAAGAACGCAATATTTAAATCGCAGCCCTAGAACAACTAGAGCATCCCTCGGCACCTCCAGTCCCTGGATTCTGAAAACACCCCTGGTTGGTTTTCTCTTTAAATACTTGGGCCGATAACCTAGATGTTAGGCCCCTTAAAACAACAATTATTATCATCATCATCATCATCATCTTTAAATACCAGATCGCTGAGAGAGACATTTTCTAAAATTTCCATCTGTTAACACTACTGCAGTATTGTGCTGTAATCGTCCACAAGAAGATAGACCCGTCCACAGTATATTGACAGCGGAGAACAAGTCATACAATTCATACATAAGTAAGGGAGGATTATGGTCAAATTCAGAATTCCAGCCCAATTTCTTCTGTAAACAAACCCAATTTATTAAATGAATGCAGCTCTCTACTGCTCTGCCAGTCAGCTAAGGCCCTTGACGACACTAGGCGGTAGCAGAATGAGGCCTGTTAAATTAAGATCGCCATGATAGAAGCACATAATGTACTAGATATTAGACTAGTAGTTTTGTGTTGTATGTCTACCCCTTCGTATCCACATTTCATCGGGTTCGCGGTTAAAATGCGCGTGATGGAATTGTAAGTGGCGCATGATTATACGGCCAGATGCCCTTACTGACGCCAAACTCGTGAGAGGAGTTATTGGGAGATAATAATAATAATAATAAATGAATATCAATAAAACTGGTTAAGGAGTTGGAAGGAAGCGGGTGTGGCCTTTTTGGAAGGTAGACTACCATTTGCCTGGAGTTGAATGTGGGAGAACCACGGAAAACCATTTCAAGGACGGCCGACGGTGGGGTTCGAACCCACTCACCTGCAGAGTCCTCACAGATAGCTTGGCCCCATGGCTCAGCGCTGCACCTTAGCGAGCGTAGCCATCGTTGTTGTTGTTTTGTTGTGCATTATTGTGTATTATTATTTTTGAATTGTTCTGTCGCCATGAATAAGAGAATGTCTACCAACTGAGGATTAAAATACACGTATTGTAGGAAGGGCCTTACTGCCGGGGGTGGAGGGGGTGACCCACTCTGGGAGACACCAGCAAAGAAAAATTCAAATATACAAATATTTTAATCTTAATTCATGATTTCATACACTTTTGTGTGTCAGTGGATTTGAATGACAAGGCATGATATGCCCTGGTGTCAGCCGTGTTGGCAGGATTGACAACTGTGGCCTTTAGATCCCTGGACTGAAGAGAGCCCAATTTGAAAACTGCCTGACGCGTTGCTAAAAGAAGGAAGTGGGAAGAAACTGGCCACTCGACAACAAGTACTGCTCGAGTCGAAAGTCCGCGAACCTGAGAGGAATGTGGATCGCGAATGATGATGAGAGACGTGCGGGGTTCCCGGTCCGTGCGTAGTAACAGAACGAAATACATTGGTCGGTCACTCCCTGACTCATTTGCAGCACTACACTGGTACTGATATCGCACCAGGAGTTGGCAGTTGGGTTTGAACTGCAGAGGTCTTCCCGCTCACTGCGTATCGCGCATTCCAAAAACATTCAGTTTGTGACTACTTGCTTCACTCACTCAGCACATTCCTTCCTTCACTGGCTGCGTGTCGTCGGCTGCAATAATAACCATTGGCATGCGGGTAGCCGATATATTTAAGTTTGGAATATGTGGACCGCGCATGCGTACTGCAAGACCCCGCACCCCGTCACAGCGTGTTCAACTGCCATCTCCTGCCGCGATGACAGTACAGGCAACGGCCCATATTTTAGCAGTATTGGAATAGACAGGAATTCCAGATAACACGGCAGGCTGTTAACAGGTCCTTCTCTTCCCACCTCCCGCGTCAACTCACCCCGCAAGTTCACAGAGCTTTGAATCGAGCAGTAATCTCCAATTCAAGAAAACTATCTCGGAGGCTGAGACCAACTTTCGGGTTGATATTGTACGTGATTTTTAGGAATTTTAAGTGAAATATTTCAGTTATCTTCAGAGATACTGTACGAATGATGCGGAATGCTATTTGGAAAATATAAGTAAAACCCGCGCAAGCCTCCGTGGCTTAGGCGGCAGCACGCCGGCCTCTCACCGCTGGGTCCGTGGTTCCAATCCCGGTCACTCCATGTGAGATCTGTACTGGACAAAACGGAGGCAGACAGGTTTTTCTCCGGGCACTCCGGTTTTCCCTGTCAAAATTTCATTCCAGCAACACTCTCCACTATCATTTCATTTCATCTGTCATTCATTTAATCATTGCCCCAGAGGAGTGCGTCAGGCCTCGGCAGCCGGCACAGTTCATATCCTCGCCGCTAGATGGGGGCTTCATTCATTCCATTCCTGACCCGGTCGGAGACTGGACGCAGGCTGTGGATTTTCAAGTAAAACCCGCAAATTTGAAATCGAATTACGAAAACAGAACTCAATCCATTAAGGGTAAAAATAATCGTTATTCCCTACGGGGGGAATACGTTGTACCATCCAGAAACCTCGTGATAACTGATAAGGTTAGGCCCAGGAGTGATGGGAAGACCCATAACATACCCTCTCCTATAATTGCCGGAGAAATAGGAAAGACTAATTTGATCTTCGTTTTTCTTCCAAAGTTACAAACAATGCCCTAATCACCTCCTTTTATGCCCGATGCAGAGCGTATTTGACTGTGTGTGTTGTTTGGATCATGCTAAATTGAATTGAGACCAGTATCAACTTCACAAGAGCGATGTACAAGAAGCATGTAGCATTAAACAGCTGCGACCTTGGCAGGATAATCATGATCTGTTATCTGCCAACTTGAGTCATTGCAGTTCAGCTAACCGCAATACAGCACTACAAGAAGAAAGAATGTAGACTAGTCGCCAGAGTTCTGAGGAAGCTATGTGCGTCATCTCTCTTGCAGCCTGATGAGCACTCAGTCTCGTGAGGACTACTGAATCACGCTCTCAACCCTCATAGAAGTAGTTTTACGTACTTTCCCACTTCCACTCAGAAAAATAGAGAGGCGGTACATACTAAAGGCCACGACTACCTCAACTCTAATAAGTAGTCACCCTCTAGCTGTGTGGCTTAGCGGATAGGATGCTTTGGACTGAAGGCCTCGGGTTCAATTCCCGATCAACTCGTTGGATTTTAACTTCTTGTGGATTTTTCTACTGGCGTTTGTGACGTCTTCGTCCTCAGCATTCACTTAATCCTCAATACGACACGCAGATTGCCCAAGACGTAAATGGGAAAGAGTTACACCAGGCCTCTTCAGAAGCCACATGTCATGATAATTATTATTATTATCTCTGTATAAAAAACACTAACGTGTATCTATGTCACAAATTTCAAACTCTTAAACCAGAGGGAGTAAGGAGGTGTGGTATGAGCCAAAATATTTCAAATTGTCTGTATAATTCAGGAAAAATCATAAATTGTTTTCAAGTGTGACGCGACAAGCCTGCAATACACCAAAGTCACGCGGTCTGGCACGCGTTAGGCTTATGTTTCAGATGCCTGTATTTTGCTTTATCACCTTTCACCTCTTGCATTCTTCTGCTTCCGCCTTTCATCCATTAATTTTAATATACCCTGAGTGTTCCAAGGGTTTCTACTTACGATTTTCTTTTTACCGTGCTGCTCCTCTCCTTATTCACATTCTTAACCCGGGAAACGCCGGGCTGAAATGCTAGTTATTATAATTAGTAGTAGAAGTACAGTTACCTCAATAACACACGATCCCAGCCAGATGGGCTAAATACCCACTTAAATTCACAGGACTGATTACCTCGATGCCTTGAAGCCTAAAATGATACAAACAAGACAATTACTACCAACTTCGATTATCGAGGAATGCTTCGGTGTAGTGTTTCATTCATGGCGGCTGCTCACTCATAGGTCAGCAGAGTATCGATAAGAGAGAGATATCTTCCACTACTATAGAACTATAGAGCGTCTCTACCTTAAAAGGAAAGGAAAGGAAGATTGTAGTTCTACGTGACCGTTAATCGCGAGATCATAAGCCACGGGACCTCCTTTTTACATGGAATCCGAACCACAGGACATGGCATTTCACTTCGAAAATCTCACATGCATTGACCGGGAATCCAGCCTGGTCTGCCGTGGTGAGAGGCCATCAGCTTGACCACTGCACCACCACGCCCCCTACCTTAAAAGACAGTATTGGATTAAATGTAGTATTTGCCTCTCACTTGCACTCATGTCCTGCAGTTAGCTTCGTCCTCTTCTACCCCGGCGATGTTGCCATTTCCCAATAATGCAAAGTGATAAATCTAAGAAAATGCTTGCATGGTCTTATAGAGAATTTTCCGCTCGTTATGATGATGTAAAATTGAAAGCCGTAAATAACTAACACTTGGCCCAATTTATACAATTACGATAGCCTATAGAGCCAGGAACTCCAATGTAAAACTCCAAAAAGTGTATACAAATTACTTAAACTTTGAGTATTCTCAATGATCAAGCTCCTAATTAAAACAATCAGCACATTCATCAATCAATATTATTTTCCATTGTACGGTATGTGTTTGATGTTGATTTTTAGGGGCTTTGCGACATGGCAGTCATGTAGCCCTGTGTTTTGGGATATGTGTGTAGAATTTGTCTGATAACTTGTGTCATTGTAGTGTCCCCACTAGTGTGTGTGGTTTTTAATTGAGGTAGAATTTGGGTACGAAGCGGCTGTGGTTTCAGTTAGGTACTGTACCGTTTATTTTGGCTTTGAGAGTTGAGTATTCTGTTGATTATGCAGCGTGATGTAGTCCAATTCGCCTTCCTGGATTCACGCCACAGCTGAGAAGGATAGGGTATTTTCCATTCGTTTCCTGATGATAGCTCACGAACAGCTCCGAAGCAGAGACGAAGATGTGGCCAATCAATAATATAGTCAATGACGTAATGTCTTATATCGAACTCAACCTGAGAAGATTATATACTGCTTATAAGAAAATAAGAGCCATAAAGGAAGAACTGGAGATGTTAGAATACGCTTTTCAATAGCAAAAAGCTATTTTATTTAGTGGATTTGCTTATATCAAGTGAAATCAAGTAATTAAAAGTGTATACCCCATGCTACAACGATATATCGATATGTGGGTATGACGTGGCACGTATGAGGTGACTCTTGTGTGAGCCCGGCAGCATGCACGGGGAGGAGAGAAACTACTCTTAGCTCAGGCTTGTTACAGACGACACCGAAGCGATTTCAACATTTCAACGGTTCGTGACGCGTCGGTGGTCGCAAGTGAAGATGATAATGCGTGTGTAACATGTATCTGCTTCTTAGCAGCGAAAGGCCACAGGCAATGGAGTCTAAAATGCTTTCTAAGACCCATATGCAGCATAGACATTTATAACGTAATAAACTGTAAATGAACTTCACCGCGCATGCATATTCTGCATTGTCCGGGGTTCATGTGGCCATTAGGTGAGATACTCACATACTTTCACGGATTACGGCAGTGTATATCAACTATAAGAACTCTTGCCAGTATTCAGACTTTACCCCAAGTGGATATTATAACCATGACCGACATGTTTTTAAACCAGATGTCGGAGGGGAAGTTTCATAATGACTTTATAGCTGTGATCATGTCACACTGATTTTAATGGGGCAGCTACATTCTTAGCGACAGCAAGTTTTATCGCACAACCTAATGCCTGCATATTCTAGGCAGGAAATGTGTCCACTAGCAATGGCACTTTCTTGTGGTTGTTTAAGAACGCTTGCGAGCTTCGACATGCTGATAAACTGCTCCAGTATGAGGCGTTTCTTTTGCGAGTGCACGCGGGTGGTGTTAGTCAAGACGTGTTGGAACACATGGCCAGCCCGACACCTGTGGAGCGTGGTGTGGTTAGGGGTTTGAGGCGAGCCTTTAACCAAGAAGATTACTTTGCCATGTTTTAGCCTGGAGTCTAACGTGATAGTTATATATCCTTTTCTTTCCACCGCATCGAGAATCAACGCTAAGGTACTGGACACATCAGATTACTAATGTAGCTTAGCATAGCGTCTAGAAGAAATCGTAAATTGCCATAGTCACTTTTTGTAGATTAAATGGATTTACACAGGCCTAGCTTCGATGTTTCTTTCGAAGCTGACGTGTTGTGTCTCCGGGATTCTGGTCCAAGTTCATGGACGCATCCCATATGTAAACTTAGATTTTGTCATTTAACTTTCAGTAAATTTGTAGTTGTATTCTAAATTGATTATGTACATTTTCATTGCGAGAAGTCCTGTTAGGAGAAGATCTACAGTATGTTGTATAAGTATAGATTAATTTTATAGGGGACTTCGTTTAACAGTGTCCAGAACACTGATTTTTTTCTAGTGGTTAGTGCACTATTGTATATGCATTTTTTGCTTATTCGCATCGTTTCATAGATGAGGATCTCAGTCATTCCGCTCATCTATTTGATATTGGGAAGTTTTCGGATCCAGCTGTTTTGATCGTTTTGATCAATATTTTCTTCTTTTTCTTTGAGAGAGCACTTAGCTTTGGTGTACAGAGATTTATTGGTACACCTTCCTATTGAATTGTCATTGGATCAACCTTAGATGTTGGCATGCATTCATGGTGTAGGAACGGTCTACTGATACTTCCGAGTTCACTTGGGCCAGGGGCGACCTCAATTTAGGGGGACATTGATCTTAACTTTTCCGTATAACCTCATTCTGGAGGAACAGTTGTAGTTTTGTGATATCATGCTTAGACATGAGCTTTAATTAATATAAGTTAAACAATTGCTTTTGACGCAATAGTATGAGATTTACTACCAGCGCATTTAGAAAGACACCCAATCTTCTGAATAAATTTATCCCAGGAAATATAGACTTTTAGTCTATGGGTTTAATGATATAAATGTTGAAAATAATTTTTGTAAGGCAATATTCGTAGGCGTTTGATATATATTTGTGAATCATATTGATGAACGACGTGCAATGGTATAGGTTTTGTTTTCAAGCACTTTCGGAGGCATTTTGTAAGACCTTGGTGATTTTGTGGTCATTTAGTTGTAATGCAGATCACACTTTTGAATGATAAACGAGCTATATCAAGGTTATGAGAATCTAAGTTAGGAGCACAGTGGTGCATATTAGGATTTTTTGTGATAAAGCTGATTCTTTCGGATGTAATGCTTAGTGAAGCATGTTTGTCTTTTTGGGATTGTGCCAGTGAGTGCTTTTGAGCCAGTAATTGCAAATCGTTGTTAGACTAGTTGTAATCTTACATCAGCTGTTCGGTGTTCTTGAACCAATGGAGGTTCGTTTTTGTGATGTTCCTTTAGACTTAATCAGCTGTTTATCATGTCTTACAAATACCTTCGTCTTGATAATAGACTATTCTAAAGCAATGCTCGGATAAGTTGTATGATAAAACAGATTAATATTTCTGCAGTCTCGTTATCAATACCTATACAATCATTAAGACCATAATTAATTAACTAATTATTTGAATTATAATTATGAGCTGACATTTCGCTTAGCTTGGCTGCTTGGCGGAATTTACCACTAATTATAACTATACAGAAGCGAATATTGTATTTAATGTCAGTATTTTAGGAACAATTGAGTGTGTCCTAAATGAAACTTGTATAGAATTTGTAATTTATTGTATATAGCGTAAATTGACGCCACAGTTCTAATTAACCGCCAGTTTTGATATTAATAAAAATTTATTAGAATGTAATATGCGAAAGATCACTGTGGTGATTTTATTTGTTATTAGTTATACAGTCCAATTTAATTATTCTAGGATCATGTAAGATTATTTTGCTTCGAGTTGGAACGAGTTTCCAATTCTGGACACTCAATTTTGAGGTGGTGCAGTTAATTTATTTATTACATTCCTTTTCTTGAAATTTTCTTGGGTCGTTTTAACGACAGTGCATTCATTTCTTTTTGTCCTGTTCTTTTCTTGAATAAATTTTGCTTCCCATTTTAAAAATTTTATTGCGTGATGTTTTAGTAAAGTGATGGGAGGTGGTATTAAGAGGGCCATCGCTAGGTATATTCAGGGTACTCCACCCTCAGAGATTGACCTTTTGGAGGAATCTCGTGTCTTTTCGAGCTAGTTAATTTTCATGTAGCTATGGTTCTTCTTAATACAACCTGTTATGATTTCTGGTTACCCTTTTACTCCTCTATCTGTTGGTAGAACCTGGGGGTTTTTATTGCCGGGGATTTTCAGGTTCTACGATCCGGCTGTCATCGAGGGATTCCAACAGGTATTGGTAGGTATTTCGGGTACAGAGATTTGGCGCACCATCGGTTTTATGCCACGAATTAACTGGAATTCCGTGTTGATATCCAGTGATTTGTTGCAGCAACGTCTAGGCTCGAAATAACTGGATTACCAGGTTCGACGCCAGTGATGTGGCGACCATACGATAGGCCTAAAATAGAATTGGGTTACCAGAGAGTGGAAACCAGTTTTATAATCATACTACACAGAACACGAATTAGGACACCGTGTTTCCTTTGTGTTGGTGATTAAGGCAAATAGATAATGGTGAACTAATATTTTGGCACAAATTATTGGAATTCCTATGGAACAAAGCAATGGCGAGGATACTCGAACTACTTAATTTATTTTGGGTGGTATTGCAACCATTATCAGATTTTTATTTTAACGTAATGAAGTGGTGCCACACTTTCTTTTTCATTTTGTGATAAACGACTAGGGCTTGTTCATTGATGGTATTCACAGTAATCGTCTTTGACATGTTCAGTCGAGTATGATGCTTGCTGTAATTCACATCTGAGTTACATGTAAGGATCAGTCCTATTTGATTCCGGCTGAAGATAATTGCTGATATCATTTAATGTAAAGTTTTTCTGTAAAATTAGTTTGTTTAATGGTAGAATCATGGACCATCACCGAGTTAAAACACCACGTACTTGTACATAGGGATCTCTAGAATAATATTGGACATTTCGTATTTAATTTAAGATTATTTTAAGGTAACGCTATGCAATGAAAATATACATGTTATGGCAATTGGTGATTGGTTGTGGATGTTCTTGCTGTGCTTTGAATTGTAGTGTTCCCATTTTCTCTGTGAAGTGAATAATTTTGTGTCATGGCTGATAACCAAACAGTCACGGTTGGTGACTTTAAGAAAATGCTTGAGAGGATTGAGGGAAAATTGCAGCATCTCAATCAAGATCTCGAGAACATTAAGACTCAAACTAAAACTACTTTTGATAACATTTTTGAAACATCTTCACGTAATCATACTGTTATTAAGGATGCTATAGCTGAAAGCATTCGTGGGGAGTTTCATAATGTACAAGAGTCAATGAAAGAACTTAAAGACGGTTCTAAAGAAATTAAAATCAGTCAAAGGGCTATTAAAGCAGATATGAGGAATATTCAAGCTAGTCAACAGTCCATGGAGACTAATATCAATAATGTTCAAGCTAGTCAACAGTCCATGTGGATTAATCTCAATAATGTTAAAACCGATATCAATAATATTCAAACTAGTCAACAGTCCATGGAGACTAATCTCAGAACAGATATTAATAAAGTTCAAACTAGCCAGGAAACTATGCAAAAAACTGTATAAGACGTTAGCACAAAGGTTAGGCTAATTCAATCTCAAGTTAACGATCTTAAAACAGATGTTGGTTTAGTTGAGACTACCCAAAAGGAATTCCAAACTCAAGTTAAAAGCATACAGAGCGACATCAATAAGATAGTCAAATCAAATTGAGTTACAATCTCAAGTCAAAAATATCGAATCAAGTCAATCTCAAACTGAGGTCAAATTGACCGCTATTGAACAATCTAATAGGGAATTTCACAGTGAGATTAAGCTCGATATTGAGGAAAGTAAAAAGGAGAATAGTGAACACATAGATGCATTACAGTTGCAGTTTACTCCTGACACCGATCAAACGCAAAGATCTTTAGAGCAATTGAAAGGTGAAATTAGTACACTGCAGAGACAAGTAACAGATCACACTAAACTCATAAGAGATGACTTCGATGTCGACCTTCAGGGTATAATTAAAGAGAATGTGGAAATGTTGAAACAAGAGCTCACTCAAATAAATGAGGATCCATTTAAAACTGCTAAATCTGACTTAGAAAAAAAAACTTGCCGTTAATCTTGCTACAGTTAGTAAGGAAACTATAGATGTGAGGGCCGATTTAAGCAGAAGGTTGGATGAAATTCAGAATGTGCAGACTAATAATGCCACAGATCTAGAAAAACGTATTAAAAACGTAGAGGTTAAGATTGATCAGGGTCGAGTTGAGTTAACGGAAATTAGGGAAAATAAAACTTCCGAAATCAACGAGATCCGGAAGGACCCCGAAAACATTAATCTAGGGGGGGGGGGGGGGAATATCAATATGGTTACACTTAGGGAACAATTGCGATTGCTTCTAGACACTGATCTTAGGGTAGTCGTTGACGAATCTGATGAAACAGTACAGGATAGGAGGGAACCTGAGGTGCAGGTATCTCCTAACACTGAAGCCTCTATTCAACCTAGTCAAATGGAACAATCGAATAAGGTTCAACCACTCCGACAAGGATTTCAACAATTTAGGCAAGAATTTCAACCTCGAAGGGAAGAATATACTTCTCCAAATCCCAACTTAAGTAGAGATAGTTACATTCAGAGATCGACTGATAGGACGTCCAACATAACTATCATTAGAAACTTCAAAGATAAGCCTAAAAAGTTTAACAATTTGGATGGAACTACACCGATAGAGTTCATTAGAGGACTTAAGGACTACTTTCTGGAATCTCATGTCCCTCGCGAGAGAGAGCTACGTGTCGTAGAAAGGTATTTATCTGATGCTCCTTTACAGTGGTATAAGGCCTTCATATATACCTTTGACGATTTTGAACAGTTTAAACAGGCATTTATCCAACGTTTTTGGCCTATAGAGGTCCAACAAAATATTAGCTCTGAGATCTACCCGAAGAAATATTCTGTTACGGGACCGACCAGCTACGCTGAATATTTCGCGTGCCAGCTCTCGAAACTTCGTTTTCTTCAGCCACCTTTGTCAGAGGATCAGTTGATCGAATCCATATCATGTCAATTTCCCGCTGAAGTAAGGAGATCGATTATTACCTCGGGAATTACAACTTTGGCAGCAATGGACGATCTCTTACGTCGTTTAGACTATCTGAGTTCAATGGGTCAACCGACAGTTAATAAGAATTCCAGACATGAACCTAAGTCCTTCAATACGGTTATGATGAACCGGGCGCAGCAAACAGATCACTCTCAACAACGAAATGATCAATGGATAGGTCCAACAATCATCAGAATGATAGGCGATGGAACAATCAACGTCGAGATGATCACGACAGACCGTGACAACGCCTCTACGAAGACCGACATTTTTATAGTCGGGATTATAACCGAAACCATCACGATGTAACTGTTTCTCCACGTTGGGATGACAATTGTAAAGGTTTTCCTTTGCTCCACGTTGAGCGTACAAGTGAAACGGTTTCTTTAGCCCTCACTTTTGCGTGACAAATGTAATTCTTCTACTGGCCCTGTCTTGCACTTTGAAATATTTACTCTGACGAAGATATGTTGTTTTAATGGGCGCCAAGACCTCAACGCTATGTTGAAATCTAAATTTATATTTAACAACACCTAGCTCTGGTAGAACACCTTCAAGAATCTTTTCACTCAGATCGTGGTATGATTTGATCATTAACCCAACAAACAATTGTATCAGGAGAAGGAATTGGTCTATATCTAATGCTACCTACTGAAAGCAAAGATTGCATGGATAAAAGAAATGAATTTATTATATAAAACAAGCATTGCAAAATTAATAATAATAATAATAAGTTTTGAATTTAAATTGGAGCGTTGCGATTTGAATATTACCGCTAGAAAATTACGTGAAAACGGATTCGGATAAATTACTGATTTTACTCTTATTCCCAAGCTATGAAGTTACTGGAATGCTGAATATTAAACAAAGAGACGAGAGATTGCGTAGTTCTGAGTCATTCGCGCTTACCACTGGAAATTGCCGTAGCATTTCCCTCGTACTGGATGTTGTAGAGAGCTTCCCACAGCCTCCTGGTCGTCGTCATCTTCTTCGTTAGTTGATGAGATACTTGTAGATATGATAACCTATGGTCCGAATATCGGAACCAACCACACGTACAACCACACTGGTTAAGTTTTACAAAGATAGTCGTCTTGCCTCCACGGCGCGCAAACCATATATGCACTCGTGGCATCCCCTCTCCGGACCCCGTCTTCTCCTCGCCCGCACTCCTCTGATTGGCTGGGCCACCACGCGCTACCCCCCTCCTCAGGGTCATTACACTCTGCGCGAGGATGATGTCGATTACCGTTCCAGACTATTTCGCCTTTTCTTGAAGCAGCAACTCAGGCTTGCGTCATGCTTCTTGACAGGAATAAGCCTGTAGCCGAATTCCCCGTGAGTCATCTCTCTCATAATACCTTAACTGACAAAACTCCGTAAAATTCCGTAATCATATAATTTTCTACGATACTGTTGTTCGTAATAATTTGCTTGATATTGTTTTCTATAACCTTGAAAACCTATCTGTATGCTTAATTTTATAAAAAAAATGCGCTCCGAAAAATACCTTAATAATAATAAGTTAATAATAATAATAAATTAAAATGAAAACTTCTCTTGGCTGAACAATTTGCCGCGTAAATAAATATAGAATGGCTTCCTACTGACTTATGTCAGTGGCATAAAATCCCCTCGAAAAACACGTTACAACGATCGTAGGGAAACTCCTTACCACAGAGACCAAAGGGATGATCAACAAAAACAGGGTTACTCCAGATACAAAAATTACCGGATTGAGGAGTATGAAAGGAAGAAACGACAGGAGAAGCTCAAGAGAGGGCGAGATAAGTCCACAGACGAGGGACGAAGACGCTCGAAAGAAAGAAGGGAGGAAGTGACAGACAGATCACAACCCAGCACGAACAGAAAAGGCAGGGGTTCAGAAGGAACTCCTGATGAAGAAAGAAGGAAAACGCAAGTCTCTCGATGAGATTGAAGACTGACGTTAATACATATTCGCCTGTAATCATTTGGAAATAACTACTACGAGATTGTCAGTATGGATGGCAGAGATGTTATTGGAAGGTTCAACTCTAAAAACCTAAAAAGATATATAAAGAAAATCGTTTGAAGCAGTAGAAAATAACGATACATATATGAAGAATACCTAGAATGGTGCCAATAAAAGCTAAGGTGACTTTTATTTTGAGATATCGGAGGGGAGATGTACCGTTTATTTTGGCTTTGAGAGTTGAATATTCTGTTGATTATGCAGCGTGATGTAGCCCAGTTCGCATTCCTGGATTCACGCCACAGCTGAGAAGGATAGGGTTTTTTCCATTCGTTTCCAGATGATAGCTCACGAACAGCTCCGAAGCAGAGACGAAGATGTGGCCAATCAATAATATAGTCAATGACGTAATGTCTTATATCGACCTCAACCTGAGAAGATTATATACTGCTTATAAGAAAATAAGAGCCATAAAGGAAGAACTGGAGATGTTAGAATACGCTTTTCAATAGCAAAAAGCTATTTTATTTAGTGGATTTGCTTATATCAAGTGAAATCAAGTAATTAAAAGTGTATAACCCATGCTACAACGATATATCGATATGTGGGTATGACGTGGCACGTATGAGGTGACTCTTGTGTGAGCCCGGCAGCATGCACGGGGAGGAGAGAAACTACTCTTAGTTCAGGCTTGTTACAGACGACACCGAAGCGATTTCAACATTTCAACGGTTCGTGACGCGTCAGTGGTCGCAAGTGATGATGATAATGCGTGTGTAACATGTATCTGCTTCTTAGCAGCGAAAGGCCACAGGCAATGGAGTCTAAAATGCTTTCTAAGACCCATATGCAGCATAGACATTTATAACGTAATAAACTGTAAATGAACTTCACCGCGCATGCATATTCTGCATTGTCCGGGGTTCATGTGGCCATTAGGTGAGATACTCACATACTTTCACGGATTACGGCAGTGTATATCTACTATAAGAACGCTTGCCAGTATTCAGACTTTACCCCAAGTGGATATTATAACCATGACCGACATGTTTTTAAACCAGATGTCGGAGGGGAAGTTTCATAATGACTTTATAGCTGTGATCATGTCACACTGATTTTAATGGGGCAGCTACATTCTTAGCGACAGCAAGTTTTATCGCACAACCTAATGCCTGCATATTCTAGGCAGGAAATGTGTCCACTAGCAATGGCACTTTCTTGTGGTTGTTTAAGAACGCTTGCGAGCTTCGGCATGCTGATAAACTGCTCCGGTATGAGGCGTTTCTATTGCGAGTGCACGCGGGTGGTGTTAGTCAAGACGTGTTGGAACACATCGCCAGCCCGACACCTGTGGAGCGTGGCGTGGTCAGGGGTTCGAGGCGAGCCTTTAACCAAGAAGATTACTTTGCCATGTTTTAGCGTAGAGTCTAACGTGGTAGTTATATATACTTTTCTTTCCACCGCATCGAGAATCAACGCTAAGGTACTGGACACATCAGATTACTAATGTAGCTTAGCATAGCGTCTAGAAGAAATCGTAAATTGCCATAGTCACTTTTTGTAGATTAAATGGATTTACACAGGCCTAGCTTCGATGTTTCTTTCGAAGCTGATGTGTTGTATCTCCGGGATTCTGGTCCAAGTTCATGGACGCATCCCATATGTAAACTTAGATTTTGTCATTTAACTTTCAGTAAATTTGTAGTAGTATTCTAAATTGATAATGTATATTTTCATTGCGAGAAGTCATGTTAGGAGAAGATCCACAGTATGTTGTATAAGTATAGATTAATTTTATAGGTGACTTCGTTTAACAGTGTACAGAACACTGATTTTTTTCTAGTAGTTAGTGCACTATTGTATATGCATTTTTTGCTTATTCGCATCGTTTCATAGACGAGGATCTCAGTCATTCCGCTCATCTATTTGATATTGGGAAGTTTTCGGATCCAGCTGTTTTGATCGTTTTGATCAATATTTTCGTCTTTTTCTTTGAGAGAGCACTTAGCTTTGGTGTACAGAGATTTATTGGTACACCTTCCTAATGAATTTTCATTGGATCAACCTTAGATGTTGGCATGCATTCATGGTGTAGGAACGGTCTAATGATACTTCCGAGTTCACTTGGGCCAGGGACGACCTCAATTTAGGGGGACATTGATCTTAACTTTTCCGTATAACCTCATTCTGGAGGAACAGTTGTAGTTTTGTGATATCATGCTTAGACATGAGCTTTAATTAATATAAGTTAAACAATTGTTTTTGACGCAATAGTATGAGATTTATTACCAGCGCATTTAGAAAGACACCCAATCTTCTGAATAAATTTATCCCAGGAAATATAGACTTTTAGTCTATGGGTTTAATGATATAAATGTCGAAAATATTTTTTGTAAGGCATGATTCGTAGGCGTTTGATATATATTTGTGAATCATATTGATGAACGACGTGCAATGGTATAGGTTTTGTATTCAAGCACTTTTGGAGGCATTTTGTAAGACCTTGGTGATTCTGTGGTCATTTAGTTGTAATGCAGATCACACTTTTGAATGATAAACGAGCTATATCAAGGTTATGAGAACCTAAGTTAGGAGCACAGTGGTGCATATTAGGATTTTTTGTGATAAAGCTGATTCTTTCGGATGTAATGCTTAGTGAAGCATGTTTGTCTTTTTGGGATTGTGCCAGTGAGTGCTTTTGAGCCAGTAATTGCAAATCGTTGTTAGACTAGTTGTAATCTTACATCAGCTGTTCGGTGTTCTTGAACCAATGGAGGTTCGTTTTTGTGATGTTCGTTTAGACTTAATCAGCTGTTTATCATGTCTTACAAATACCTTCGTCTTGATAATAGACTATTCTAAAGCAATGCTCGGATAAGTTGTATGATAAAACAGATTAATATTTCTGCAGTCTCGTTATCAATGCCTATACAATAATTAAGACCATAATTAATTAACTAATTATTTGAATTATAATTATGAGCTGACATTTCGCTTAGCTTGGCGGCTTGGCGGAATTTACCACTAATTATAACCATACAGAAACGAATATTGTATTTAATACCGGGTGAGTTAGCCGTGGTGGTTACGGCATGACTGATGGCAGTCGCTCACATCCGGGAGGCGAGGAGGTTCGAATCCCCCCGCCGACAACCTTGAAGATGGTCTTCTGTGGTTTCCCATCTTCCTTCCAGGCAAATGCCGGGGTTGGTCCCTAACTATAGGCCACAGCCGCTACCTTCCAACTCCTCGTCCTTACATTCCAACTTCCCTCCTTCCCTCCCCAACGGTACTTGTAGCTCACCCATTGGGTGTCCGTCTCGAAGCAGCTACAAAACTGGCGAGCCGAACATGTCCTCGGACACTCCCGGCACTAAAAGCCATACGCTAAAAAATAATTGTATTTAATGTCAGTATTTTAGGAACAATTGAGTGTGTCCTAAATTAAACTTGTATAGAATTTGTAATTTATTGTATATAGCGTAAATTGACGCCACAGTTCTAATTAACCGCCAGTTTTGACATTAATACAAATTTATTAGAATGTAATATGCGAAAGATCACTGTGGTGATTTTAGTTGTTATTAGTTATACAGTCCGATTTAATTATTCTAGGATCATGTAAGATTATTTTGCTTCGAGTTGGAACGAGTTTCCAATTCTGGACACTCAATTTTGAGGTGGTGCAGTTAATTTATTTATTACATTCCTTTTCTTGAAATTTTCTTGGGTCGTTTTACCGACAGTGCGTCATTTCTTTTTGTCCTGTTCTTTTCTGGAATAAATTTTGCTTTCTATTTTAAAATTTGTATTGCGTGATGTTTTAGTAAAGTGATGGGAGGTAGTATTAAGAGGGCCATCGCTAGGTATTTCCAGGGTACTCCACCCTCAGAGATTGACCTTTTGGAGGAATCTCGTGTCTTTTCGAGCTAGTTAATTTTCATGTAGCTATGGTTCTTCTTAATACAACCTGTTAGGATTTCTGGTTACCCTTTTACTCCTCTATCTGTTGGTAGAACCTGGGGGTTTTTATTGCCGGGGATTTTCAGGTTCTACGATCCGGCTCTCATCGAGGGATTCCAACAGGTATTGGCAGGTATTTCGGGTACAGTACCATCCCGGCATTTGCCTGGATTAGTAGTTGGAAACCACGGAACACCATTTCCAGGATGTCTAAGATAGGAATCGAATCCACCTCTGCTCAGTTTGGCCTCACGAGGGTGAGGAAATCCCGTTCCAGCCCCCTGACCAGAACTTAATTTCTTGGCAGAGCCGGGAATCGAACCAGGGCCTCCGCGGTAACACAGGATGAGTATGTGTGTCTATTCATCTTGTGCCGTTTCTACGAGGTCGGGGATGCCCTTCTTGGTGCCAACCTCATGAGAGGAGTTAACTAGAGACGAAATGAATGACGATGAGTAAAACTGGCAAAGGAGTTGGAAGATACCATCCCGGCAGCATATTTAAAATGCCTCCCTCATTTCGACCCTATGCCTCAGAGAGCCAGTCCACTCCGCGTGCTAGCCTACTATATTATTTTGATTGGTCAAGCTCTCGTGTGCGACAGCGACGTTGATTGGTTCAGCTTTCTTGCCACACACGTTGCTCTCGTAGAAATGTCTGTGTGTTCAGCACCGTAATTAATCCTTTTTTCACTACTAGAAACCCTTCCCGGCTTCGCCCGGTACCATTAATGGTTTCCCCAGCTTAAGCTTAAAAGGCGCACGGACGGCAGGTCCCAGACGCAATTCAGAAAAACCGAAGTGAACAGCGAAACTCAAAACATATAATTATACTCTTCTCTGAAGTCTTAACTCGACACGACTCGATAGTTTGATCCTGGCCACAGCTGGGGTGATAGGCTTGCTCGCTAGGTCGTAAACTCGCTCCGAAGCTAGTAATTTAAATTTCCACTGAATGGAGATTGTTGGAAGGTATGAAAACGTAAAAATACTTTTGTTTTGTAGAACTTTTCATGCTGAACAATTCTTACACTCATAATACTATATTTTTTAACGGTTTACCCAGCGTAAGCTTAAAAAGCTAACGGATGGCAGGTTTTTCTTCGACTTGATTCTCTGAAATCGTTACTGTTCCTCCTTTGGTCATAAATTAATGTTTTTTTTTTCTACAGGAGCCTTCCTCGAGAAATACTTTACAGAATGGTGAAAACCACATCAAAATCCATCCAGTGGTTCTCGAGATTACCCGTTACATCCCTGAAACGGGGACTTTGCTTTATACTATGTGGAGATTAATGTCATGTATTTAGGCCTATTACGTGATTAATTAGTACTGTATACAAAGTATGCTTGTAGGGAAAGCTGTTCGATATGGAGTATTGGCAAGGAAAATGATTCTTCGCCGTCAATTAGAAATGGAAAAGCAACTAATATTGAAAGCATAATATTTGTATCCTATGCCTTATTTCTTGTTTGTGTCTTGAAAATATCAAGCAATTTAAAAAAAATTCACGCAGAGTTTGATGCTGGTGCATGAGTGGATGTGAGTTTTTCAATAAGAAAGTAACGGAGGAATTAATGTCACTGTGCTATAATATGAACGTAGATCGACCTTGGATGTGCTCCTTAATTCGTCACCTCATTCTGTTAATTAAATTATTTCAGCAGCAATGTGCTGTCGGCACCCTGATAGTGCGCGGATCAATCAGAGTTGATAAAAATAGAAAGAGGAGATGCAGGCAGACTGATCAAGCCAGCTGATGGAGCTGGCGAGTTCAACTCGGGAAGGGTTTCTAAATACGCGTTCCGGTAATTTGCCTGGAGTTGAAAATGGGAAACCACGGACAGGATTGCAAGGCGACGAAAGTTGGGGTTCGAACCCACTCGTCTGCAGAGTCTGGAGCAGTCTGGCCTTGCACCTTAGAGCGCGTAGCTACTGCGGTCGGTAGGAATGTTTCTCATTATTTAAAGAAAGAAAATAAAATACGGCAGATTTCTTTAAAGTTGTAAAAAATTCTAAACAGAAGGAGGGGAAGGTTATTCTCCAAAATGAGGATGGTAAACTTAGTTATTGTTTGTTCATTTATTGACATGTAGGTCGTGATCATCAGCTCCGTGTCCTTGGGTGTGTGTAAAATGTATCTTTGGTGTCCATAGTAGTGTGTATATATAACAGGTAAGGAGGTGGCCGTGTTCTTAAGTTAGGAACCACCTGGCATTTGCCTGGAGCCGAAGTGAGAAATCACTTCTAAGGGGGCTGAGGTGGTCGATGGTGGTGGAGGATCCAGAAATACCGGTACTCTGCTTTTTAGAAAATGTTCGATACAGGATATCGCTATCGTCAATAATGTCGAGTCGCAGAGTCATAAGTACACAATCTCTGTTCACTCATCGCTAGACATTGAATTTATTTGCACTAAAAATAGAAAAATTATACTGTACATGCTTTCATGTCAATAAAATCTTTAAAAATATCCAACACAAATGCCCGCTTATAAAACCTCTGTTTAAATTTAAATGTTATCCCACAACATTGATTCATTTCAATTATTATTGTTAAATGATTGGTGTTGTTTGTGTTTGAGTCTTCATTTTTTCGACTGGTTTGATGCAGCACTCCATGCTTCTCTGTCCTGAGCTAATCGTTTCATCTCTACATAGCTACCACACCCTACATCCGAGGCAATCTGTTTAACATATTCTAACCTTGGTCTACCCCTACAGTTCTTATCCTCGACCCTTCTTTCTATAACTAACTTTGCTACTCCTGGGTGTCTTAGTATGTGTCCTACCAACCAATCTCTTCTCTTCATTAGCAGTCGCCAGAAACATCTCTCCTCTCCCACTCGTCTTAATACCTCTTCATTCTTAACACTATCTACCCACCTGATCTTCATCATTCTCCTGTAATACCACATTTCAAACGCTTCAATTCTCCTCTTTTCTGCTGCTCCAACAGTCCAAGTTTCACTTCCATAGTGTGCCATGCTCCAGACAAAGGCCTACATAAATGACTTCCTAATCCCTAATTCTATATTCGATGTCAACAGATTCCTTTTCTGTAGAAATGCTTTCCTTGCCTGTGCTGACCGACTTTTTATATCCTCATTGCTTCGTCCATCACTGGTTATTTTGCTTTCTAAGTAACAAAAGTCACCTACTTCCTTTAGCTTTTCACCTGCCAATTCGACATCCATAGGGGTTTCTGATTTCTTTTGACTTCATTCCAATATTCTTGTTTTACATTTATTCATTCTCAACATGAATTCTTTCTGTATATCTATGACCTTAGCCATACTCCTTTCTTTTTCCCGTATTGATTATGATATATATTATTTATTATAATAGATATGAATACTTTCCTCAAGACAGAATCCATACCATTTAAAAACTCATTCAAATAGTCTGGTGTGTCGGTTAAGATGACGATATCATTGGCAAATCTCACAGTTGAAATTATTTCTCCTTGAATCTTTACTCCTACTTTGAATTTTTCTCCAATTTCCTTCATTGCTTGTTCAATATATAGATCGAAAAGTATGGGTGCTAAGTTGCAGCCTTGCCTTACACCTAGCATTTGAAAGCAGCAGCAAGTTCTAGGATAACAGTATTAATCCACTGTCTTCAGAAGGTCATCACATGATCTGGTGCAGGATGAGAGTGGGTGAACACGAAGACAATTCACAGGTTCTAATACCACGGGGAAGTCCTTTGCAATCAACGTGTCTCGGCCAGGTTCGCCATAAGTGGCACGTGTTAGTTAGTTATTGAGGTTTTAAGGGGCGGAACTATAAGTGGCACGTGGCTGGCTACTATGATGTAATTATCTCGCCTCGTGACAGCGGGAAACTATCAGCGCGTTGCACAGAAAGAGCCTTCATTTTCATTTTAAAATATACGAGATATATATTGTACTAGCAGTAGTACCCGGCTTCGCCCGGTGGAATGATGATAATGTCTCAAAGTCTCATTAGAAATATAATGGACTTAAAATCTAGGTCATTTTCCCCCAAAGACAATGAGGGCGTAATATATAGGTCATTTGCCCTTTTGATAAGGATGATAATGAAAACTAATGTTGAATTGACACGTCAAACTTACAAACTACCGTAATAGAAATACATATTTCAAAATTCCCAGCCGAGGAAGACTTATTGTGTGTGGTGATTAATGGTGTAATTGGCGGAACATCTAGGTCATTTGCCCTTATGATGAGGATGATAAGGGAAACTACTACCGGTATTGAATTGACACTTCAACTTAAAATGTACACAGTGTACTGTAATAAAAATAAATATTTTAAAAATCACAGTCGAGAAAGATTTATGCGGCGGTGATTATTGGTATGATGCGCGTAACATCTAGGTCATTTGCACTTATGATGATAATAATAAGGTTGAAGAAATGACTACTAAACGAACATGGTGTAATTTTAAAACTGATATAGGTAATTCAGATATCTAGCTTCGATGTCTTCCAAAGTCTCAACCTTATTTTCTGGCTTAGTCCTGTACTCGATGCGTCTAGTGAAAGAGCTTATGGCGTACTGCTCGGCAAAGAATATGAGTCCAAGCTGCACGAACCTGAGATGATCACAGATGATGACGAAATATGATGACACACGTTCGGGGTTCCCCGTCCTATTTAGATTGGCCGGGGAATCACTCACTCTTTCGCAACACCACAGTGGCTTGAGCAACAGCCCTGTGCTGGCATCAGCATAGACAGCAGATAACACGGCGGGCTCTGGAAAGTCCTCTCATGTCACCTCGCGATGAATCAGCAAGCTATTCTCACAACTGCAACCCCCCCCCCCAGATTCTCACAACTTGTGGGACGTGGGTTAGAGACCACGGGACCCCAGCTGAGTCTGGCATAGCTTCTACTTCCTGGTGCCGGGCTCCTTTCAGTTCCCTTTCCTGTAGGCCTCCCTTGGTCAACCCTTGTTCTCTTCCGATCCCGATTGTATTAGGGTATCCGAGGGCTAAGGAGTCTTGGCATTTCTCGCCTTAATTGGCAGTTGTCTCATCTTTCCTGATGCCCTCATTCTTCGAGGGGTCTGCCTTCTTTTCCTTTTCATAATATCTCCTGTCTTCTGCTCAAGGCCCTCAAAGAGGCAGGGTGTGTGGAGCCCCACCACTTTTGGCACACCCTCAAGGGCTCATGACTGGTGAGTTAGGAAGCTGGCAACCCCGAGGGATTCCTGAGCTAAATGCAGGGAATGGAGTGGTATGTCAGAAATTTCAAGTGGACAGTGTTACTCATCGGGTTCCAATGGGTAAGTATGTAAAATTTGGTTCAGATCGGTGAAACCGTGTAGATTTGTGCCAAAGGGCCTAAATGCAGGGAATAGATTGGTGTGTCTGAAATTTCATGTCGACAGTGCTACTCGTCGGGTTCCAAAGGGTAAGTATAAACAATTTGGTTCAGATCAGTGAAACGGTGTAGATTTGTCTCAAAGGGCCTAAATGCAGGGAAGGGGGGGGGGGGGGGGGGGTGTCTGTCCAAAGTTTTAAATGGACAATATTACTCACCGGTTTCCAAAGGGTAAGTATACAAATTTAGGTTCAGATCAGTGAAACGATGTAGATATGTGCCAAAGAGCCTAAATGCAGGGAATGGAGTGGTCTGTCCGAAATTTCAAGTGGACGGTGTTACTCATCGGGTTCCAAAGGATAAGTATACACGTTTTGCTTTCGATCGGTGAACGATGTAGATTTGTGCCAAAGAACCAAAATGCGGGGAATGGATTGGTCTGTCCGAAATTTCGAGTGGACAGTGTTGTGCCCGTTTAGACCGGAGTCCGCACGACCACATATGCATTTTACCAAGAATCAGTCAGCACGAGAGTCAAAATATCCCGGGGCGCCAGATGGGTTAAGGTTAATCGCAAAAACGACATCAAATGAAAAAAATGCTCTACTGATTTTTGGCTCAATGCAACAATCAGGATAGAAGGAGATTCAACTGGGCATAACACATCATGTAAAATTATCTCATTTTATTCTGAATTTAAAAATTGACTGCAAAATAAAATGCTCAAAGCAGCATCATTCATGTGTGGCGACCCACATTACTATTTACACAATGTACAGAAATTTTCCAACACATTGGACAATTATCTTTGGAGACACAAGTCTGATTATCAGTCCTGTAGACTGTGTTCCAAAATTATATCCATTATTTATGATTAAATCCAGTTCAAATTTAATTGTCTTTACTGGAAATACTGTAGTTCACTGGTTGAATTTTTACATAATATTAACACTCGTAGAATAATTGTTCATAGAATTTTTAACTTTCACTTATTTTTCCAGTTTCAAAAAATATTGTCAAAAAAATATTATTATCTCTGAATCAACACAAATTATGTACACATATTAATAACAACATCTGAAAAGTATCTGAACTTTGAGCATAGCATCGAAGAATTGTGCGAAGCACAACAAAATTAATTGTTCTTCTGACATTAAACGTTTCGAGAAGTGACTCGATTATGAACTTCAAGTTCCTAACAAAATATATGATTTCTGACTCATCAACTTGATCAATAAATCGTTGGACCTTTCAACTATTCGATTTTCCACTTGGAATCATTATTCAGAAAAATATTTATATTTGTGGCCATTTTAGTAACTTTCACAACTTGCAATTCTTGAACAGAATGCGGAAATAAGCATTGTAGCTGCATAATAAATTCATTTAGTTCATGACATTAGGATTGAAAACATCCTTCAAATTATTCGTGGTTATATAATTATTTTTAATTGGCAGTGGCCCATTCTATTATTTGTGTAAGAACACAATATTCCAACAACAACGGCAAAGGTCTTCCTCTGAAGAAGAATAAAATACTATCATGACAAATCCGGGTTCTAGCAAAATCAAAGTCTTAATGGAATCCGTAAACAAGGTTGAAATAAGAACTGATGGTTTTTAAGAAATAACCTTTGGGTCATTCATACGACGCAATGTGTAGTTCCAATACTCCTTCCTTAACACTGAGTCATCGAACCTGCTATTTGATTGATGCTCAAATAAAAACCTCCTCATTCCTGCGACTTAAACATGCGCACCTGGGAATGGCATTTCAACTACTCCACACACATAAATTTTCTTCCCAAAATTTATACAATAAATCAAGCTTCTGCTTATTATCAACACTGGAAGATTTATAAACTTACAAGTTTATTTTATTTTACCATTCAGTTCCAATCGTGGAGTTACCACACTTATGAAACTCTCTATTTCACTTTCGAATGTGTATCTACGTCATGATTTTATATAAATACAAAAATATCCTAATTGATACAAATATCATTTGCTTCCCGTTTCATGCCTCTCCGTGTTATCTGAAAAATATACTTTGCTCAATGCAAATATTAACTGTTCAACCAGAACTGTAATGTTGGTTGAATGCGGGCTTGCGCTAACCACTATCCTTCGGAAAATCACCTGTTCCAAACTAGAAATGATTAAACTACTTCATAAGCTCTCTCTCAATGAATGTGATTATTAGAAAATACAGTATAAGATCCAAGAATTATTTAGAAAAGTTATGAAAATCATTATTATTATTAGTGGATTATTATTATTATTAGTTATATTATTGTAAATGTGTTTAATTATGATTTCATTATGTGAGAATCCACATGTTCGATTCTTCGAATATGGATAAAATATCCATTTCTCAACAAAAATAATTATTAACTTTTACAGTTACCTCGGCTGATTACCGTGATTATCAAAAAATATGAAACATTCAAATAATTGCTCGTTATGCTCGGTCATCGATCCTAAACTGTTCTGAGTGCTGAAAATACTCAGAATAACTCTACTAAGTCTTGCGTAAATCATTTCAAGATTTAAATACGAAGAAAAACAAATGTGTTGGTCATCTGCAGAAAATGAGTTTGTTCCAATTAGCTAGGCATAATATAAAAGTCAAATGTGGCTTACATTTCTCGTTGGTCTTGAAGCGTAGTGAACCTGGTCTGTGCCAGATTTATCCGGATACATGCCCTATTGGACACGCACGTCTAATCCTTGTATCGGCCGCCATTATATACCCACAATCTGTCTAACACGACATAGTGGAAATATTTCTTGAAGTTTGAAGTAACTGCTGATCCATTTTAATATTGACTTCAATTAAATCCATAGCAGTTCGCTTAAATGGGGGCAGATCCAAATGATCTATTCTCAAATACGTCAGTTGTAACATAACTCACGGTAATCTTTTCAGTACAAGAAAACACTGACAGTCTAAATCAATCAACGGCTGTTCTGAAGATCGTTCCCTGGGCATGGTTTATCACCATCTATCATGCGTGAAGCAACTTATAGTTTCCCTTTGTCGGCTAATGAACAACACCGTGATAGACTGGCCTTCAATATACTGAAATATCGGAGTGGTTATCAAGTTACAATTTATGAAACTGACTAATTGGATTGAAATATCCAAGTATTTAATTATTATTACTGGACTGTGACAAAGTACTTTCTAGACAAAGTCTAGCATGTGTCCATATAGAAATAAAGTATTTCACCAGTGTCCGTAGAAAAATAACAATCACCTTAGTGATTCTCTCTGCCGGAAACTTACTATGTTCCACGCGTATCGTAGCACTTTTGTGACTATCACAATTTAAAGATATCTTCTGCGTAGATCCGGCAACCATGTGCCTTGGCTCAACGTAGCAGCAGCACCCTGTCATGCAAGAGCTTGGTTCGAAGTGAGCTGATGATGCTTGGGCCGGCCGGCTTTTATTCAAAACGGTCGGGTCCACGCTGGATCACGCTGAAATCTGGAAATCCTCATATCTCCGGTGTCTCTGGTCCGATTCACTTGAGACTAAGTGCATTCTCTTTCATTTGGCCGTGCCAGTAATCTGACCCAAGTCTCAAGTCTCTACTCCATGGCTAACTATTTAATCAACAAATAGTCTCGACCTCTGCTACTACTCACTACGTCACTTAACATGCTCTTGGCTGCACAAAGTTTCCATTCCATTCTAGAAGCAATGGAGCGTGATATTCAAATATCTCAACTTTCAAAAGCGGCTGTAGCCTTTCCCTTGATTTCTAAGTGTCTGAATCTTGGAATACCCATTCCTAGAGTTGGGCACATCCACCCCACACCTAGCAAAAAATAAAAATTGGAAAATTTTTATTTTTCCTATCTACACATTAAATCATCTGGTTCTTGAATAATAAATTTTCAAATTCGCTGCATTATAAGTTCCCACGATGTTACCAGTTCGTGTATTGGCGATTTCATAGCTTCCATTGTTGTTTACTTCCACAACACGATAGGGTCCAGCGTAAAGGCTTGCAAACTTCGAGTACACTCGATTTTGCACGTCCGAGGGTGTAGGTCTTTTCACTAAAACAAGAGTTCCTACGCGCAAGGGTCTGCGAAAACGCTTTCCTCTCATTCTGCGCTCTCTTTTCTCAGCTTGGCTCCTCAACTTGTCTAAAGCTAGAGTTTCCCTCATCTGACGACTTGGTTCAATCTCAGGTATCCTCATCCTCCTGCGTCAGGTTAACTTGAAAAACTTTAGATGTAGACTCCACTGCTCTACTCAATAAATCGGCCCCAACGTTCAATTTTCCAGGAGTGTGTTCAATAACTAGGTTGAATTGTTGAACAAAAAGTGACCATCTAGTTATCCTATCATTAGCAAAGTTTGTTCTCAAGATAAACTCCAATGCATGGTGATCAGTCCTCACAATTACTGAATGTCCAATTAACATTTTCTTCCATGACTCTAACGCGAAGATTACAGCAAGGGCTTCTAACTCCGTGGTGTAATAATTCCTTTCTGATGGACGAAGTTTCCTGCTTATGAACGCCAGGTAACGTCTCTTGTGATCGTCATCTTCTTGAAGAAGAATAGCTCCAATCCCTACGGTGGATGCATCGGATTCTATGATGAAATTCTTGGTAAAGTCAGGATACTCTAATTTCACGCTGTTTACCAATAACCTCTTGGCATCTTGAAATGATTGTTCACAATCTTCATTCCATTTCCATTTGTTTCCTTTTTTTAATAATTCCTGCAATGGAGCAACCGTCTTGGTGAAGCTTGGACAATGCCCTGCAAAGAATTGGCATGTCCCGAGAAAACTGCGGACACTCTTCACTCAAGTAGGTCTAGGGAAATTTGCAATCACCTGTATCTTTGTCTCATTGGGACGGTATCCTTCACCATCCAAAATGTGGCCCAAAAATTTTATTTCCTTCCGAAAGAACTGACATTTTCGAAGGTTTACTTTAAAGTTCGCTTTCCTCAAATCTGCGAATAACATCTGAAGATGTAACAAATGTTCCTCCTTAGTCTCAGATGCAATTAGGATATCATCTATGTAACGAATTGCTATCTCTTTTACTTCAGGACTCAAGTTTTGTTCCAGTGCTCTGATCAAAACAGATCCAGATGTTTTGACCCCAAATGGTAGACGGCGGAATACATATGTCTGCTGGTCAAACATAAATCCTGTAAACTTTTTGGAATCTTCACTAAGCCTAATGTGGTGGTAGGACGAAGTGAGATGAATGTTAGAGAACCAGACCGTGCCTTGGAATTTCCTTAACAGTTCCCTAATGATTGGTGGTCTATCATACTCTGGCAGCAATCTTGAATTCAAATTTCGCGCGTCTAAACATAGTCTCAGACTTCCATCTGGCTTAGACACTACTGCTAATGGATTGACATAAGAGGTAGTGTACTTTTCAATCACATTGTTACTTTCCATCTCTTTGATAAGCACTTTTACCATTTCTCGATGCTTTTCCGCTACCGGATACAATTTAGCATGGAAAGGTGCATCATCATTTACACGAATACGATATTCAAAATCTTTAATTTCACCAGGTTTAATATCAAAAATATCGTGGTACTCTTCCAAAATTTTTCCTAGCTCTGGGGACTCCTTCTCAGTGTAGACTTCTCTTCCTTCAGCTTCATGAAAAATCAGAGACCATTGAGCATCTCCCTCGATGTCTTCCTCTTTTTTCCTTCGAAGTTTATCTCTTCGGTATTCTTGAATCTGATCGTCTCTGTCTTCATGTCTATCACTGCTTGATATTTCTGAATGAAATCTGCTCCCAATATCATGTCAAAAGCCATGTCCTTCATTACTACAAACACATGTCGGAAATCATGTCCTCCAATAGTAACACATAAGTATAATTGTGTTTTACACAGAGATATTTTGTTGGGTATTATTCCTTGGATTTTAATTCCTGATACTGGAATCTCCTCTAAATTCTCTTTGAGCTTCCACAGAATATAAAGCTTCTCGCTCACAAGACAAAGCATAGCCCCAGTATCAATTAAAGTATCGACAGGCATACCAAATACTTCGCATGATATGATTGGCATTTTTCTTGTACCCATTTCTTTCCGTTCGTCATTATGTTGAATTAAGTCATCATCCTCTGCTTGCCATTTAATAATCCTGGAAGTGAAAGTGTTTAAAATTCTATCTTCTACTGTGAATTCGAAGTTTTTTTTTCTTTTCCATTCCCCCGGGATTGTTGTGTTCCCGATGGACCTGGTTCATTTGGCTTCTGTTCCAAGAACTGCAAGTTTTCTTGGTGTCTTTCTTCCAAGTTCTTCCTCGTCTCCTTATTGAGCTCTTCATTGGACTGACGAGTGTTCACATTCCCTCTGTTATTGTAGTTATTGTTTCTACCATAGTACCTTCTTTCCTGGTACCTTCCTTGATTATCCCTTGGCCTTCTCCATCGAGTATTATATCGATATCCACCATCCGGTCTCGCATAAGGCTTGTAACTGTATCTGTTATTGTTCTGATTCCATCCTCTTTTATCGGCCTCTTCCCTCGGCGTTTTCTCTTCTCGCCCCTCTCGAATCTCTCGAGGTGTTTGGGAATAACTGTCGGCCATAACAGCGTACACAGCGTTGTTATTCTTTCCTCCCTTCTGGTGGAAGAATTGAGCGTTCGTGTGATCAAGTTTCTGCAATACCTCGTCAAATTGCTCGATATTATAAATGTCAGCAGCGATCAAAGTTCTTTGGACGTCTGCTGGAAACTGACGTATTAATGCGGTAATTAATTCATTATCTGGCATCGGCGGATCTAAATGTTGTAGTTTGGAAAGCTGTCCAGAAAAGTACGTAGAGTATCGAGTAGGTTGTGACGTCGAGAATCTCTTTGAATATAATTCTGCTCTGACTTGCTGTTGGGTTTCCGGGGACCAAAACTTTTTTAATAACCCACGGGAAAACTCCTCAAAATTGGCGAGAGTGGACATAAAAGCACTAAACCAAAGAAGTGCGGGACCTTCCAAAAATTTCCCTATCACTCGGATCTGTCTTTCCTTAGGGATTTTGGAATCTTTTAGGTAATCACCTGCTTCTCTCAAGAATTCTACGGGTGTCACAGAATCTCGCCCTGAAAATTTAGAAGGCGTATCCTCTACATTCTTGAATACAGTTATGGGGTTGGATTGAAATACTGTCCTGACCTCATCCTGTCTTTGACTATCAGTTTCTCTAGCTGCTCCTAGGTTTATCTGTATCTGTTCTTCTCCCCTTATACTTGGCATTTTCAACAGATGGTCAGACTGTTTCTCGTCCTTGATTTGGGTTTTCATAGCCTCAATTTCCTTATGGTTTTCTTCTGCCATTTTTCTAATTTCTTCGGTTTCCTTACAGTTCTCCTTGACATCAGTGGATATCTGGTTCATAACAGCCTCGTGACTTTTCAACGACCCTGTCACATCTGATATGTCCTTCTGAGTTGCTTGAATATCTTTGGAAATTACTTGAATATGGGATGACAAAGATTCCCTAATTTCCTTGACTCCCTCTTGGTTCTCCAGCTTGAGTGTGCCTTCAATCTCATCGATAACTGTGGTTTTAATTTCAGTTTGTAATTCATTAATCACACCTTCTCTTATTTCTCCCACTATGAGTTCTTTGAATTGTTCTGTCAAACGTTGAACAACTAGAGTTGCCATCTCATTGCTCTCTTTCTTCACTCTGATTTCTAGGTTGATCATGTCTTCTCCAACTTTCCTATGACCATGTTCTATCCTATCAGCTAAGCTTTGGGATCTTAGATCGGCATCGCGAAATTTATCGTCCATTAAACTTGTGTTAGTGGCTAATGACGTTTCGAGCTCATGTGTTTTTTCGCATAATTTAGTCAGTTTACTCTCAAGTGACATTTTCAAGATTTCGGAATTCTCTTTAAATTTATTTTCCATAGAATTAAATTTACTATTTAAATTTTCTTTCAAGTTATCTTTTAACCTGCTTTCTAACAAATCGGAATTTTCCTTGAGTTTATCATCTAAACTTTCTTTCAAGTTATCTTTTAACCTGCTTTCTAACAAATCGGAATTTTCCTTGAGTTTATCATCTAAACTTTCTTTCAAGTTATCTTTTAAAGAATCAGAACTTTCTTTATGTTTATTTTCTAAAGAATCAGAATTTTCTTTAAGTTTCTTTTCCAAAGCCTCTGTATTTTCTTTCATGATGGCTGCTACACGCCGTTCAGCTTCTTTGGAACTCTCTTCCAAACTCCTCATCATCCTCATCATCTCTTCCATAATTTTCAATTATTATTCAAAACTTAGGGGTATACATGTTGGCAGACACAAGATAATAATTAGAACAAGAAATATGAATAGCTAATTGGAACACTCTAATAAAATGAGATTTGTCCTAATGTCGACGTGATGGAAAAACAAAATTCTCTACTTTTACGAATTGCATTTACCACAATATCACAAGAAAAATATGCAAGTTCTCAAATATCCTCCACCTGGATTCTAATAATGCGTATGTCCAGTCATCGAACGTTTACTACTGAATTTACTTGACGCCCTAATGGTTAAGCCATTATCAAAAATAATCAAACCCATTCTAATTATTAACCCAGTTAAATTTTTAATTTTCCCCACTAATTGGGTTTCCTACTAATTTATTCATCCAAACCAGACATCTCTCAATTCCCAAAATATCTATATAAAAATTATCACAATTTAAATCGGCATGCGATTGACCGTGTCTAACTCGAGCCCCACGTTCGAAGCCATATCTCTCTCTATCTTATTTTATGTGCCCGTTTAGACCGGAGTCCGCACGACCACATATGCATTTTACCAAGAATCAGTCAGCACGAGAGTCAAAATATCCCGGGGCGCCAGATGGGTTAAAGCTAATCGCAAAAACGACATCAAATGAAAAAAATGCTCTACTGATTTTTGGCTCAATGCAACAATCAGGATAGAAGGAGATTCAACTGGGCATAACACATCATGTAAGATTATCTCATTTTATAATGAATTTAAAATTGACCGCAAAATAAAATGCTCAAAGCAGCATCATTCATGTGTGGCGACCCACATTACTATTTACACAATGTACAGAAATTTTCCAACACATTGGACAATTATCTTTGGAGACACAAGTCTGATTATCAGTCCTGTAGACTGTGTTCCAAAATTATATCCATTATTTATGATTAAATCCAGTTCAAATTTAATTGTCTTTACTGGAAATACTGTAGTTCACTGGTTGAATTTTTACATAATATTAACACTCGTAGAATAATTGTTCATAGAATTTTTAACTTTCACTTATTTTTCCAGTTTCAAAAAATATTGTCAAAAAATATTATTATCTCTGAATCAACACAAATTATGTACACATATTAATAACAACATCTGAAAAGTATCTGACCTTTGAGCATAGCATCGAAGAATTGTGCGAAGCACAACAAAATTAATTGTTCTTCTGACATTAAACGTTTCGAGAAGTGACTCGATTATGAACTTCAAGTTCCTAACAAAATATATGATTTCTGAATCATCAACTTGATCAATAAATCGTTGGACCATTCAACTATTCGATTTTCCACTTGGAATCATTATTCAGAAAAATATTTATATTTGTGGCCATTTTAGTAACTTTCACAACTTGCAATTCTTGAACAGAATGCGGAAATAAGAATTGTAGCTTCATAATAAATTCATTTAGTTCATGACATTAGGATTGAAAACATCCTTCAAATTATTCGTGGTTATAGAATTATTTTTAATTGGCAGTGGCCCATTCTATTATTTGTGTAAGAACACAATATTCCAACAACAACGGCAAAGGTCTTCCTCTGAAGAAGAATAAAATACTATCATGACAAATCCGGGTTCTAGCAAAATCAAAGTCTTAATGGAATCCGTAAACAAGGTTGAAATAAGAACTGATGGTTTTTAAGAAATAACCTTTGGGTCATTCATACGACGCAATGTGTAGTTCCAATACTCCTTCTTTAAGACTGAGTCATCGAACCTGCTATTTGATTGATGCTCAAATAAAAACCTCTTCATTCCTGCGACTTAAACATGCGCACCTGGGAATGGCATTTCAACTACTCCACACACATAAATTTTCTTCCCAAAATTTATATAATAAATCAAGCCTCTGCTTATTATCAACACTGGAAGATTTATAAACTTACAAGTTTATTTTATTTTACCATTCAGTTCCAATCGTGAAGTTACCACACTTATGATACTCTCTATTTCACTTTCGAATGTGTATCTACGTCATGATTTTATATAAATACAAAAATATCCTAATTGATACAAATATCATTTGCTTCCCGTTTCATGCCTCTCCGTGTTATCTGAAAAATATACTTTGCTCAATGCAAATATTAACTGTTCAACCAGAACTGTTATGTTGGTTGAATGCGGGCTTGCGCTAACCACTATCCTTCGGAAAATCACCTGTTCCAAACTAGAAATGAACTACTTCATAAGCTCTCTCTCAATGAATGTGATTATTAGAAAATATAAGATCCAAGAATTATTTAGAAAAGTTATGAAAATCATTATTATTATTATTAGTGGATTATTATTATTATTATTAGTTATAGTATTGTAAATGTGTTTAATTATGATTTCATTATGTGAGAATCCACATGTTCGATTCTTCGAATATGGATAAAATATCCATTTCTCAACAAAAATAATTATTAACTTTTACAGTTACCTCGGCTGATTACCGTGATTATCAAAAAAATATGAAACATTCAAATAAATGCTCGTTATGCTCGGTCATCGATCCTAAACTGTTCTGAGTGCTGAAAATACTCAGAATAACTCTAATATGTCTTGCGTAAATCATTGCAAGATTTAAATACGAAGAAAAACAAATGTGTTGGTCATCTGCAGAAAATGAGTTTGTTCCAATTAGCTAGGCATAACATAAAAGTCAAATGTGGCTTACATTTCTCGTTGGTCTTGAAGCGTAGTGAACCTGGTCTGTACCAGATTTATCCGGATACATGCCCTATTGGACACGCACGTCTAATCCTTGTATCGGCCGCCATTATATACCCACAATCTATCTAACACGACATAGTGGAAATATTTCTTGAAGTTTGAAGTAACTGCTGATCCATTTTAATATTGACTTCAATTAAATCCATAGCAGTTCGCTTAAATGGGGGCAGATCCAAATGATCTATTCTCAAATACGTCAGTTGTAACATAACTCACGGTAATCCTTTCAGTACAAGAAAACACTGACAGTCTAAATTAATCAACGGCTGTTCTGAAGATCGTTCCCTGGGCATGGTTTATCACCATCTATCATGCGCGAAGCAACTTATAGTTTCCCTTTGTCGGCTAATGAACAACACCGTGATAGACTGGCCTTCAATATACTGAAATATCGGAGTGGTTATCAAGTTACAATTTTTGAAACTGACTAATTGGATTAAAATATCCAAGTATTTAATTATTATTACTGGACTGTGGCAAAGTACTTTCTAGACAAAGTCTAGCATGTGTCCATATAGAAATAAAGTATTTCACCAGTGTCCGTAGAAAAATAACAATCACCTTAGTGATTCTCTCTGCCGGAAACTTACTATGTTCCACGCGTATCGTAGCACTTTTGTGACTATCACAATTTAAAGATATCTTCTGCGTAGATCCGGCAACCATGTGCCTTGGCTCAACGTAGCAGCAGCACCCTGTCATGCAAGAGCTTGGTTTGAAGTGAGCTGATGATGCTTGGGTCGGCCGGCTTTTATTCAAAACGGTCGGGTCCACGCTGGATCACGCTGAAATCTGGAAATCCTCATATCTCCGGTGTCTCTGGTCCGATTCACTTGAGACTAAGTGCATTCTCTTTCATTTGGCCGTGCCAGTAATCTGACCCAAGTCTCAAGTCTCTACTCCATGGCTATTTAATCAACAAATAGTCTCGACCTCTGCTACTACTCCCTACGTCACTTAACATGCTCTTGGCTGCACAAAGTTTCCATTCCATTCTAGAAGTAATGGAGCGCGATATTCAAATATCTCAACTTTCAAAAGCGGCTGTAGCCTTTCCCTTGATATCTAGGTGTCTGAATCTTGGAATACCCATTCCTAGAGTTGGGCACAGTGTTACTCGTCGAGTTCCAAAGGGTAATTATGTAAAATCTGGTTGAGATCGGTGAAACGGTGTAGTTTTGTGCCAAAGGGTCAAAAAACAGGGATTAGTGTGGTCTGTCCGAAATTTTAAGTGACCAGTGTAACTTGTCGGATTCCAAAGGGTAAGTATGTAAAATTTGGGTCAGATCGGTGAAACGGTGTAGATTTGTGCCAAACGGCCTAAATGCAGGGGTTGGAATGGTCTGTCTGCAATTTCAAGCAGACAGTGTTACTCTCAGGGTACCAAAGGGTAAGTATCCGAATGTTGGTTCTGATCGGTGAAACGGTGTGGATTTGTGCCAAAGGGCCTAAATGCAGGGAATGGGGTGGTCGGTCCGAAATTTTAAGTGGACAATGTTACTCGTAGGGTTCCAAATGGTAATTATACACATTTTGTTTGAGATCGGTGAAACGGTGTAGATTTGTGCCAAGGGGCCTAAATGCATGGAATGGAGTGGTCTGTCCGAAATTTCAAGTGGACAGGGTTACCCGCAGGGTTGCAAAGGGTAAGTATACAAATTTTGGTTCGGATCGGTGAAACGGTGTAGATCTTTGTCAAAGGGCCTAAATGCAGGAAATGGGGTGGTCTGTCCGAAATTTTAAGTGGACAGTGTTATTCACGGGGTTACATAGGGTAAGTATACAAATTTTGGTTGACATCGGTGAAACGGTGTAGATTTGGGCCAAAGGGCCTAAATGCAGGGAATGGGGTGGTCTCTCGGAAATTTCAAGTGGACAGGGATACCCGCAGGGTTCCGAAGGGTAAGTATACACATTTTGGTTCAGATCGGTGAAACGGTGTGGATTTGTATACATAACAGACAAACAAACAGACAGACAGACAGACAGACAGACAAACATTGAGCTTTATATATATAGATGTGGAAAAAACATTAAGTACGCAGTATTATGTAAATAGTAAACATAGAACTACACAAATTGGAATATAAACATGTATTAAATCCTTTGGTTATGGTCTTAATTTTGGAAGTTATGCACATAAAGCGAATGTCTACTTGTCATGGATCTGCTCTTCTTGACCTATTTCCGCGAACCACTGTAATATTTTTGATGCTAGTGAGTCACTCGCCAGAGATGGCACCCACGCCACGGACGATGTTTCTTCAGTATATGTGATCTGAGAAAGATTAGCTAATTCCCACTGTTGGGAATTATAAAGCGAAAACAAAAAGTTCTTATGTATGTACTAAAAATAACTTACTAAAATTCTTACTAAAATAGCTTTGCGGGTAAAAAAAAAAAGCCCACCAGCCATGTAACTGGAAATCCTCATATTAAGGGAGTTCAAGAACAAGAACAAGAAAATTTGAAAAAGAAGAAGCAAATGTAATTCCTAAACAATAATTTCATTTAAGTCAATCATACAGGACAAAATATCATTGAGCAAGTTATTATGTATCTAAGCTATTTCTTATTCCAGTGAAAGTACACTCCAGGGAGCAAGATACTCTACATATCAATATTAAATGTCCACACCGTGCAAAAATAAAAGGATGTGATTAAAAGTATGCCATGTTAAAACTGCTGAAGATAGTTTTTATGAATAAATGTATTTAAACTAACGAAAACAACAATAAAAGTAGGTGCACATGGGGTTCAACATTATTATTACTGTATTGAAATGAAAATCCACAGCCTGTTTCCAGTCTCCGACCGGGTCAGGAATGGAATGAATGAAGCCCCCATCTAGCGGCGAGGATATGAACTGTGCAGGCTGCCGAGGCCTGACGCACTCCTCTGGGGCAATGATTAAATGAATGACAGATGAAATGAAATGATAGTGGAGAGTGTTGCTGGAATGAAATGTTGACAGGGAAACCCGGAGTACCCGGAGAAAAACCTGTCTGCCTCCGTTTTGTCCAGCACAGATCTCACATGGAGTGACCGGGATTTGAACCACGGATCCAGCGGTGAGAGGCCGGTGTGCTGCCGCCTAAGCCACGGAGGTTTGTTATTACTGTATTATTATATTTAATTTTTATGGCGAGTATTAGGCCCCTCTGTGGTTCAGATGCGTGGAAGACACGCCCGCTACTGCTGCATACCGAGCTCAAACATTGGCCAGTGGATGTAAAGTTTGTGCTGGACAAAATGGAAGTGGGCCAGGTTTTCCGTGTCAATTCAATTCCAGTAATACTACTCCATAATCACTCACTTTGCTTAGCTCCAATCCCAGGGGAGTACGATAGGACTTAAGATGGCACGTCTAAAGCCCTGCGTGGATATCCGCGGATACACCCACGGTTATCCGCAACATTTATCGGCATGCGGATATAGTTTGCATGACTGTGCGGATAGCGGATAAGCTGCAGATAATGTTCGGGGTAAATTTGCGGATAGGTTTTAGAAAACAATCCGAACTTGTTAGGACCCGGATGTTTATGACATATCATAATTTTCCGTTATGTTTTGTTTTTTTCATAACAAATGTAAGATGGTGATTTAAGCTAATCTCATTCAAATTATGTCATTATGTCATTAAGCATTAAGCTGTATAGTCTAACATTCATTTTAAACATAGCACATGACATAGAAAGCCGAAGGGTACGACTTTCTCCTTAAATGTCTAAATTTGTTGCTTTAATGCTTTAGCCTATGCTTTATCTAATTAAACTAGTATTGTATTGCCAGTAGATTCGGATAACAAACGTTCGGATGCGGATAACGGTCGTGCGTGCGGATAGCGGTTTGTTTGTCCCCACAGGGATACCATGAACCAGCGCTTGGCTAGAGTTGGGTTAGTAGATTTTGTATTTTAGATTTTTTCCATGAAGTTTCGTTAATGTTCTTTCATCCTGAAATTGTGCGATAGTAACTTCTTGTGCCTAGAGGTACTTGTTGGTGTGATAGGTTGGTTCTACTGCCTGTAGCTTGGACTCACCGTTTACCTTCCTTGTACGAAACATGCTGTTGAGGATAGCGCCGGGATTCCAATCTCAGATCTCTGGGTTTCCTGCAGCTCCCCATCCCAGTCGTAGTGAGCGATTTAACACGCATAGTTACGCCGCAGGGTCAAGTAATCATGTGATTTAACGCTGTCCACATGAATGAACGCAGTTCAAAGTGCATTCAGATGTGGAAGCTTATTTGTAACAGTGAAATGATTGGCTGCAGTCCATACACGCCGTGCCAAGTGGAGCACGGGCCAAACCATTCGTCCTTGCTGTTGGCGGGCTCGTACAAAGAGAGTATTTCCGTGTCTGACATCGCTCAGGCGAGTGACACTGTCAGGGCGCCAAATAGAAAACAAGACGTCATCATAATTACGTAAGGTTATATTATGAGACTGATCATACACGCCCCCAAGTATACCAGGCGAGTAACACTGTCAGTGCGCCAAATAAAAAAAACAAGTAGTTCCGTGAAGAACTAAATAGCCAATTTAGAAATATCCTACTTATGTTAATTGCCTCAATCAACATACAAAATTTCAGTTTGATTGCTGCAATAGATTCCTAGATATTGAGAACCGTCTAAATATTTTGGATGGTCGCCATGTTGGATTTATATATTGTAGACCATAGAGTTATGTACTATTATATGGAGGCTGGCTGCGTGGCTCAGGGGTAACGTTCTCGCTTGCTGAGCCCAAGGTTGCAGGTTCGTATCCTGGCGCAGTCAGCTGGCATTTGAGGGTGCGCAAATGCGAGGGAGCCGTGTCCGTAGATTTACTGGCACGTTAAAGATCCCCTTCGGGGCAAAATTCCGGCACCCCAGCGCCTCTAAAAGCCAGTGTAGTTAAAAGGGACGTAAAACCAATAACATTATTATTATTATTATTATTATTACTATTATATGGAGATTATTGCGTAGGTGTATTCAAAATTCAATCCCGTGATTAGAACACAAGAAATATAAACGAGATTTTAAAATTTCGCACAGCCTCCATCTTGTGGTTATGAAAACAATTGATATAAATCAGATGCCAGTGGATTAAAATTTGTATAATTATTTATCGTACCAAGTTTCACTGCGCTTTGATGGTTAAATCCATATAAATATTTAAATTTTGTATCGCCGCCATGTTGAATTTGTGCTCACCAGGTTATTGAAAGTCCCATAGGTGAACTTATGTTCATAGCCTTTATCAACATACAAAACTTCAGTTTGATTGCTGTCATAGATTAGTAGATATTGAAAACCGTCTAAATACAGTAGTTCGGATGGTCGCCGTATCGGATTTGTACAATATTGGCCATATAGTTATCTACTATTAGATGACGATTATTGCGTAGGTTCTTGATTCAAACGTTGACTTCGATCGCATGATTAGGACACAAGAAATACAAACTTGATTTAAAAATTTCGCACAGCCGCCATTTTGAATTTATGTAAACAATTGAACTATATTAGATGTCAGTGCATTACAATGTGTATAAACATTTGCTGTACCATGTTTCACTGTGCTCGGATGGTTAAATTGCGAGACAAGTCTATTTAAAAGGTTTCAACTTCGCTTGGCCACCATGCTCGTTTTGAGATTAACAGGTTTCTGAAAGTCACATAGGTGAACTTCCAGCAGTGCCCTTTATCACCGTACAAAATTTCAGGGTGATAATATATCAGTAACAGTTTCGGAGATATAGAATGTCGGTGAAATATTTCGCACAGCCGCCATGTTGGATTGGTGAGACGTAATAAAATTTGAAGGGCATGGTCGGGGTCGGACAAAATAGTACTATGACCTTACCGAGTTTCATTGAAATCGCTCCAGCCGTTTAGATTTTATTAGGGGCACACACACACAGACACACATTCACACACGTACAAAATGTGATCTCGTACTGACTAGAGTACGTACGTCATTGACCGATCACCTGATGCCCCATATCCCCTACATGAAAACCTTGATTTACGAGACCGCTGTGGAATACGAAGGAGACCTACTGTCGCGGGTTACGGCTGCGGCGGGTGTTGGAAGACCAGGGATTGGAGATTGTGTGTACCAGAACATGGTACGGAGGAACCGTGTCTGTGTTGACGTCGGTGATCGTCACAACGAGCCCCACCTGTAATTGGAGCCAGACGACAAGCAGCAGGAGTCGGACAGAGCGCCGAAAATGTGGGAGCTGTGAACGTGTGCTGTGGTGGTTATTTGCGGGTAGCAGGAAGGCGGTACGTTTCCGGACACAAGTTCTTATACTTAACTTGACCATTTTGGTCCCCACTACAAGCCCTCAAAGTTTATAATGGGAATTTAGAAACACAGTCTTGTATAACTGAGATGGAGACACTTCAGTGTTTGGACTTGTCCATTCTCCATCTGCCGTCCATATAAATCGTGTTAGTCTACTCAAATTATTATTATTGTTGTTGATGTTTCATTTAGGAGCTTGGACATCGTGGTTATCATCTCAGTGCATTTGGGTGTTTGTAGAATTTGTATGAAAACCTCTGTTATTGTGATGTCCGTAGTAGTGGGTGTATTTTAATTTATGCTCGGATTGGGAAGGAGGCGGTTGTGGTTTTTAGTTTGGAACCATCCCGGCCTGGAGTAGAAGTGGGAAAATACCGGAAGAAAACTTCCAAGGTGGCCGAAGTGGAAATCGAATCCCCCTCTTTCCAGTTTTTCCTCACTAGACCGAGTGTACCCCGTTCCAGCTCAGACAAGCAACGCGGGACCTTTGGCATTGGAATCTCAATACGTCCCCGAGACAATAGAAGGTGCCAATAATAGTGCAGATAGCAACATACATTATTATTAATGTTATTATTACGACATGTCTTCGCCCTTTGACTCTTGTGTCTTGCATACAGATTATAACGGCCTTGCATTGTTGCAGGTCACAAGGAAAGAAGATGGCGACGCGGAAGAGTCGTGACGCTGATTGCTGCAGTGTTAACTTCCTCAAATACGTGCTGCACATATTCAATGTGGTCTTCCTGGTAAGTTCAGTCTCTTAATGTAACCTCTGTGGTATCTGCATGCACTTACAATGTAGTCACTTCCGTTATACGAGCTTCACATTTCGGCCTGTCTTAAAATCATCTTTGAACCCCACGACCGCGATGGGGAGGCTGCAGCAAGTCTGGAGATCGTAGGTTCGAATCCCGGCTCTGGCAGTGGCTATCCTGAGTGTAGTTTTCCTCGTTTTTTCCACACTCCTTCCAGGAACATGCAGGGATAGTACCTTCTTTCAAGTCTCGTGGCACCTACCCTATTCCTGTCCCTAATCACGCTACACACACTACTACAGTCAGATTGCTATTCCTCTAGTCACCTCAAGACCTAAGCGGGCCCTTTGATGTTCTGGTCTGTAAAGAGGCTAACGCGCCAGGAAATACTTCCCACTATTTCTGCTTGTTTTTGGCGCACAAGATTTCCAGCACATATTGCCATATTTCCAAAAGCTGGCTAGATTACTTATCAGGATTTCCTGGTTAAAAATTAAGAATACATTTTTCATTTTCACGTTAATTGGGAGCTTTGCCAACGTTGCATTTCGTGTGATGAATTGTTTGTGTGGATATAGTTTTAGTGGTGTAATGGGAATTAGTGCCCCATGTTGGTAGCGACAAATGTAACAGTTTGGCTAGCCCACACTGTTGGGTGATAAATGTAACTGTTTACCTTTGCCTAAGCTATGTTGTTTTAATGGGCGCCAAGACCTCAATGCAATGTTGAAATCTAAATTTGTATTTAACAACGTCTAGCTCTGGCAGAACACCTTCAAGACACTATTCACTCAGATCGTGGTATGATTTGATCATTAACCCAACAAACAATTGTATCAGGAGAAGGAATTGGTCTATATCTAATGCTACCTACTGAAAGCAAAGATTGCATTGTAAAAGAAATGAATTTATTATATAAAACAAGTATAGCAAAATTAATAATAATAAGTTTAACATTTAAATTGGAGCGTTGTGATTTGAATATTACCGATAGAAAATTACGTGAAAACGGAGTCTGATAAATTGATTTTACTCTTATTTCCAAGCTATGAAGTTACTGAATTATGAAATATAAAACAAAGAAAAATGAGAGATTGCGTATTTCTGCGTCATTAGCGCTTACCCCTGGAAATTGCCAAAGCATTTCCCTTGTTCTTGATGATGCTGTGTGCTTCCCACAGTCTCCTGGACGTCGCCATCTTCTTCGTTATATGTTGATATTCTGGTAGATTAGATAACTCTATGGTCCGTACATCGGACCCAAACTCTCGTAAAACCGCACTGGTTACGTTTTACAAAAGATCGTCGCTAACTCCACTGAACATCGGAGCGACACGCCCTTGCGACCGTACACTGCAAGTTCTACACAGATTGTCACTAACTCCCCTGAACATCGGAGCGACACGCACTTGCACCCATACTCCTCAAGTATTTCACAGATAGTCCTCGTCTCACGGCGCGTCGAACGATATATTCACCTGTCGGCTCCCCCACTCCGGAGCAGTCTCCTAGCTTACGCTGTCTCCGCTGATTGGCTGAGCCCTACGCGCTAGATCCCCACTCCTTCCTCATTACACTCCGCGGGAGGGAGAAGTCGATTTCCGTTTCAACAATTCGCCTCTTCTAGACCTTGCGACCCAGCCTTTCGTAATACTTCTCGACAGGAATCAGCTTGTACTTGAAATCCCAGTGAGTCACGTCTCTCGATATACCCTAACTGACGAAAACTCCGTAAAATTCCGTAATCAGATAATTTTCTATGATATCGTCGTTCGTAATAATTTACTTGATAGCGTTTTCTAAGACATAGAAAACCTATCTGAATGCTAATAATTTTTATAAAATGCTCCGAAAATACCTTAATAATAATTACAATAAATTAATAATAATAATAAATTACCATGAAAAATTGTCTTGGCAGAACAATTTGCCGCGTAAATAAATATAGAATGGCTTCCTACTGACTTATGCCAGTTGCATAAAACCCCTCGAAAAACACGTTACATATTCGCCTCGGATCATCGGATGATTTACCGTGACGACGGTCCATTATCCGATTATCCCAGACACGTTAATAAACCCCATCCAAAATACATATTACATAAACGAAATCACCCTAAATTACAGATATATACACTCATATTTTTTTCTTCACGCACTTTGCGTCAAAGTTTGTTGTCACTATGGATTGCACTTTGCAACCAGTCCAATGTTTCTCATATAAAATAGTGTTCCACGGATATTTCCGCCTCTCAAATTTCTCTATGTTGGAGAAATAGACATAATTAATGTGTGAGCACTATGTATTTATGATGTCATATCACACGCATTGAAGGTGTTCTGATATATTTATATCACCATAGAACTTCCTAATTTCACTGGAGGTCCCCTCCTTATGGTGACATTTAATTCCACTTATCACTCAGCACACGATCACACTATTGTGGCAGCGCCTCGTGACCATAATACTTAATCTCTCTTTAACGTAGATTAAATTAATATTGACTTCTGAAAAAAAACAGTAAATGCGCATTACATATAACACCAAATATTTCTGTGCCGTAATCGCCCTGTCTTGTTAAGTTCCCGTTAACCATATTCTACTTAATACTAGTTCTCAACACAGACCATTTCTCCTCACACAAATAATACCATTGTACAGATTATCTTAAATTACACACTTACAAATCTTACATGGCGAGGCCGTAAACAGAAATCACGTGTGCTGATATGTATGAGTTTCATGAAGGACTGTCTCGCATTCTGATGGCCCATCTTTTATCTCGTGGACGCCTTAAGCTAACAAGCCCTATACAAGCGCTCCCCCATCTCTTGGAGATAAATGGGAACCCATCAGCGCTGCCAAAAATGGCCTTGGTGCATCGAGACAATTTAGTGCTCAACAGCATCCGACAATCCCGTCATATTTCCCTGTACCTTAAAAACTCTCATTTACTTACATACTACCCCCCTGTGTGACTTCTGATACGCCTGCCTTAAGACCAGATCCTCCCACGCACCAAATACCACACTTACTCATTTGATAGGCTGGCTCGCCAGCTAAACACACTCACTTTATGACACATATTTTCGTAGACTATGTATATTATACGTTCCGTATAATCTGTTTCCCTCACTATCCTCCAGCACATATGCTGTTTTTCCAATACGTTTGGAAACTATAAATGTTTCTGCGTCACCTGCTTCCAACCTTGCAAGTGGCTCCCTTTAAATGAACGTCATCACGTTGCTCTACCTAGCATATTTCTCAGTGTCTGTAACGATGCCCTGTTGCTACTGTCCACACATGCACATATTAAAATACCATCCTCTGCTTTAACCACAGGATAATCCCTACATAAATTAGTGTCCCTTGATAGCATGTCTGCAAGAATGTTATCTTTACCTTTAATATATTTTACTGTGAATTCGTATTCCTGCAGAGCAAGAATCCACCTACTAACTCTGTTAGAACTGAGTTTACAAGTCCTCATATACAGTAATGCATGGTGATCTGTGTGGATCTCAAATTTCCCCCCTACTAAATACATTCTAAATTTCCCTAAACTGAAAACAATACCTAAAAGCTCTAACTCAGTAATCGTGTATCTTTTCTCTGCTGCAGTCAGTCCTCGCGAGGCTAAAGATACTATGCACAGATTACCCTCCTCATCTTTCTGACATAATACTCCAGCAATGCCTATATGTGAGGCATCTGTCATAACCACATATTCCTTATCTTTTAACGGATATTTCAGCACTACAGCTTTCTCAAAACCTTCCTTCAGCGCTCTAAAAGCCTGTTCATGCTTGGACTCCCATCTCCACCGAGTCCCACTTTTAAGCAATTCCCTGAATGGTTCTACCAACCCAGAGTATTTAAGAACGAACCTCCTGAAAAAGTTGCAAATTCCCAGGTGAGTTTTTAACTGTTTAACATTCTGTGGCACCTCTGCGTTAAGTATCTTATTAACCCTACTTTCTTCTGGTGTTACACCTCTACTCGACACTCTATGACCTAAAAATGTCACTTCTGACTGACAGAATAACGACTTAGACAGCTTCAAAGTGAACCCTGCCTGATCTAACTTCTGAAAAACTATATTTAAATGACGTAGATGCTCCTCAAAACTGCGTGAACTAATTACCATATCATCTATGTAAATGGTTACAAACTCTCCTGTGTCATCCCCTAATGCGATGTTTAAAGCCCTAATTAAAGCTGCTGAACTACTCTTTAACCCATAAGGTGTTCTACAAAATTGATAAAGGTTATATTTATGACTAAAAGCTGTAAATGGTCTATCTTCGTACATAAGTGGCACTTGCCAAAAACTGGAACTCAAATCTACACAAGTGAAATACTTCTTCCCCTCAAATGTTTGCATTAATTCCTCTATTGACATAGATTTCAGCTGATCTGAACTAATTCTACTGTTAACCAAACGAGCGTCTAAACAAATACGAACAGTGCCGTCGGTCTTGGGTACCGTTATCAAAGAATTAACATACGGACTGTTAGAGTGCTCAATAATCCCATCTTCAAGCATCTGGTTAATTTGTGCCTCAACTGCACTCTGATAAGCGAAAGGTACAGGATATCTATGTCCTGTGAATACTGACCTATCAATAACGTTCAATGAATGTGTATAGCAATTGGCCATACCAATGCGATCCTCAAAAACTCTCCTATTACACAATAACACATCATAGAGCCGAACACACTGTTCATCCTCTATATTTCCCTGAAATGCAGCTTCACGTAACGAGTCCTCTAGACTTCCGTTCGTAATCACACTGCCCACAAAACATGGAGAACCCCGCTCTACGGCTGGCGATATCTCATTTAAAGTACAAATCACACCTACAACACTACTTCTCTGAATTTGGTCATTGAACGCTACTTCTACTTCAGAATCTCCCCATTTAAATTTCAAACTCCCTACATCATAACATAAGTTACCCGACACTCTACTTAGCCACTCTGAACCCAAGATAACACTGAATACTAAATTTGGAATTACAAGACAAATCTGCTTCTCTACATGATTATTAATTTTAATGTCTACTAAAACTTGCTTAGAAATTACTTTAGACCTCTTCCCAACAGCTGTGATAACAAAAGTGCTTTTAATTGGCATCTCCTCAAAATTTACTCCAGTTCCTTTCATTTTATCATAAAATGCACTACTTATGCAACTCTTCATACAACCACTATCAATTAAAACATCTGTGTACGCCTCGGACACGTTAAATTTAACTATGGGGCTCTTACTAACCACTTCCTGAATAATACCTTCATCATTTAGTTCATGTAATAATTCATTTCTTACATTTAGGTCATAGGGTTCCTGTATAATTGTATGGACAGGGCATGCTACAGACTGAGATTCTGACCTTACTTCGCAGCCTGGTTCGCGTTTAAAGAACCGCTACAGCTGGCCGTAGTACTACTAACTACTAAACTGGTCTGGTTGTTCTGGGCTGTGTTGTCATTGTTTGGCTGTATATTACTACCACTAGGCTGTCCTCTTCCTTGACCCCTATTCTGGTTGTAATTATTGTCATTATAATTTCTCCCTTGATTTCCCCTGAAATCATTGTTTCTCCCTTGATTTCCCCTGTAATCATTGTTCCTCCCTTGATACTGATTACCATAGCCATTTCCTCTGTTCTGATATAGCTGATTATTATTATTTCTATTTTGAGCGTTGGCCCCTTCGCCACCGTTCCCTTGAACTTCTTGATGCCTGGCTTCATTAGGTCTATTATTATTATTACCCTGGTTCCGGTTGAAATTGTCCTCATAACCCCCTCTCCCTAGTGCATCAAATGTGCTTAACAAATTTTCTACTTGTGATATAGTCTTTACATTCTGGATACAAGCAGCCTCCTTGATCCTATAGGGAAAGTGCCTAAGTAGCAACCTTACCACATCACTTTCCTCCTTCAAGCCATCCAGATATTTACACACTAATACCTGCCCTAAAAAGTATTCGGTCATGGTGGAGCTTCCTTTAGGGTTATATTTACCACACACTACTCCCTCACGATGCTGCGACTGAATAACCTCATTCCAGAACTTTTCACAGAATTTCATTTTAAAATCATTGATATCAGTAAACTTGTCTCTGTAGACAGCAAACCAATTCCTCGTTTCCCCCACAAACACTTGTTCTAAAATTTCAACTACCTGGCACCACTCAATACTACCATTTTCCAACCTCTCCCCGAATTTATTTTCTATAGTGTTCATGAACTCCATTGGGCACCCCTGTCGATTGCTGAACTTACCCAGTTCTACCTCCCTGTGTGTGCTATTCACAAAAACTGGCCTATTCTGACTATTTTCTTGCCTGATCCTAGCTTTTAATTTTAATTCTAATTCTGCGATTTTCTCCTCAGCCTTCCTCTCAATACTGTTTACTGTTAATTTAATGTTTCCTTCTGATTCTTCTACTTTATCATATAGCTTTGCTTGTTTCTCTTCAATCTTGCTAATGCTCTCTCTATTACTCTCTCTTAAATCATTTACTTCTGCAACTATTTGCGAGTGGACTTTCTCAATTCTACCCCCCAGCTGTTCCTTAACCTCTTTAGTAGCTACCTGAATTTTGTCAATTTCTCCCCCCAATTGCTTTTTGACCTGCTGTGTTTCCAGTTGCACTAGTTCTTTTAAATTTTCAGCCTGTGTACTGATTCTAATTTCCAACTCCTCCTGTACTTTTCCTAATTTTTTGTCTACATCTGCAATAATCTCTTTAGCCTTTTCTTCCATCACCCCCCTGATCTCGCCTCTAATCAGTTCGAATTTGTCACTCATTTCCCTACTGTTTTGTTCTAATTTAGCATTTAAAGTTTCAGTACTCTCTCTATTTTCCTTACTGTTTTGTTCTAATTTAGCGTTGTTTTGTTCCAGTTTTGCGTTGTTTTGTTCTAATTTAGCATTTAAGGCATCTGTACTTTCTTTATTTTCCCTACTGTTTTGTTCTAATTTTGCATTTAAGGCATCACTACTAACTTTGTTCTGATACATGAACTCGAGAAGTAAAGTTTTTAATTCTGGTTGACCCCCTACACTCCCTGTTTCAGTATCGGGATTTACCTCCGCTACCCCGGTACTACCATCACTCGACATACTGCTCGTATCATCATTCTCCCGTTGATGACCACTACGTAACCTCATCTGTCTTTCTTTCTCATCCCCCATAATGATATACACTGATACAGACAAATAACCCCCAAAATACAGGCACAGAAATATATACCCTTCTCCTTCCACAAATGTTATTAGGTTTTCAGCCCCAAGTTGTCGGCGACAAATGTAATGGGAATTAGTGCCCCATGTTGGTAGCGACAAATGTAACAGTTTGGCTAGCCCACACTGTTGGGTGATAAATGTAACTGTTTACCTTTGCCTAAGCTATGTTGTTTTAATGGGCGCCAAGACCTCAATGCAATGTTGAAATCTAAATTTGTATTTAACAACGTCTAGCTCTGGCAGAACACCTTCAAGACACTATTCACTCAGATCGTGGTATGATTTGATCATTAACCCAACAAACAATTGTATCAGGAGAAGGAATTGGTCTATATCTAATGCTACCTACTGAAAGCAAAGATTGCATTGTAAAAGAAATGAATTTATTATATAAAACAAGTATAGCAAAATTAATAATAATAAGTTTAACATTTAAATTGGAGCGTTGTGATTTGAATATTACCGATAGAAAATTACGTGAAAACGGAGTCTGATAAATTGATTTTACTCTTATTTCCAAGCTATGAAGTTACTGAATTATGAAATATAAAACAAAGAAAAATGAGAGATTGCGTATTTCTGCGTCATTAGCGCTTACCCCTGGAAATTGCCAAAGCATTTCCCTTGTTCTTGATGATGCTGTGTGCTTCCCACAGTCTCCTGGACGTCGCCATCTTCTTCGTTATATGTTGATATTCTGGTAGATTAGATAACTCTATGGTCCGTACATCGGACCCAAACTCTCGTAAAACCGCACTGGTTACGTTTTACAAAAGATCGTCGCTAACTCCACTGAACATCGGAGCGACACGCCCTTGCGACCGTACACTGCAAGTTCTACACAGATTGTCACTAACTCCCCTGAACATCGGAGCGACACGCACTTGCACCCATACTCCTCAAGTATTTCACAGATAGTCCTCGTCTCACGGCGCGTCGAACGATATATTCACCTGTCGGCTCCCCCACTCCGGAGCAGTCTCCTAGCTTACGCTGTCTCCGCTGATTGGCTGAGCCCTACGCGCTAGATCCCCACTCCTTCCTCATTACACTCCGCGGGAGGGAGAAGTCGATTTCCGTTTCAACAATTCGCCTCTTCTAGACCTTGCGACCCAGCCTTTCGTAATACTTCTCGACAGGAATCAGCTTGTACTTGAAATCCCAGTGAGTCACGTCTCTCGATATACCCTAACTGACGAAAACTCCGTAAAATTCCGTAATCAGATAATTTTCTATGATATCGTCGTTCGTAATAATTTACTTGATAGCGTTTTCTAAGACATAGAAAACCTATCTGAATGCTAATAATTTTTATAAAATGCTCCGAAAATTACAATAAATTAATAATAATAATAAATTACCATGAAAAATTGTCTTGGCAGAACAATTTGCCGCGTAAATAAATATAGAATGGCTTCCTACTGAATTATGCCAGTTGCATAAAACCCCTCGAAAAACACGTTACAGTGGTATTTGGAACGATAGTCAGAGTAATGCAGTAAGAATTTGATATTGTATTACATTCTGTTTTGTTCAAACCTTGTTTGAGTGGCAAAAGAGCAACTGAGTAATTCGATTTTATGGCGAATCAGGCTCAAAGGTTGGCAACACTGTTACAATTTCACAACGTTCAACATGGTTTCCTCATGTAGACAACACGTTCAAACTGCAGTAGTAGGCTAAAGCTTGAATCACCAAAAAATACTTAAATGGTAATTAAAGTGGCGAGAAGTTGAGTAAAAGGTGCGAACCAATGATTTTAAATGTATAAAGTAGGTTGAGGGATGACAATCTAGAGTTTCCATTCCGGAAACCCAAGAAGGGAGAGAGAAAGAGAGAGAGAGAGAGAGAGAGAGAGAGAGAGAAGATTGCGCGGAGGGATATTTTCCTCAGGACTTGATCTGGCGTTTGGTATACAGTGTTAACTTCCTCATTGATGCGTGCAAATACAGCCAATCTAATGCTAATGAAATCAAACACTGAAGTAATAGAGATAAGTTTTGAAACTTCGGGATCGTATATTGCTTTCATTGATTATGTATCATAGTGTCCGAGCTCTTACACTTCCACCCCTCCCCTTCCAAATGTAATTTTGACTCAGCTCAACCCCCTCCAGAAGCAAACCCTAGTTGCGCCACTGAGCAGGAGGACATGTAAGATCTTTGGGTTAATCAGTTGAATTATGGTGATGAAATGAAGCATGTTTTGTATTTCGGCTAGCGTTACAAGACCCATGAAATATGGTGAGTACAGTATTCGCATTATGTCTTTGCCGGTGAGGACCGTTGCATTTCTGAGAATTCGAGCCGTCTACTCCTCTACTCCTATTCATAAGACATTACCACACATTGTGGGGCTTGGGAGTTCTGACGGCCGACTTAGCATAATGCACTCGGCACACTCATTAGGCTTGTCACACTATTGTTTGTGTGCCAATTTGAGAAATGTCTTTGGTGAGGCTAGTACAGTCGGTATGCCCTTCCTGGAAGTAATGACGTAGCTCACCGGCAGAGATATAACGTGGGCACAGTAACATGTTCGGAAATCCATGCCCAAATTTAATGTATGCCAGAAAAGCAAGCAAGCTCTTAGCACCTCGCGACCATAAGCCACGAGTCCCCCTATTTAGGTGATATCCAAACCAGTGGACGTGACTTCAAAACTTCAAAAATTTCACATATATGACCAGGAATCGAACCTAGTCAACCTTGGTGGGAGGCAATCAGCTAATCTGCGCCTTTACGCTCCATGTACGATAGACGGAATCAAATGATGTAATATAATAAAACCAACGTCGCAGAGGGTGGGCTCACCTCGCCTAGGATCAAAGCAGTGCCTCGAATTAGACAACCGTTTTGTCACACAAACGCCTTGGAAATCCTTCCCAAAGGTCCTGTGTTCAATTCTCGGCTCTACCGGCCCCGATCTGAGGCCTAGAACTGACAGCTAGGTATTCTTAGAGGTTCGATTCCCATCCAAGTCATCTTAGAAGTGATTTTCATTAATTTTCACCTCTATTCCCAGAAAATGCATGGATATCACGTGATAGATAAGGTAATGGCCCCTTCCTTCCCAATCTTCGAGTCGGGTCAAGTACACTTGCTAGTACAGATATACATTAACACAGATTATCCGATTGCGCGCGCGCTGGATGTCCCAAGGAAGACTTACTGTAGTTTGTTGTTTTTAATTCATATTAGGGGCTTGGGACACCTTGGTCATCAGTCCCGTGTACATGAGTATGTCTTCAATTTGTCTGATAACCTGTGTATGTGGTGACTGTAGTAGTGTGTGTGGCTGGGCATGGGGTAGGTGCCATGGATTTAAAATAAGGTACTATCCCGGCATTTTCTTAGAGGGAGTGTGGTAAACCCCTGCAAAATCCTCATTCAGGATAGCCGCGGTCAGCGCTGACATTCGAACCTTCGATCTCCGGACTTGTTGAAGCTGGCCATCGCAGTCGTGGTGAGCGATTTAACGTGTACGGCTACGCTACGCTACGGGGTGATTGGGATAGGTGCCTCGGGACTGGAAATAAGATACCATCCCGGTATTTGCGTGGTGGAAGTGTGGATAGCTACGTTCGAAATGGCCGCTGTCAGCCCTGAGGCGTGTTGTCGTTCATTCATTTGGGGGCTTTGCGTCATATAGCCGTGTGTACTTGGGAGTCTGATAACTTGTGTTATTTTCATGGCTGTACTAGTGTTGTCATTGGGCTAGGAGGCGGCTGTGGTCTTAATTGGGTAGCATCCCGGTATTCGCCTGGAGCACGAGCCTGAGTAAAACCTCGTTCTAGCCCTCACACTAGAATAAAATTTCATGGTAGAGCCGGGAATCAAACCCGGACCTCAGGGGTGACAGCCAAAAATACAAGGCTGGTCTCCGAGACGTGACTGGCTGCGTGGTTCAGCGGTAACGTTATCATCTGCTGTATCCGAGGTTGCAGGATCGAATCCTGGCTCAGTCAGTTGGCATTTGAGGGTGCGCAAATGCGAGTGAGCCGTGGCAGTAGATTTACTGCCACATTAAAGATTCCCTTGGGGGCAAAATTCCGGCACCCCGGCGTGTCTAAAAGCCACAGTAAAAAGTGAAATAAACCCAATTATTATTATTATTATTATTATTATTATTATTATTATTATTTGTCAACATTTCATTCCAGCAACACTCTCCACTATCATTTCATTTCATCTGTCATTCATTAAATCATTGCCCCAGAGGAGTGCGTCAGGCCTCGGCAGCCGGCACAATTCATATCCTCGCCGCTAGATTGGGGCTTCATTCATTCCATTCCTGACCCGGTCGGAGACTGGAAGCAGGCTGTGGATTTTCATTATTATTATTATTATTATTATTATTATTATTATTATTATTATTATCTACGAGACGTGTATCTTTGATCTCCAGACTTCTTAGTAGATGACAGGTAGGAATATTGCTTCACCCATTTTATTGTGTCACCGACTGTACATCCTCACGTGTATAATATGTATATGTTACAGGGAAAGTCGATTCTTAGTAAGAGTTGACTCTCCCTAGGCAGAGTCAACTCTTACTGAAAGTATCAGTAACAGTTGATTGAAAACACACAGATCAACTTTTCCTAGGGAGAGTTAACTATGCCTGTTGTGGTTTAGTAAAAGTTGATTCGCAGATGCTGCTCTGAAAATGTAACCGTGCGCGCCAAACCTTTGTTATGATTATTAAAATATTGGCATTGTTTGGACTCGTACTTCCATTATTGGACCGACCGTTATTGATTTGAAAATTTCTTTATTTTTATTACCCCATCAAACACCAGGCAGTTGCCATTCGTCATTACTCGGCTCTTTATTGTTGTGCAATAGTGACAAAAGATTCATATACGTTTAAATAATTAGTTTAAGGTCGCCTCCGTAGCGTAGCGGTCAGCATAGTTAGTTGCCGCCCCGGAGGTCCTGGGTTCGATTCCCGGCTCTGCCACGAAATTTGAAAAGTGGTTTGAGGACTGGAACGGGGTCTACTCAGCCTCGGGTGGTCCAAATGAGTAGAGGGGCGTTCGATTCCCATCTCAGTCATCCTCGAAGTGGTTTTCCGTGGTTTCCCACTTAGTCTTCGGGCAAATGCCGGGATGGTACCTACTGTAAGGCCACGGCCGCCTCCTTCCCTCTTCCTAGCCTATCCATCCCAATCTTCCGTCCCTTCCCATCCCTCATGAGGCCCCTGTTCGCTTTGCAGGTGAGGCCGCCTGGGCGAAGTGCTGATCACATCTCCCCAGTTGTATCCCTCCCGACCAGATGTTCCCAGCTCCAGGACACTGCCCATAGAGGCGGTAGTGGTGAGTTCCCTCGCTGAGTCCGTGGGAACCACCGACCTAGATGGTAAATTGACTAAATAAATATATATAATTAGTTTAATTGTGTAATAATTTTGTCAGACACCACGGCAGAACTGTTTCGTGAAAAACTGCAGCAGGAACGCTCGACTTCCAAGGTAAATTCACTGACATTGACCAAATTAAAATATGATAGCTGCATTCAAAAATTGAAAAATCTAAAAACTGCAATTAAATAAGAAAGTAACGATATCAGGTTTTTAAGACGATATGGCATTATTGAAGTAAATGGTATTTCAAAACTAATACACCCTGTCACAGACCAAGACAGCATAAGGTATTATGTTTTTGATGTAGAGTTGTATGCAGTTCTTAATGAAGCGCACATATCCACTGGACACGGAAGAAGAGATCGTATGATTCAGCAATTGAAAGGGAAATTTCAAAATGTTATTACAAAGGACATTTTACTATTTTTAAGCTTGTGCGAACTTTGAGATCAAAAATTGAGACATAAGATGAAGGGACTGGTTGTAAAGCCTTTGTTATTCAAGGAAATGAATTCACGATGTCAAGTGGACTTGATTGACTTTCAGTCGCAACCTGATGAAGACTTCAAATTTATAATGGTGTACCAGGACCATTTAACAAAGTTTGTTGTGCTAAGACCACTGAAATCAAAGACTGCAGACGAAGTGTGTAATGATATCGTTGATGTTTTTACTTTGTTAGGCGCTATTTGTATTTTACAATCAGACAATGCGAGAGAATTTGTTAATAAAATTATTGACAGTCTGGTTAATACATGGGCGAACTTCAAAATGGTGCACGGCAAACCACGACATAGTCAGAGTCAAGGTAGCGTCCAAAGAACCAACCAGGACATAGAGAATATGATAACCACCTGGATGCAAGACCACAACACATCAAAATGGAGTGAAGGCTCAAAGTTTATTCAACTTATGAAAAACAGTGCATTGCATAGTGGGATAAAACGATCCCCGTACGAGGCAATGTTCGGTTGCCCCCCGAGACACGTCTTATCTAGTTCAAAACAACCAACTGGCAACTGGCAAATTCTAACTGGCAAATTTAGAAACAGAAGAGGATCTTCAATGCGCAATTGATCAAATTCAGAACACAAGAAAACGAGATTGGAAGTAACGGGAATGGAAATATATCAAGTGGTGAAAAGCTCTTAGATGATAGTGATTATCTCCTCACTGAGGACATCAAGATACAGAGAAATGCAGCTTTCTACTGTCTAGAACAACAAGCTAAACGCATGAAAAAAATACCAGATCACATTCATCCGCCAGTAGAAAAAGAAACATCAGTTCGAATTCCTATCCCCGATGTTGACCGCGGTAGATGAGATGCTCGATCTATCCTTGGCGTGGTACTGGAGGTTGTCGATGATGGCTTTTATCGAATTGGAACGAGAAATGGAATTCTAAAGCAGCTTTTCCCAATGTAAGTTTTCAAAGCTAAAATAAAAGATATATATATCTCCTCTCTCTCGCTGCCCATAGTATTAAATTGCTCAGATGTCAATGATTACATTTTTTCAGGTCTCAATTCAGTAAATTTAATGTCCTACGAACATTATCCAAGAAAATGAAGTTCCTATGGATAAAACAATAGCTGTGAGGACTGTTGCAACTTCACAATCACTTGGAAGTGGACAAGGTTTTTTCAAATGTCCTTGCAACACTAAATGCGAATCCATGAAGTGCATGTGTAAGAAGAAACGTGTACTTTGCAACTCAAAGTGTCACAAATCTTTACCTTGCCGTAATAAATGATAAATATTTCTACCTCTTTATGTACAGTATTATAACGGTTTTTTATTTTTATTAGTTTCTCTTAAACATTTCTCTCTCTTAATGTATTGGTTTTGCCTCCCTATTCGTTTTTTATTAGCTAGTACCGTTTCCTTGCAAATAGTCAACTGTTACTATCTCGAGACAGTGAGAGTATACTTTCCCTAGGCATAGTCAACTCTAACTAGTAAATGTTGATCGAAATTGAATACATACCGCTTTTAATCAACTTTTACTGAAAAGATCAGTAAGAGTCGACTTTACCTAGGGAGAGTCAACTCTTACTGGAGAATCGACTTTTCCTGTAACATATATATCTCTTGCACCCATAATGCTAGAGACTTGTGTCAGGTGTCATTTTACTCGGGCTGAACCCCCCTTTCCTATGGACGACTTATTTTAAAAAAACTGCAAGGTCATCGATTTTTATCCCCCCCCCCCCCCCACTGATATCTTAGGAACCCATAATGTTAGTAAGCTCATTTTACTTGAGATGAACCCCCCTTTCCCATGGATTAAAGATTTCCCCAAAGAACCCAAAATAACTAGGTCATTGATTTTTAGCCCCTGATATCTTTGGAACCCGTAATGTTAGAAAGGCGTGCTAGGGGTTGAATTAATCCGTGCATTGCCCTCTTTACTGTAAAGTACACACATCAAAAAAAGTTTTGCATCACCTCGGTTCCAAGAGTTCCGGAACCGTTAAATACAAAGGGAATAGTGATCAACACAAACAACATTTCAGCTCGTTTTATTGCTCATGAGACCCACACATTGCATGTTGTACCATCATACAGCTAGACTTTCAGCATTTGTGGTCCAGATTGCAGTACACACCACTACCTCTAATACCCAGTAGCACGTCCTCTTGCATTGATGCATGCCTGTATTCGCCGTGGCATACTATCCACAAGTTCATCAAGACACTGTTGGTCCAAATTGTCCCACTCCTCAACGACAATTCGGCGTAAATCTCTCAGAGTGGTTGGTGGGTCAAGACGTCCATAAACAGCCCTTTTCAACATATCCCAGGCATGTTCGATAGGGTTCATGTCTGGCGAACATGCTGGCCACTGTAGTCGAGCGATGTCGTTATCTTGAAGGAACGCATTCACAAGATGTGCACGACGAGGTCGAGAATTGTCGTCCATGAAGACAAATGCCTCTCCAATATTCTGCCGATATGGTTGCACTATGGGTCGGAGGATGTCATTCAGGTATCGTAAAGCCGTTTCGGAGCCTTCCATGACCACCAGTGGCGTACGTCGGCCCCACATAATGCCACCCCAAAACATCAGGGAACCACCACCTTGCTGCACTCGCTGGACAGTGTGTCTAAGACGTTCAGCCTGACCAGGGTGCCTCCAAACACGTCTCCGACGATTGTCTGGTTGAAGGCATATGCGACACTCATCGGTGAAGAGAACGTGATGCCAATTCCGTGGGGTCCATTCAGCATGTTGTTGGGCCCATCTGTACCGCGCTGCATGGTGTCGGGGTTGCAAAGCTGGACCTCGCCATGGACGTCGGGAGTGAAGTTGCGCATCATGCAGCCTATTGCGCACAGTTTGAGTTGAAACACGACGTCCTGTGGCTGAACGAAACGCATTATTCAACATGGTGGCATTGCTGTCAGGGTTCCTCCGAGCGGCAATCCGTAAGTAGCGGTCATCCACTACAGTAGTAGCCCTTGGGCGGCCTGAGCGAGGCCTGTCATCGACAGTTCCTGTATCTCTGTACCTCCTCCATGTCCGAACAACATCGCTTTGGTTCACTCTGAGACGCCTGGAAACTTCCCTTGTTGAGAGCCCTTCTTGACACAAAGTAACAATGCGGACGCGATCGAACTGCGGTATTGACCTTCTAGGCATGGTAGAACTACAGACAACATGAGCAGCGTACCTTCGTCCTGGTGGAATGACTGGAACTGATCGGCTGTCGTACCCCCTCCGTCTAATAGGCCCTGCTCATGCATGGTTGTTTACATCTTTGAGCAGTTTTAGTGACATCTATGAACAGTCAAAGGGACTGTATCTTGGATACAATATACACAGTCAACGTCTATATGCCGGAGATCTGGGAACCGAGGTGATGCAAAACTTTTTTTGATGTGTGTATTTATTTTTTACAGATTTACCCCAAAAGGGATAACTGCTAATTATTATTAGTTAATTATTAATTGATTGTTTGTGATTGCTAGCGCGACAGAGATATTTTCGCTAGGCGGGAAGAATGGCGGAAGGAATATTTTTAATTAGTGGAGTCAGGATGGCCAAAGGCTAATTAGTTAATATTTAATCTTTAACAAGCAGGTGTGCTTTAACATGCACTGTCATGGTGGTAGCTGCACGTGGCGATTGCTCAAGGTCACGGCGCAGCTTAAACAAGAATAATCCTGTCCCGAGACCGTGATACCACCCGTAGCCATGAGCGTTAAAGCAAGCACCGCGACTGCATGTTGCCACCCGACTTTAGCCGATATCTCTCGAACACATAAACGTATATACTTGTGTGACGGCTTGTTTTACGTTTTACTCGCGATGAAGCCTCTTTTACCGTGTTTTTTTTAAATATTTGCCCAAAGGGCCAACTACACATTTTAAAATTTTTGGTTTTACCCCCTTTTTAAATTTTCATTTAATTGTTTATTATTTATTATTAGATTTTGCTGATTTGAAATTTTGTGAACAAATAATTGAATTGTATTTATTACAAGCACCGGACTAACAGTTAGAGTATCTGAAAGCTATCCTATAGGCCTATCTTTTCTTGATAAACCGCGCTGTAAGAATTTAAGCAAGTACATTTTGTTTGTACCAGACTATATTTCTATTGACGTGAGATTTATGAAACCGATAATTTTATAATGTTATACAACAGCTTGAATTAAAAAGCGTAAGGAAAATGGAGGTGCCGTGGCTAATAATCACAAGATTTACGGTCACGTAAAACTGCAATCTTCCTTCCTTCATTTTCTTGGTCGCTTTGTGATGTTGGCTTATTTGGCTGGTTATTTTTGTTGATGTATTTAGTGGCTTATTTTTTTGTCTTGGAGAAGTATCACAGCCCTTTTGACGGCAGCATAATCCTTACTGCCATGTGTGTAAGCAAGCAACAACAACACCACACCTTACCTAACCTAACCTAACCTAACTTAACCTCAGCTCACCTAACATACCCTAACTTCATCTAACTTCACCTAACCTAACCTAACTTTACCAAACGTAACCTAACTTAACCTCTGCTCACCTAACCTAACTTCATCTAACCTAACCTAACTTCACCTAACTTAACTTAACCTAACCTAACTTCATCTAACCTGACCTAACCTAACTTCACCTAACATAACTTCATCTAACTTAACCTAACCTAACCTCAGCTCACTTCCGATATCACGAAGTTACAGTGTCCACGTTTACACCAAAAACAAGACATATTTCCGACACTTGACATAATCACACGAGTACTTGTCGGGCCCGGGACGGTATAAGAGCCCAATGTAGACAATTTCACTGAACGTAATTTATTAGGATTCTGTAATTCTTCCGACAAGGCTATATTATTCAATGTAACAGCAACTAGTGAATAGTCTGCAAAATGAGAACATAAAATACATTTTATGACAATCATGATGTTTTTAGCTTCTCTTCCAGGAAAATGGCAAAGTTTCCAGAGTTATTAATTTAATGTATGACATATTGAAATTAAAGAGTTGCTATAGGTCGTAAAGTTTCAAAATATTTGAAAAGTCGATATACTTAGTATGGTTTTTAAAAGCGTTTTCCTTGCCCTTGTGGTGAGCATTAACGATCACATGCAACAAAGTTGAGTAAAATCCACATTGATCAAAATCAGGAATTAAAATAAAACAATGGGTGACAATAATAAAACTCTGAATTACAAGGAAATTCATATTTAATTAGATATACTAATTTACACGAGGTCTTTTTTGTGCGGGGGATGGGGGAGGGTTTGATACTTTCAGGATAATGGCACGGGACGAATGAAAAATAATGGACCTGGTAGTTCAAGTTCAGGGGCCTGCGGTCGCTCTCTACGGCCCTGGGTGAGGCAGTGTTCGTGACTGGAGAGGAGACGTAAAATATTGCACCTTCCATCGCGGAAATATACATATTTTTAGCTGCTCTTAAAGTGTTCAGCGGCAGACGCCCCAGGCCTGCTGCTACTGCTTGGAAGATACGGTCAAGTGTGCCTTGCGTGGAGAGGAATGACGCCATCACTGCGATGGGAGTAGCGCATCATAGGTGATGATCCTTGTGTGTAGGTGGAATTATCATGACCAGGGCCCGGATTTGGATGACCTAAAAATGTTTAAAAACGACCTACAATATGACTGCAAAAATCCCATAAAATGACCCGAAAACTTTAAAATATGACCCTAAAACTTGAATGGAACTGTCATAATTTCATCACACAAGAAATGCAAACAGACTGCGTTGTATTTTGAAATGATTTTAGTAGCTACCTAATATAATGTTATTATTATTATTTGACAAATACGAATTATTTGCACACACATACTGGTTATTATACCGGGTGAGTTAGCCGTGGTCGTTATGGCGTGGCTGCAGGCAGTCGCTCACATCCGGGAGGCGATGAGGTTCGAATCCCCCTCCGGCAACCTTGAAGACGGTTTTCTGTGGTTTCCCATCTTACTTCCAGGCAAATGCCGGGATTGGTCCCTAACAATGGGCCACAGCCGCTACCTTTCAATTCCTCGCTCTTACATTAACACTTTCCACCCCAGACAACACTCCACACGCGATGGTACTTGTAGCTCACCCAATGGGTGTCCGTATAGAAGCAGCTACAAAAAACCTGTGGCGAGCCGAACATATCCTCGGACACTACCGGCACTAAAAGCCATACGTTAAAAATATTACAGTCAGTCTGAAAGACTAGCCGTTATATCATTTCATATGACGCATGCTACAAATGCTACGCCTGTTAGAAAGGCTCAGTAGGGCTTCTCGCTTCGCTCGAAGCCCCATGACTCTTTCAACAGACTCCATTACCCATTAACTTAGGCTTCCCGCGCGGGCACCTCTTTAAGGCTCTTTGAGTCTGACATCTTTCACAACTCTTTAAGAGTCACCCATTATTTGAATCTGATATCTTGTAAACCCCCTTTAAGGGTCACCCTGTATTTGAATTGAATCTAACATACTGTACACCTCGTTAAGTGTCACTCTGTAATTTGCTCTGACATCCTGCACATCTCTTTAGGAGGCACCCTGTATTCTTATCTGGCATCTTGTATATCTCTTTAGAAGTCACCCTGTATTCTTGTGTGACATCTTGTACACCTCTTTAGGAGTAACCCTGTTTCTTGTCTGAAATCTTGTGCACCTCTTTAGGGGTCACCCTGTATTCTTCTCTGCCATCTGTTAGATCTGTTAGATTCAATTCAAATACAGGGTGACCCTTAAAGAGGTTTACAAGATATCAGAGATATCAGATTCTCTTTAAGAGTCACCTTGTATTCTTATCTGGCATCTTTTATATCTCTTTAGGAGTCACCCTGTATTCTTATCTGGCATCTTGTACTGTATTTTGCTCTGACATCCTGCACACCTCTTTAGGAGGCACCCTGTATTCTTATATGGCATCTTGTATATCTCTTTAGAAGTCACCCTGTATTCTTGTGTGACATCTTGTACTCCTCTTTAGGAGTCACCCTGTATTCTTGTCTAACATCTTGTACACCTCTTTAGGAGTCACCCTGTATTCTTCTCTACCATCTTGTACACCTCTTTAAGAGTCACCTTGTATTCTTATCTGGCGTCTTGTATATCTCTTTAGGAGTCACCCTGTATTGGCTGGCTGCGTGGCTCAGGGGTAACGTTCTCGCTTGCTGGGCCCAAGGTTGCAGGTTCGTATCCTGGCGCAGTCAGCTGGCATTTGAGGGTGCGCAAATGCGAGGGGTCGTGTCCGTAGATTTACTGGCACGTTAAAGATCCCCTTCGGGGCAAAATTCCGGCACCCCGGCGTCCCTAAAAGCCAGTGTAGTTAAAAGGGACGTAAAACCAATAACATTATTATTCACCCTGTATTCTTATCTGGCATCTTGTACACCTCTTTAGGAGTCACCCTGTATTCTTTTCGCTTCGCTCAAAGCCCCAGGTCGCTCGACGCTCCAGGACTCTTTCAACAGACTCCATTAACCATTAACTTCCGCTTCCCACGTGGCTGCATGACTTCACGCACTCGCCGTCCTTTACCCATTAACTTAGGCATCCCGCGCGGCTGCATGACGTCACTTCCGTCTCCGTAACGCAACCGTCTCCGTCCCGCATAACTTTGGACTCAAGCATCACGACGAAGTCGACAAGATCATTTGAAATGATAAAAAAGCTGGTTATTATTTCTGTCTAGTGTGTCCCCTGGAATGTGGATATTCCAAGAAATAAGGGTTGAACAAAGTTGTGAAGATTCTCATTTATCCTATTCATCCTCACTTTCAGTTCCGTTAATATCCAGTACCATACGCAAAAAATGCATCAGAAACCATTAAAAATGTGAGAAAATAACTCAAAATATTCTAATAAATTCAATAAAATGGCATAATAATGATGTGAAAAGCGAGAAAATGACCTAAAAGCAAAATACTTACATAAATAACGAAAAAATGACTTAATAAATATGCATTTCTGTAATGTGGGGGCCATGAACAGGATTTGTATATAAGTTAGGAATGTCTGTAGTGAACAATTTTAAAGATGACATGTCATCAGAAACCGGGCCCTGATCATGACGAATACTGACAGGGATAGAACACTTGAGCTCTGTTAAGAGGCTTGCTGTGTGGCGTACTCGACCAGGCACTTCCTTCTGTACCAAAGGTTGCGGGATCGAATTCCGGTGCTTTCAATTGGCATTTAAGGATGCTCGAAATGTGAGACACCCGTCGCATATTATATATTCCCACCAGAACAAAATTCCGGCATCTTTAAATTCACAGCAGCTTCATGTAGGGGCTTGGGACATCTTGGTCACTAGCCCCATGTATTCTTTTATACAGGATGTTTCTAAATTCCCATGACAAACTTTGATGGCTTGTAGTGGGGACCAATACGGTTAAGTTTTTCATAGGAACTTGTGTCCGGAAACGTACCGTCTTCCCGCTACCCGCAAAAGCCACTATAGCACACGTTCACAGCTCCCGCATTTTCGGCGCTCTGCTGCTTGTCGTCTGGGTCCAAATGTGGGGATCGATGTGACGACCACCGACGTAAACACAGATACCATGTTCTGGTACACACAATCACCAATCACTGGTCCTCCAACATCCGCCACAGCCTTAATCCGCGCCAGTAGGTCTTCATCGGATTCCACTGGGGTCTCGTAAATCAAGGTTTTCATGTGACCCCACAGGCATGGGCGCCCATACGGGGGGCAGGGGGGGGGGCATCCCCCCTGGATCCTTGAAAATTAAAACGATATGAAAATCAGACTGAGAACAAACTTTTTTTTGCAAATGTTCTTACAGTATTCTAATTAATTTGTACTAAATTTGTACTTCAGATATTTAACATTCCGCCAGGCCAAACATTAAATACTGTATAGTGGCAGTGGGCGCATTAAGCCTGTCTGGCACACCTCAGAAATCTGAATTTTTAAAAATTACAATATTTGCTAAATAATAGTTTTGCTTCAATTAGTGAATACACTAATTCGTTCTCTACATAGTCTATTACGCAATGGTGCTCGATCAGGTGCAATCTGCCTCGCATATCACTTTTGCAACAACAGCAAATGTGTAGAAGCGTCATTGACAAACTGGCCGACATGAACTTAGTTTGTGGGTGCTCACTAAAAATTGTTCTTAGAATATTCAAGCTTTAAGTGGGCCTGTTCGGCCATTTGGTACTCGTGGGCGCCCTTAGGGGGGGGGCTGGATTTCCGAGAATGTTGAAATAAGATTGTTCATTGTCACACCAGTTTATTTCATAAATGGAAGTTACAGATAGTCAACTGACAACTGTTACAACAAAAAAATTCGGTAATGTTGCTGACGCAATATGTATTTACAATTTTTAAATACAAATATGGTTCTAATGATGCCATGCACTCTGTCACCAATGGATGATCATGATGATAATTGCTGTTTAAAGGGGCCTAACATCTAGGTAAGCTCCAAATTTCAATACGGTTATGCCTAGTGTTTCCCCATCCCTATCTTGAGTGGCTGCTATTTTTGCCACCTCTCTTCGGCAGTGTCGATATGAAAAGCACGTTCTGGAGATATGTTTAGACATTGCGACATCGCTAGCGTATCTTAACCCCTAAAATAAGCTTTTCTATGCTGACTAGTAAAACTCGGGTCCTGTAAGATCGTGCTTACAATATTTGATAATTTACTGTATTCAGACCCGACGGGGGGACAAACTTGCAACTGCCAAGGCGGCAGGTTTTAGGGACGGAACATTTTCTGGGAAACTGTACAAAACTGCTTGGTCATTAAACGTCAAGTTGATTAAGTTTAATCCCTCCACAAGAGAATATACTTTGGCATTGTTGATTATTTAAGGACATAAATAAAAGGATCGTCTTAGTCACCTTGGTGTTGTTGCTGTTGATCTGACATGAATGTTAAATTGTACCAATGAGGAAATTCCAAACTCGTTACCGGTATTTGAATAATTGTTTTTGCACATTGGTTGTGTATGATATCTACTAAATTTAATGTACATTATTTGTATTATTTTTTTTAAATTTGTAATTTTAGCAAACGCATATTTATGGTGTATGCCACTCCTAGTTAAGTACACACTCAGGCGAAGAAACAGCCTCATATGTTATGGAAACCTTGTAACTGCTCGGCTTCACGTGTTGCGTGAGGGTTAAACACCTGTACAGTATGAACAACAGCAATAAACATTCACTCCTAACTACACTGGTTATCTCATAAATACAAGCACTATAGATCTGGTAAAATTTACAATGTATTCTGATACCAGACATGAAATACACTTCGCAGGATCCTCGTCGTACAGACTATCTAACACTCCCTATCATATTCACGCAGGCACACTTATGACATATTGATGACCCTCGGATATAATGATGACTGGTACTTCCAGGCATTGGCTTCAGCTGTGATGACTTAATTCTACTGATTCGGGGGTTAGTTGCTCCCAGAGAATCACTCCTACTTACTCGCAGCACAATTACTATATATTTCACATGCAAGCCTCTCAACTATGAACATTATGTATATTATTACTTTGATGGTCAGCATCCAACGATTTATCTAGTTTCATGGATCTGATTATACAAAGATGCTTTAAATCAGTGAGATGGATTATCGCATGTAGTTCGTTCCTGAGTTTACTAATACATAGCATATTTTACTAGAATTTGTCGTGTAACAATTTACCGCTATGATCTCAGAATTTCGGTATACAGACGTTAGTTTACAATACTTCATGCGATTCGAGACAAACAATCTAGACTATTTGTTTGAAACTTGGCTCATAATTCCCTTGAGAATGTATAGCCAGCAACTCAGTAATTGTACATCGAACACCAACTTGTGATCGTCAGAAATACCTTCCTTCTCCACCAAAAACACTCAAGTCCAAAATACAAGTTCCACTCCCTCACGGAGTCCTACCAAGAATACGAACCACTCCACACGGAGTCCAGAGGATGAGTACACCGCCCTACACGCGGTCCAAAGAATGAGTACTACTCCCCACGGAGTCCTAAGAATGAGTCGCCCTCACAGCTTCGTCAAGTCCTAATAACATTCATCTCCCCTCCGCAAATCACTGACCTACCTGGCTTCCCTCACGGGTCCAGCCAATCAAAACAAAACATTACCTTCTTGGTCTTCAAAATACCCTAGTCACACCCCTAGCATAGGGTTGCCAAGCCTCCTACCTGCATGAGTCATCATGCATTTGAGCTTGCGAGAGAAAAACCCAGGCGACAACAAGCCTACTTCCTGGTTCTTGCACACAATTCCAGACTCTCTGACTGAAGATTATTCTAATGATAAAATATCCACATATAACTAGACTCAGATCCTGCCAATTACAATCCCTTAAAACCTAAACAAATTAATTGGAAATAAATCACATGATATTATACACTTCATTACATAATTATAAAACATAAGAAGGCATCAAATAAAAATATATGGACGATTATGAAAATCGTACGTCCCGAAAGTAAGGGTTCGATCCCTTGTGACCTGGGAAGGTTACAACTTTAATAAATCTGCATATTCCAAGTCGGGGGCAGCAACGTAAATCCATACGTGGCATGCATTGTAAGAAAGGACAGAATGTAGTAATTTGATTTTTAAGCCCATCTGTGTAGTTGACTACCTCAATTTAAGCTCCACGATGACGACTGGTTACCTACATATTCTAAATTTGATTGCCGACGCTGACAGCAGCCATCCCTAGTAGGCCTACGATATTTTCAACACTACATTCAGGGAAATACCACGTACGTATCATGTTTCATGTTCCGGGGCACTCATCTCAAAACTACGGTATCGGTACTCTGAAATAACATTACTTATACACACTCACCTAATGACACGTTATTACATAAACCGGAATTTCACTCAGTCAAGTACAAGGGGTGAGTTTTAACCCTGTTTACAAATAAAACAACAATATTTAAAACAATGCCAGTTATTGAATATAAAAGGTTAATTTTCCCCTCTTTAACGGTAACCTTAACACATAAATTTAAAAAAACTCAAAAAGTATTTGTATTAGATTGGTTAGACAGTATATTATTTACGTCACAGGTACAATAATACGGCGAAATATATCACTTATTAATTTTATAAAACTCTACGGAATTGTACACGGTCTAGCTGTATGCCTCTCACCAAGGCGGTCCGGGTTCGATTCCCCGTCAATGCATGTGAGATTTTCGAAGTGAAATGCCATGTCCTGTGGTTCGGATTCCACGTAAAAAGGAGGTCCCGTGGCTCATAATCACAAGATTCACGGTCACGTAAAACTACAATCTTCCTTTTTTCTTCGGAATTGTACAATATCTGTTAGTTTCATGTTATCGTCTATTATTTTCATAAACAGAGAAAAGCTTGAGCATAAGGCTCAATTACACATTGAAAGAAGAGGTTTGTTTATGGTCATATCATCATTCCTGTATCACCATTCCTCTTGTTTCAGTCGAGAATTCGAATAATGGTAGTAAGAAGTACGTGATATAGTGGTTTTTATCCATTTTACTTAGTGGTTAGTAATAATCAGGCGAAATATTTTTATTGACAAAACTAAATTTTACTAAAACCATTGGCTCGAGTTTATCAGTTCGTTGGCTACAAGTGTTTCATGATTCTAATACGAGCATTGCGAAGTATTTCCGATTGGTTGTTTAGAAGAGGAAAGACTTGACGATCTGCTGTGATGGCCAGTAGGCCTACAAACTAGATACCGTAGCCTACCGTATTTGGAAACAGTGCTGTTTAAATAATTGGGCTGATTCTGATGTTCGGATATTTCCACAGTTTAACTTAGTGATTTGGGATCATGTGAAAACATGTCCAGTTATTTAGAAAGTTCGCGAACTGGATTAACGATACCATTTTAATGAACTACGGTACTTGATTTTTATTTTTGTCGATACCACTAGATTTTTCCTGTTTTTAAGAATTGAACATAACGACGTTGAATCAAGAAGAAACGCGAACGTTAACGGACAAAAAATCAAAGAAAACATTCCTCCCATACTTGCCACAAAGTAGCCAATGGTTTCAGAGCAGTCAAATAATGAAAAAAAGGAAGGAAGCTTGTAGTTTAACGTGACCGTTAATCTCGCGATCATGAGCCACGGGACCTCCTTTTTACGTGGAATCCGAACCACAGGACATGGCATTTCACTTCGAAAATCTCACATGCATTGACCGGGAATCGAACCCGGTCCGCCTTGGTGAGAGGCATACAGCTTGACCGCTGCACCACCATGCCCCCTCAAATAATGAATTTCACGAAGTAAGTAAGATATGAAACCTTCTTTTTGTGTGTGTGTGTGGGTGGGGGGGGGGGGGGGGGGGGGAAGGGGAGGGGGGGGGTGACAGGTAGGTAATGAAACGAAAATATTTACTTGCCCCCCCCCTGGAAACAATCCTATGGGCGCCCATGCCCACAGGTACGTAAAGGGACGTAAATTTATTATTATTATTATTATTATTATTATTATTATGATCAACAACATCTGAAGTTGTCCGCTTCGTGGTGTAGCGGATAGCATTCTTGGCTGTCACCGCGGAGGCCCGGGTTCGATTCCCGGCTCCGCCAAGGAATTTAATTCTGGTCTGAGGGCTGGAACGGGGTACACTAAGCCTCGTGAGGCAAAACGGAGAAGAGGTGGGTTCGATTCCTATCTTAGCCATCCTTGAAGGGGTTTTCCGTGGTTTCCCACTTCTACTCCCGGCAAATGCCAGGATGGCACCTAACTTAAGGCCACGGCGGCTTCATACCCAAATCCTACCTCATTACTAATACACACACTAGTACAGACATCACAGTGACACAGGTTATCAGACGCATTCTACACACACCCAAGTACACGGGTCTACATGGCCACGGTGTCGCAAAGCCCCTAAATAATCAACAACAACATAACATTGAAGTTGGTTAATTTAGGGGTTAAGAGGTGATGTGGTGAGCATTCAAAGCCGTGTCGGCTCGTCCAAATGGGACTAGGGGTTCAGCGGAACAGTTGTTGACATTGCTACTCCACAGGCATTTGCATTGTTGCAGCATAGCTCCAGGAAACCACAGCTGAGGTTACTTGTACCATACAGACGTAGGTTGAATAATCATACGCATTTGGGAGTGAGGTCAAGTCACGCCACACAGTGGGCAGGTTAGGACACACGACGTAAACAAAACATCAAATGATAGATGAAACTTGTGACACTATTGATTGTTGTATATACTGTGCACGGTCACTTTCATGAATAACACTAAAACTAGGTCACCGTGCAACAGACTAATTGATGACAAGCAGCACGAGAAAAGGGAGTGCCGCCAAGAGGATGGAAACCTGTCTCTCGTTCTCTATTTGATCATTATACTGTACATGTTGTTGTGAAAGGTGCGTCTAACAACACAACAGCAACAACAAAGCATTAAGCTATGTTATAACCGCGAAGCTGCTGCCCGGTGATCGTGAGGTATTACGGTAAGGAGGTCGACCAGTCGCGTCCACTGTTTTTTTTTTTTTTTTGTGGAATTAAATGCCTCTTGTTTGCTATAGACTTGCAAGAACTGGGAAATAACGGTATCAGAATTCTTGGGCTAAAAGTGTGCTCTGAAGCGTGACTCTATTCTCCTCTCTCCTCTTCGTTATGTAGCACTTCACAATATATTGTCCAATAAGCACTAAAATGTTCGGAAAGAGATGGACTCTCTCGAAAGTAGCACTGCACTTAACCACACACACTCACACTCACCAGAAAGTGAATTTTAAAATTATGTGGATCTAGAAGTGAAATGCACAAGATGCTTTCCTTGTTGGCAAGTTGATCAGGGACTTCCTTCCGCTAGGTAAGTTGAGGAAGGTCGGTCTCACCGAAAAGTTGTAATATTCACAAGTTTCCATATCCTTTGATGCACTGTGTAAACGTATTTCCACTTTAGTGATCTCCGACGCCAACGTTTGTGAACGTTGCTACCAAATGTAAATAAGTAGAGAAATAGCAATGCTGAAGAAATGGGAGGAATGATACAGTAAGGATTGATGCGGGAGCGCACAAGAAGGCCGGGTCGGTTAGGAGGAGATTTATCGGGAAGGGATAAAAGTAGGTTTCATACAACATGCAGGATACTCAATAAGAAAAGTTACGTAGCAAGAAGATCAAGAGGCCTACATTTTACTTTTAAAGTTATGTAGGTTAAGAAAATAAGGTTACTAAATAGAACGATGATTCATTAAACCAACCTCGTGGATTAATAATAATAATAATAATAATAATAATAATGTAACGGTTATTTCATATAATTGATATTTACCTCTTTGATCAATGTGATATAAATTATTTATTGTACTGTATGTGCAGAGTATTGTGGGGATATGCTTGCTAGGTAACTAACTAGCCACGCACTTGTCTTTTAAACTCGGCTATCTGTATTGTATAACTTTACCTTTGCCTGTCAGGGAACATTCAAGAATCGCTAATATTGTACAGTACTGTACATATTTGTTCTGAAAAGTTACTGCCGTGTGATCATTATGAAAGATATTTCCTTGTCTCCTTTGTTTTCATTCTCGAAAGTATAGATGCCACTTTGCTAGCCAAGGAGAATCTGGACATTTCATTTAGGGTATTTTAGAGTATTTCATGTGGGCTCTACAACTACTAAAGGCACGAGGTGTGTCTACTATGAATACGCAAGGTTGTATTGCGTCGAAACGATTGATATCTGTGAACCCATCAGTGGTCAAATCTTCAAAGAGATAAGTGAAGGCAACCTTATTGGTAGAGCGCGCATGCTGTTGATTTTAATTAAGAGAATCTTGTGTATCTTGCAAAGTATACGTCAAGTATGAAGTTCTTGTCCAACGAGGTTATGCCTCTACGACTTTGCAAATATACACTGAAGAAAATGGAAATTGCAACACCATGAAGGTATTGGTCGTTTGTGTTGATTTTCAAGATATGGAACGATGCCATGTATTGTAGGTATGTAAACGATCAAAGTTTCAGACCCATTGGATTGTTGCTACAGGTCTCCCCACGTGATTGGTCGCGGAGGAATCAACTCCAGTATACGGACTCTGGTGTAGCGTAGTTGACTTGCAGTCTGTGCAGTGAAGTGTTCCCAGTCAAACATGCCTCGACGACAGAGAAGAGCACGCTATCAAAAACTGTCGCCGTTTGAGAGGATAATTGGGCTGTGTGAGGCTGGATTATCACTATGGACTGTCGCTGCACGTGTTGGCCGACAGGCATCTACGGTACAACGTGTATGACAGCAGTGGTCAAATGAAGGTACCCCCACTCGTAGACCTGGCACAGGCCCAGCGCGACAGACAACTGTGAGAGAGGATCGCCACATCATTCGGATGGCCCGGATGGAACCCCATTCAACAGCAGCGCAAATTCGAGCAGCTGTGGCACCCCACGTTACACAACAAACAGTTGGTAATCGCCTGCGTGCAGCTGGCTTACGATCCCGTGTCCCTGCAGAAGGTGTTCCACTGACCCCACAACAGCGACGTGTAAGGCTGGCCTGGTGTCGAGAACGATCGACGTGGGTCGACGAATGGCATAGGGTCGTCTTAAGTGATGAATCGCGCTTCTGTCTTGTCCGCAGTGATCGCCGGAATGGTGTGCGCCGACGTACCGGGGAGAAGGGCCGCCCAGACCTTATTTTCGAGAGGCACACAGGGCCAACACCAAGCAATATGGTCTGGGGAGCTATTGGCTTTAATGCGAAATCACAATTAGTGCTTGTTGAGGGCACTATGACTGCTCGACAGTACTTTGATAGGGTACTCAATCCAGTGGTTGTCCCTATGATGGCCAACATTGCTAATGGGATGTTTCAGCAGGACAATGCCCGGGTTCACACTGCACGCATCTCCAGAGAAGCTCTCCACGACATCACAACCTTAGAATGGCCCGCTAGATCCCCGGACCTCAGTCCTATTGAGCATGTGTGGGACATGATGGGTCGACAACTGGCCAACCGTCCTCAGCCACCCACAACTCTGGAACAACTGACCCATGCAGTGCAGCAAGCATGGGCCACAATTCCTCAGAAAGCGATCCAGGGCCTTATTGACTCCATGCCTCGCCGAATTCATCAATGTATTGCAGCTCGTGGTGGGCACATCCTGTATTGATTGTTGTCCAAACTTGCGGTCAGAGGGACCTGAAAGTGTAATCATCTAATCACAACCGAACACTCGTCCTGCATGTTCAATTGCAGCAATGTAGCACCACTCCTTCTGGGTGTTACAATGTCCATTTTCTTCAGTGTACGTCGGGTATTCAACATGGGACCTGTCCACGAAGCCTGCAGTAAACCAGCATCAGCGTGAATTTCTAAGGCATCGCCATCTACTGATTAGTATCTTATGACAATTTTGCTAAATATTTAAACCCTCATGTCCTTGGCAGAAAATCACGATATCGGCGTGTATTCATTGAAGGTCAGTTAATTTCTGTAATATTTATTGTATCAATTTTAATTCACCTTTTATTCGAGTAAAATATGAATATTGCTGTAATTCCTGCCCAAGCGCGAATTGGTAGTAGGTACTGGGCGAACCTCAGGTAATTCAATCAATTGCATATTTTATAATTAAATTCCAACTAATGATTCAAAATAAATTAATCAGACTTCATTTCTCACTAATTCACTAAGTTTCCATCAATATCAATGAAACAGAACCTTGACAATAATTTGGCAATAATAATAATAATAATAATAATAATAATAATAATAAAGATAATGTATTATTAGTGTTATTAATATATGCGTTTAATGTCTCTTTTAACTGATGTGCCTATACAGACACTGGGATCTGCGTACAACTCGCAATAGCTAATACTGACATAATAACTTAATAAGGCAGTGTGAAAAATTCAGTTTTTCTCAATAATTTTTATCCTCGTTAACCAAGAATTTTAGCCCCTTTCATTCAATAATTTTGAATGTGTCTAAGTATCACTTGTATAACTATTTGTATTTAGCGCCTTTGTTCTTGTCAGCAGACTTTTAAAATAAATGTGAAGTCCTTATACACAGGGTCCTAGTAAGGCATTAGGGTCATATATTGTTTTCAAATCAGTGTTGCCGACAATAAATTGTATTCACCTCCAGATGTGAGCAAAATTCGAACAAATGTCAAAATAATATTGAGTTACACAACCTCTTTTTCGCTATATCTCAAGTTTCAGCCCTCTAGATGGGTTATGAAGCCACATATATTGCTTTCATTGCCAACCTTGCTTTGACCTACAGGATCCTTAAACATTCCAGCAATTAATGTTATAGACCTTGGTTAAAAATAAATCTTTCAGAACAAATTTTGACCGGAAATCTAGTAATAACAATGTGGGTGGGCATTCACTTTATATTTAAGGACATGAAAAATGTACGAAAAGTTAGGGGAAATTACTACTTTCTGTAAATTGAACATGCAGTCCCATTCATTTTGTCTCCTGGCGCAGTCGGTTGGTATTTGAGGGTGCGCAAATGTGAGGGAACCGTGTCAGTAGATTAACTGGTACGTTAAAGATTCCCTTCGGGGCAAAATTCCGGCATCCCGGCGTCTCTAAAAGCCTCAGTACTTAAAAGGGACGTAATACAAATAACATTATTTATTACCATTTTGTCTCGATATCCAAGTGGTTCATATACAGTGTCAAAGATGATACTATACAACAAAACAATCTCAGTGGAGGCAAGTGTACCTGTTGCATGTGGCTTTGCTGGTAAGTTGGGTAAATAACCTGTAGGACTGAGTTCGAGAAGGGCACAAGTGAGAGAACGGTGTGCTACAAGATACCCCCTCCTGTTTTAACGGCTTTATCCCAACCACCAAGACCTCGATATTCGTGGAGCTTGAACTAGTGTCATGTCACGGCTTGAGTAGACGCTGGTCTAAGCTTCAGATTCATATCACTCCTTCTGCTTGTCCGGAAGAAAACTACACTATTTTTAAAAGAGTCCATTTTATTAAGAACATGCTTGGAACAAAAGTCATTGCAAATTTCATTTTGAGTATTATTTCTCAATTGTAAATTACGCGCACTAACTGAGTTGTGGGGAGTGGTTTGGGGAAGAGGAAGGACTTTTCAGAGTCGGCCTGTTTGGTGCCTAGTATCCGCAAATACGATACAAATGTTGCGAATTGTAATTTCCAACCACAATTCAAGTCACATATTAGCTGTCCACCCCCAGGCATTAGTTAGCTGACTAAAGTAAAAAGAAATAAAAATAACATAAAATGAAATGATATAAACAATAAAGGGGGTCTGAAACATATTCTTTTTTATACCACTATATATTTAATTGACCCTTAATTCTTAGCAAAGTTATGTAATTAATTAGTTAATTAATTAACTAGTCAATTAATATTACGGTATAGGTTTCACGTTCCTTTTTACTACTGTGGATTAATAGACGCTAGGATGCCGGAATTTTGCCTTGAAGGGGGTCTATATCGTACCGTACCAGTGTATCTACTGACATGGATCTCTCATATTTATGCACCCTCTAATGCGAATTGACAGCGCCGGGACTTGATCACATAACCTTGAACACAGCAGACAAGAAATTACAGCCAGGTATTTTTCTTTTCTTGAAGCGTGTCCACAACACGATTGAAAAAGTGCCCCGCATCTTGCCGGAGATCGTATTGACTCTGTACTGGATCGCCCGCTACACGTTCCGCTCCCGGAGACTTGTCTGTCGATATTTTCAGCTCTGAAATGAAAGTTATCTGAAGGCTAGATGTGAATAGTCGTCCATTCGCTTGACAGAGGACTGAATTGATCGTTCTGCACGATCCCACTTGACCAGTGAATGTTATCCATAAATTACCATTAGACCACAGCGTCGGCATAGCTGAAGAAAAATAAGTGTTGACAAAGTTGTGTAAAGAGGTAGAACATTTGCTGGTACTAAAAGTCTTAAAGTCTTTCCTCCGAATATAAAGATAATGCAGCCAGCAAGCTCGTTTATGTGCAAATGAGCTGGCTATTACAAGACAAGGAGGGAGCCGAGCTGGCAGTCTAGAATCGTGTTCCTTTTTGATGGAATAAGCACGATAGCTCAGTGCGTTGAAGCGCAAGTATTCTAGACTCGAGAGACAGCTACACAGCAAATACAGGTGCACGCAATAAGAAAAGCTACATTTCTGCGTAAAACATCGTGCTATTTATACTATCACAAAAATATTATTTTTATAAACTGAAAGTGATTCCGATTTCCATTCACCATATAGTGAGAATTGTAACAGGATATTGCTGTATACGGTAATAAGATTGCTATTTATTTACAAGATTCTCCAAGTACTGAATATGTCCCATGGACATACAGTAAATACTATAAAATCTTCGACACATGCAGTAAATATTGTGCCTGTTCGTCACATGGACCAGCATCAGTTCTATAAAAGAAAGCAAACAATAGAAGATGTCAACAAAATATATATATAACAATAAAAACACTTTGAAGTTCAGAGTTCGTTGACTATGTGGGTCGTTATTACTCAAAAACATGGTCTTCCACTTGTTAAATTAAACAATCACTTCGACTACCCGAATAAACCTTACACATATTTGTCATCACCATATCCAGGTTTTCATATGTTATATCTTAACACTATTTACATAAATTCCTCTGAAATAATCGAAGACATTTTGAAAACTACTATTATTAAATCACATATTCTATATGCCAGATTTAACTGTGACATGTAGAGATATGAAGCCATTCTTCTTTCAGTGTGCCTATACAAATTGTCTTTTGCAGCTTTTCAGTCGGTCAACAGTTGTGCCCAATGAATTGGGCGGGGTACAAGTTATAAATATGTAAACACACTCCTGGAAAAATTACATGTATTAGTTATCATTTAAGTGTGATAACTAAGGTTCGGGTGTTAAGGAAAAGTCATATTTTTTCCTGAGCATAAGTTTGAATGTCGGATCCCTGACCACGTATAAAGCAATTTAATGTTGCCAATAAATGCATATTTTTGCGATTTTTATTGTTTTGGTCATATTTGGTCATATTTTAGTGATAGAAGGTCATATTTGGTTATAATTTCAGCATTTTTGTTTAAATTGAGTCGTCGTTAACAAGGTACGTGTTATCTGCGTCGAGTTTCAAACACAGCATTTCCGAATAGTGTAGTAGATATATTTTTCTTTCTTTTCCCGGAAGAGGCAGATAGCACGTTTAGAAGACTTGATTCCAAGAAGGCGCTCCTATACGGGCGTCTTTTAGCACATCTTTCTGGACAAGTTAGATTGCGATACTGTACGCATGAAGTCACGGAACATGACGATAGTGTGCTTCCGCCTTTCAATAGGATGTCACTCCAGTAGATATATTTAGCTCAGAAGCAATTAGCAAACAAGGAAATGGATGCCATGTTATATTTCGCCCAGTTCTTCCTTGCAGGGCCGAGTAAGAGCTAACTTGCTCTTTCACTACAAACGGATTTCAACAGATTGGTCACACTTGTAGAACTGCAGTGAACCCCATCATGCCGAAACTGAAGTGTAGTGAAGCTGTAAAGTTCAAAAAGTATGTGAAGGAGTTCGGTGAAGAGACGTTCACTACTGACGGAACAATTCTTTTTTGTAAAGCGTGTGAAGGTTAGGTAGTGGCGATAAAGCGATTTAATGTGCAACAGCATTGCGCTACGGCTAAGCATAAAAGCTGCGCGAATCGAAAGTCTTCTGAACAGAGCAGGCAGGCTCTTTTGTTTGATACAGCGAAATTTTCGTCAACCAAACTTTCCGATTTCTCGAAAGACCTGTGCGAAATGTTGGTATCTACCAATATTCCGCTTAACAAAGTGAACAACGAACACTTCCGAAAATTCTTAAATAACTAGCGGACCCGTGCGAGAAATCTCGCATGTATATAAGTCATACTTTCCCCAATAGGTTTATAATGAGTGACTTAAGGAGAAAGGTTGTAATGATTTTATTTCAACCAAATGATTATAGAACACTATTTACGTTTCAGTTAGATTCCAAGCTCTACGTTCTCTAACTTAAGAAGGCAATCACTGAAAATTGGTTCTTCATAACACTCACCAGTTATTCGATATTTATGAAAGCATCTTGGTCAAGATTTCCTGCTTTATCTTGTTGGCTGAGGAGCCTCTTTCCCCCTTATCAGAACAGCCCTCGTTAGAAAACTTCTTCACGCCCCGCTTACAGTCAGTGTTAAACTTGCTCATACACTGTCTGCAGGGCAGCTTTCGCATTCCTGTGTGAGGCGCTCTGCGCTAAACTCCTTTGTTCTTAAGTGCAACGATCAGCGTGGCTGGTTTCTTTCTTTGATATTTATGAAATTAGAATGCAATTCGTCACAGTTAATGCCATTTGTGTGTTGAATCCATTGATTGACAGTTTAGCCGCAACACTCTCCGGTTATTCGATGCATTAACGTTGTCAGATTTCCAAGTTGAACGTTCCCTAACTTAAGAAGGCAATCACTGAAAATTGGATCTTCATAACACTGGTTATTGGATAATTAAGAAATTATACGAATTGAGTACCCGTGCGAGAAATATCGCTTGTTCATAAGTCATACTTTACCCAATAGGTTTATAATGAGTGACTTAAAGAGAAAGGTTGTAATGATTTTATTTCAACCAAATGATTATAGATCACTATTTACGTTTCAGTTAGATTGCAAGCTCTACGTTCTCTAACTTAAGAAAGCAATCACTGAAAATTGGTTCATCATAACACTCACCAGTTATTCGATATTTATGAAAGCATCTTGGTCAAGATTTCCTGCTTTATCTTGTTGGCTGAGGATCCTCTTTCTCCCTTATCAGGACATCCCTCGTTGGAAAACATCTTCACACCCCGCTTACAGTGAGGCTCCCTTGTTCCCAAGTGCAACGATCAGCGTTAAACACCTTCACACACTGCCTGCAGGGCAGCTTTCGCGTTCCTGTGTGAGGCGCTCAGTGCTAAACTCCTTTGCACGTTACCTACAGGCGTTCTTTCGCTTTCTTGAGGAGCGTCAGCATGAGAGCGTGCTGTGGCTGGTATCTTTCTGTGAGCATTGTATACTGCTTCCTTGATCTGATTTTCCATGTTTTCCTGAAGTCGGATTTTTATGTATTGTGTTAGGTCCTCGACCTTTTCGGCAAGGGCGGCTATTACCACCCTACAGGATTTATTCATGTCCAGTGCCTCAGGTTTACATATTTCACACAGCCATATCAGTTTCCTGTCCTTTCTTTCAAGGTCTTTGACTTCCTGACCAATGAGGCCAGTACAGTTCTCGAGGGTCTTTTCTCTGCACCAATCGCATTCGATTGTGCTGTCCTCATTAATGCATTGCCTCTGACATATCGGGCAGAATTCCTTTTTGTTGCTTCTGGGTGCACTCCGGGCAGAAAGCATCTTTGTCAAGATTTTTTGCTTTATCTTGTCGGCTGAGTAGCCTCTTTATCCCTTATCAGGATAGCCTTCGTTTTAAAACTTCTTCACGCCCCGCTTACAGCGAGGCTTCCTTGTTCCTAAGTCCAACGATCAGCGTGGCTGGTTTCTTTCTTTCATATTTATGAAATTAGAATGCAATTCTTCACTGTTAATGCCATTTGTGTGCTGAGTCCATTGATTGACAGTTTAGCCGTAACACTCTCCGGTTATTCGATACATTAACTTTCAGTCAGAATTCCAAGTAGTACGTTCCCTAACATAAGAAGGCAATCACTGAAAATTGGATCATCATAACACTGGTTATTCGATATGAATGAAATTATACGATTTGAGTACCCAATCCATTGATTTACTAATTCTGAAAACCATGGGAAATGATAGAAGATAGAAGAGAAACCTGTAAAAGAATTAATGTTTGATAGTTCTAAGGTTTTAGACGCCGTAACACTCGCCGGTTTTATGATTTAGAGTAGGGCCTTAGGGCCTACTCAATACATTGATTTACTGTTTCTGAAATCCATGCGAAATGATAGAAGAAAAACTGTATGGGAATTAACGTTCAATAGCACACTTCTTACAAAAATTGATAGGCCTATCTATGAAATTAGAATACAATTCGTCACTGCTAATTTATGAGGCCTATATGAAGATGATTATACCGTAGTTTTAAGGTTTTAGACGACAACTCATATTATAGCATGATACAGCAACAGTATTTGCAAAAAGCACTTCTTACAAAAATGGATATTTATGGAATTAGAATGCAGAAAAGAAACCTGTACCCAATCCATTGATTTACTGATTTTGAAAACCACATAGCAAAAATCACACTTCTTACAAAAATCGATATTTATGGAATTAGATAGCAGAAGAAAAACTTGTATCGCGGCATATTAACAAACCTGGAATTTGATAAATCCATTGTTTAGACTGATGAGCTTAAAGCATGTGTGTGCTGAGTCCATTGATTGAAAGCTTAGCAGTAACACTCGCCGGTTATACGATTTGAGTACCTAATCCAATGATTTAGCCGAATGATACTGAAAACAATGGGAAATGATAGAAGATAACGTGTAAAAGAATTAACTTAATGTTTAATAGTTCTAATGTTTTAGACGACGTAACACTCACCGGTTATACGATTAGGGTACTCAATCCATTGATTTACTGTTCCTGAAAACCATTCGAAATGATCTATATTTATGAAATTAGAATTCAGAAGAAAACCCTGTAAAATAATTAACTTTTAATAGTTTTAGGGGCTTAGACGACAACTCATAATTGCAGCTTGTTAGAGCATTAGTATTTGCAAATCGCACACTTGTTACAAAAAGTTATATTTATGAAATTACAGTAGAATGCAATTCGTCACTGCTAATTTATGAAATTATACGATTTGAGTACACATTCCTTTAATTTACTGTTCCTGAAATCCATGCAAATTGATAAAGGAAATACCTCATAATGTTAAAATGACATGAAACGGGCGTCGCAGGGGCCAAAATGTAAAGCGGACACCAATTATGGAGCGTATCTTTCTGCAGCAACAGTAACTGCAAATCACACACTTCGTACAGTTTTTTAAAAGTCATTTTTTAAAGAAATTACAGATATTTATGAAATTAGAGTGCAATGCGTCACTGGTAATGTATATTCTCTTTCATGTGGAAGCTCATTTTTTACGATCGATCGCTTGTGAGCGCCGCAGGAGGGATGCATACTACTGAAATAATATATATGATGATGATAGACAACACCGTCGATCCCAGACGAGGCAACATTGTAAAAAGTTATTTGCCCACCTGTTATGAAGACGCACTTCAAAAATTAGAATTAGTGTAGGCAACAATAGTGTCTGGGTATCCGTTGATGAAACTACGGATGTTTTTGGTAGGTATGTTGCGAATGTTATAATTGACACGCTTCTCGTGGATCGTCCGGGTGATGTATATTTACTTCATTCGGAGTTTCTAGATGCAGCTAACCATTCCACGATTGCAATACTTTTGACAATGCCATGAAGATTTTGTGGGATGGTGAAGTTAAGCGAGAACGAATCTTGCTGTTACTAACCGATGCTGCACCATACATGGTGAAAGCAGCAAAGGGACTTAAGGTACTTTACCCAAAAATGGCTCCATTTAACGTGTCTTGCTCACGGATTACACAGAGTTGCTGAAGAAATACGGCAGAATTTTCCTGATGTTGACCGGTTAATATCAAACATCAAGAAAATATTTGTGAAGGCTCCACTGAGGTTGGCAAAATTCAAAGATCACGCGCCTTCGCTTCCTCTTCTTCCTCAGCCAGTGCTCACCCGATGGGGAACGTGGCTTAACTCAGTAGGGTACTACTGTGAACACTACAAAACTGTGCAAGAAATAGTTTCTACTTTTGACAGTAGTGAGGCATCGTCAATAAAAATTGCACAGGAACTGTTTTCCAGTGATTTGTCGGGACAGTTAGTATATATTTCTTCAAATTATAGATATCTATCGAAAACCTGTTTTCCATCTCTTGATGAATACAGTACATTTGCATTTGTCAGTTGGCACAGGCTAGAGTTTTTTTTAGCGTATGGCTTTTAGTGCCGGGAGTGTCCGAGGACATGTTCGGCTCGCCAGTTTTGTAGCTGCTTCGAGACGGACACCCAATGGGAGAGCTACATGTACCGTTGGGGAGGGAAGTTGGAATGTAAGGACGAGGAGTTGGAAGGTAGCGTCTGTGGCCTATAGTTAGGGACCAACCCCGGCATTTGCCTGGAAGGTAGATGGGAAACCACAGAAGACCATCTTCAAGGTTGCCGGCGGGGGGATTCGAACCTCCTCGCCTCCCGGATGTGAGCGACTGCCAGCAGTCATGCCGTAACGACCACGGCTAACTCACCCGGTACAGGCTAGAGTAAAAGGTGGCTTTTCACCGATGTCTCAGTCTCACTCATGGCTGTGATTATATGGAAGTTACTGAGGTGTGGGTGGTGCTTAGTAATGGCATTCGGGGCACAGTCAGTGCCTGTGAATGCTGTGAAAGGTTCTACTGATAGGGTTAGGACTACTGTTCTGACTCAGTGAGGAAAGCAATGGCAAACTACCTCACTCCTCTTCTTGCCTAGAACGCCTCAAAATAGCGCTGCCTTGGGTTTTTGTGGGTATCTACTCACATAACGTAACGGAGGTACTTTTTGAGGATCCAACCAGCCTTCGGGCTGACTACCTAACAGACAGATCGAAAACTATCTCTCGCCTAGAAACTGCTGGTTTAGAATTATGTGGGAGTTTGGGAATAGTAAAGGACATGGTATCCAAAGTAGAACAAACAAGAGGTACAGTGTCACTTGCAGTGAAGAACAAACTTAGTAAGGTGCTGAGTGCAAATGAAGGATACGCAACAATTTTCAGAATAGGTGCCATTTTAGAGGGTAATGGATCTGGTTTAGGCGAAAACGACCCGGAGCTAAGCAGCAGTGAACTATGTTTAAATACGCTCCTGTGACATCATGTGACGTAGAAAGGAGCTTCTCCCAGTACAAAAAAATACTGAGCGACCTTCGAAGGGGATTTCTTTTTGACAGCCTGAGAATGCACATGGTCGTGATGTGCAATGCTGGCGAAGAAGACGATTAAGAGGTATGTACGATTATGAACTCAATAAACTTCCTGTTAGGCAGTGTCTTCTAACTTAGGCCTACGCCGACTGTTACAGTATCATAAAGCATGATAATACTTCTTTTTCTTTTGTTTTCTTTTAGGAAAGCCGAGCAAGAACTGCATCTCAAGGTTATGATACTGAATGAATGTTGAAAATGTTAATGTACTGTAGCTCTCTGTCAGTTTATATGATTAAATGTGTCTGGTGTATTATCGCTGATCACGATTTGGCACTTAAGACGTTTACTGTATGTTAGTGGTATTCTACCTATCCCAAAAATTCATGTCATATTTCATAGTTTTTTAGGTCATATTATGTAGTTTTTATATTTATTATTATATAGTTTTTAGGAAAATGAATCTATCATTGACACGATGCGAAAACGAAGGATTGCGTTTTTTGGACACATATCCCGCTTGCCAAATACTAGACTCTTGAAACAACTTTTTGACTTCTTTTGGAATAGTAAAACAAAAATCACATGGTTTAAAGAAATACAAATGGATTTAGACGAATTGAAAATTACTAAGCATCAAATTGAACATAGAGAGGAGAAACGGCTTCTGAATAACAAATACACTCGACTAACATTCAAAATTTCACAGCGTAAGCAATATGTTATATCTGCCGAAGAACGGGCTGCAAGATCTTCCAGAATGAAGAAGTATTGGGAAAGGAAAATATTATCAAGAATTAAGAACTGAACTTACTGTAGTATTTGAAGACTTTGTATATAAGGTTTGATTTTTGGTGCTCCATTGTGGGCGTAAACAGTGTAAATAAATATATAGTTTTTAAGTCATAGTTAGCTAGTTTTTAGGGCATATTTGCTTGCATATGTTGTACTACTTTAGATCTTAATCTTCCGAACCTTAGTGATAACTCACTAAAACATGTAATTTTTTCCAGGAGTGTATTTACATATTTATAACTTGTACCCCGCCCAATTCATTGGGCACAATTGTGTTGGCTGATCGAAAAGCTGCAAAAGACAATTAACTATGACAGTCATCCATTTTATTTAACTTTCTTCTTATATTTCAATTGAATTCATTCGGAGTTTCATTCTAAATAAACCTGTGTGTACAGTGCAAGAAAAAGATTTAAATTACTTGCTTTCTTGAAGAGAAAATGCAGGGAAATTTTCACCATAGGCTCATTTAAAATAGTACTTTAATCGTGTATAAGGTCTTCGATAGAATACTGCTATGAGGTATGGCTGCCTTTTCAGTAATACGTATGTTACTCAATGTTTGGAGAGAGATTGCAGGTGAGGTTCACGTCTCTCTGCAGCGAAGTATGAGATCTTCCGCTATTGTGTCAGCGCCATAGCTTTGAACAAGTTTCTGACAAACAGAGTTGACTGTATACCCCTTCTTGAGTTGATTTCACTTTATGTTCTAGACTGCTATACCGGACAGAGGCTCAACATTCTGGTACAGGAGTGTAGAACTGTTTATTGATGGCACTGCGCTCTCTTAACTAGTTTCAGAACTGTGGATATTTTTACACCAAACGTACGGAAGTTTGTAGATCCTTGGTGAAAGGAAGGAAGGAAGGAAGGAAGGTAGGAACGAAGATTGTAGTTTTACGTGACCGTTAATCTCGAGATCATGAGCCATGGGACCTCCTTTTTACGTTGAATCCGAACGGACATGGTATTTCACTTTGAAAATCGCACATGCATTGACCGGGAATCGAACCCGGCCCACCGTGGTGAGAGGCCAACAGATTGACCGCTGGGCCACCACGCCCCGATCCTTGGTGAATTTTAGATCTTAGAGTGTTTGTTGTAGCCTACATATCTTCACTGCGATTTCTTTTTAATTTAATTGCGTTGAATATTTACTTTATAAGTTTAGATTAATGTTTAATGTTTAGGTTATTTAAAATAGTTGTGTTAATTTAGCAAATGTTTATTTATTATGTTATATTACATCCTGTATAATTGGGGATGTCTTGTTGGTTGTAAATATTCTTTTCAATTACTCATCAAGTTCAAGTGTTAATCTTAACTGATTTCCACATACTCAACAGTTACCTGTACGATTTACTGCTCCCCGAAAACTTGATTCTTAAGAATAAACCATTCTCAGGCAGTACTTAAATCTTATATCTGGAACTGTAGTTACTAATATTATGCATAAATGTTAACATAAATTATACTCAGGGTCCACATAAATTCCCCAATAGCATCGTTAATCCTTATTATCTTGGAACTACTACATGCCTATATTAACCTGTGTGACATCCATAAGCTGTAAATTTCAGTGCGTCATTCTACATCAACTACAACAGGCTTCTTGGCTCTCCATAGTTCACGTGCTTATAATACAATATGAAATGAAAATCCACAGCCTGCTTCCAGTCTCCGACCGGGTCAGGAATGGAATGAATGAGCCCCCATCTAGCGGCGAGGATATGAACTGAGCCGGCTGCCGAGGCCTGACGCACTCTTCTGGGGCAATGATTAAATGAATGACAGATGAAATGAAATGATAGTGGAGAGTGTTGCTGGAATGAAAGTTTGACAGGGAAAACCGGAGTACCCGGAGAAAAACCTGTCTGCCTCCGTTTTGTCCAGCACAGATCTCACATGGAGTGACCGGGATTTGAACCACGGACCCAGCGGTGAGAGGCCGGCGTGCTGCCGCCTAAGCCACGGAGGCTTCGCTTATAATACAATATACATTTTATTATTTACTTCAACTATTACGACGACTTATAAAACAATGCAATATCATTTTCAAACTCAAATAACATCAAAACATGCGTTACTTCTCTAAGGCAAGAAAATGCTCTCTCTCTCTCTCTCTCTATTTACGATTAATATAAATGGTACACCAACCTATACTTCCATAATTGCCTTAGTATAATCCCATAATATTAATTCGATAATTCGACATAAATAAGCTTCAAATACGTACCCTTGCTCAATCTCATTTTCATATAAGCCGTAAATATTCCTGAGTAGTTTCAACATAATGCGACTGAACCACCCGACTGGCGAGACAGAGGACAGAGTTTTTCGGGCTGTGCCCCCCTTTATGGCCGTGGGGCTGTCCTCGCAAAATAGAGGTCCCCGTGAGCCCCGCAAGGTCATTAACGCACCGAGTATTGCTGGATTGTTCTATTTCTGAAAAAAGGCTGGACATATACACTAATATTGTCTGGTTTGGAAGAGAACAAGAGTTAACCAAAGAAGGACGAGAGTAAAGATGGCAGATAGGAGCCTGGCATTATCATGCTGGGCTGGAGTTCTACTGTATGTTCACCAAACCACGCCCCACTAACAAAGGAACATCCTCATCCTCGAAGGAGACAATTTGGACTAGGATTGGGTTCAAGGCAGCCGTTCATTAAATTAAGTACCATCCTGGCATTTGTCTGGATTAGAATTCGAAAAACCATTTCCAGGACAGCTAAGGTGGGAATCGAACACGGACCACAGGGGAGACAGCCAAGAATGCTAGCCAATACGCCACGAGTTAGCCATCTTTGTAAAGTGTTAAATTCATAAATGACGAAAACAGAAATTGATGAGTGATTTTTTTTCTCTTCATTTTCCGTATGAATAAGGCATCACTTAAATCCTGACGAATGCATCAGTTGGGAGATCAAACAAATTCCCGTGCATGCCCGTGCGTGGATATGTGAGATGATCTGATGTTGACCCAGCACCAGCAGTCTGGAGCCATGACACGGTTCATAGGTCGCGTCCCACTCCCTCGACAAGACCCACTAACCCGCATTGCATCGATCGGCCCGGCCCGGCCCGACTCGCTCAGCGATCACTCTTCCGCTTTAAAAGGTCGCGCACTGTTCCTCCCTCTGTCTGTCTGGGGCGCTTGCATCTTGTGACCAACGTTGCAGGATCGAATCCCGGCACAGTTGGTTTGGCATTTGAGGGTGTTGTAATGCATGAGACTCGACTTGGTAGATAGATATACATGTTGTATGCTTCATTCTAGAGCAAAATTCTTGCATTCTAAGGGTCTCTGAAACCACATTAGTTACTACATTGAGAATCCACAGCTTGCTTCCAGTCGACCGACCGGGTCAGGGAATGGAATGAATGAAGCCCCCACCTAGCGGCGAGGATATGATCTGTGCGGGCTGCTGAAGCCTGTCGCACTCCCCTGGAGCAATGATTAAATGAATGACAGATGACATGAAATAATAGTGGAGAGTGGTGCTGGAATGAAATTGTGACAGGGAAAACCGGAGTACCCGGAGAAAAACCTGTCTGCCTCCGCTTTGTCCAGCACAAATCTCAAATGGAGTGACCGGGATTTGAACCACGGACCCAGCGTTGAGAGGCCGGCGTGCTGCCACCTAAACCACGGAAAAGTGGCAACATTATTATTGATAATCTGCCCATTCAGTCAACTTTATATCAAATTTCTTCAGTCTTGAGTAACACGGTATGGCCACGGGGTTTGAGTCTGCAGCCGTGGTTCATATTAGGGGGAGCCCCTTTTACAGTGTCGCTCATACTTACAGGTCCGGAAGTTAAGTTGCATAATGAGCAGGGGCTGTGCGTTATGTCTAGTCTACTACAGGTTCAACTCTAATCTACTGTAAGTCTTGGACGTTGGTGCTGAAATTGATACGTATATTTAATAATATATAATAATATGACCTCTGGCACTACAGCCCATGAAGGGCATAGGCCCACCAAGCGACCGCTGCCCAGCCATTTGGCCTGCAGATATTGGGGTGACGCGTGTTCAGTGCATCGGGTTCCCTCAGTCGTTAATCTTGGTTTTCGCGACCGGGGCGCCTCCTCACTGTCAGACAGCTACTCAATTGTCCTCACGAGGCTGAGTGCACCCCGTTCCAGCCCTCACGTCAGTTTTTTAAATCCCCGATGGAGCCGGGAATCGAACCCGGGGCCTCCAGGTGAGAGGCAGGTGCGCTAAACCCAACATCACGGGGCCGGCAATTAATAATATTTAATCAAACTATACTCCAAATAATACAGTGTAGTCACTAGGCCTAGATGTACTGTGCTTCTAACTGGACGGGATTGTGTGTGAATCCCACCCAGGCAGTGAATTTTAGAAACAAAACTGCCACTTTCAGAAACGCAATTGGCCTACAACAGAAATGAGTTTCAGGGTGATTCCTGGGAACAAAGGCGGCCGGGCATGAAGCTGACTATTCCATCCTGTCTAATGCCAATGTCTAAGAGAAGTCCCTATATTCCACTGCTCCATGGGCCTTTATGACCTGTACGGGGTTGAGCATCTCGTGTTCCTACTACAATGTACGTGATTATGATACATATTGTTGTTAATTCATTTAGAGGCTTTGCGACATCGTGGTTATTTAGCCCCGTTTACTTGGGTGTGTGTAATTTTGTCTGATAACCCATGTTATTGTGCTGGCTGTATTAGTGTGTGTATTTGTAGTTCTGAGGAAGATTGGGAAGGAAGTGGCCGCGGCCTAAGTTAGGAACCGTCCCGGCATTTGCCTGGAGTATGCCTGATTACCATCTCTTGATGGATGCAGTATTTTTGTATTTGTTTGTTGGCACAGGCCAGAGTAAAATGTCTCAGTCTCATTGATGGCTGTGTTTAGGCCTATATGGAAGCTACTGAGGTATGGGTGGTGCTGAGTAACGACATTCTGGGCACAACCAATGCCTGTGGATATTGTGAAAGGTTATGCACATAGGGCTAGTATTGCTGCACTGGTTCAGTGAAGAAAGAAGTGACAAACTACCTCACTCCTCACCTTGCCTAGTACGCTGCCTGGGTTTTGTGGGTTTCTAACACATAACCTATGGTGGCACATTTTACGGATACATCCAGCTCCGGGCTGACAGAAGTGGGGAAACCACGGAAAACCACGGTAAACGACTTCCAAGATGGGTTTTCTTCTCAGTTTTGCCTCACGAGGCTGAGTTTACCCCTTCCAGCCCTCAGACCAGGATTAAAATTTCTGGGCAGATACAGAAATTGAACTCTGAGGCGACAGCCAAGAATGCTACACACGAGGTGGTCTGTTTATGATTTTAAAAAATGATTGTCTTATCTAGGAGCAACGAATACCACGTTGATATTCTCTGGTTCATAGATTGTTGTTGATTCTTATAGGGGCTTTGCGACATCGTGGTCATGTAGCTCCGTGTACTTGGATGGGCGTAGAATTTGTCTGATAACCTGTGTCACTGTGAAGTCTGTACTACTGTGTGTATATGTAATTAAGGTAGGGTTTGGGTAGGAAGCGGCCGTGGCCTAAGTAAGGTAACATCCCGGCATTTGCCTGGAGTAGAAGTTGGGAAACCACGGAAAACCACTTTCAGGATGGCTGAGGAACGAATCGAACCCGCCTATTCTCAGATTTACCTCACGTGGCTGAGTGTACCCCGTTCCATTCCTCAGTACAGAATTAAATTTATTGCCAGAGCTGGGAATCGAAACTGGGCGTCCGCGGTGACAGCCAAGAATGCTAGCCACTACGCATCGAGTAGATGCAGTTGATCCTTCTTGTCAGTATTTTCTCTGAGCAACCTTATGTCAATTCTAGAAACTATTTTACGTTAATATTTCAATGCCGACAGAGTAAAGGTGATGTTTACAGCGAATTATAATAATAATAATAATAATAATAATAATAATTTTCTTTCTTGAGAGACGTCGGGGTGTCGGAAATTAGTCCTGGAGTTTTTTTAAAACTTACCGGTAAATCTACCGACAAGGTCTCTCGAATTTAAACGCTCTTAATTGTTGACTGACTCTGTCAGGTTTCGATGTCGCAACCTCGAGCGTAGTAAGCGAGTGTGTCTCACAAGCACTCCAGGTTCTAGGAAGAGATTCAGAGGCTATTATATAATGACGAGTTCATGAGAATGTGCAATTGTAAGACTGCCAGGATAGCAGTAGGACACTCCCGTACCCGTTGGATTTATACAGTATCAAAAGCATTCTAACATATTTATCGCATGGAAATTCTGAATAGTACTTAATAAAACCCAATATCAAGGCAAGTAATTAATAATGTAGTTCTTTTCTTGATTTTAATACAGTGTACGCATCTGATTCAAGCAAAACCTAACATACATCGAGTCAGACATAAGTCAGACGCAAGTTAAAGCCAGGACCACCTCCTCCTCAAGCCTAGACCCCATGGCAAGCATACACTCCAGTAGGTCAATAGTCAACATAACAACACAGGTTGTTACGGAGATAGCACACACATACACCTCAAGTTCATGATCATGATGTCACAAGAGTCTATAAACACTGTTGATTTCACCGTTCTCCTTCTCTTAAAATGAACTAAAAATATCCAAATCTTAGTTTACCTCATTTGTCGAGAGCTAGGGTGGCGAATTGCTCAAGCGGGAACGGTGAAGAGCAGCCAGACCGGACCTCTGCATAATTTATCCTAGATCACTTTGGTGATCTATGGAATATGACTGAGAAAGTTTTGAACCAGATATGCAAAGTAATAATGTTGAGCGATTTGTATACCAACTCTCCTCTCCTTGTCGTATCTGAGGGCAATATAAGTTGCAGACGTTCTCAACCAAGTTGAACATCGGTGATCAAATCCTGAACCGAATCTTCACAGCTTCATCCAGTTACAGAAGAACGCACCACAATGTGAACGCAACAGCCAGGTTCTAATGTTTCGAGTAAACAAAGAACTCGCGTCAAGAAATGCAACATTGTACCCCACTATTTGGGTCAAGTGAACGATATACACATGGAATCCATTCAAGCGGACTAGGGTTGGGGGGGGGGGGGGGGGGTGCGTAACCGTTACTTCCGTGGTAACGGCTTTACTGTTAATTTTAACAGTGACGAAGTAACGAAAATGCTCGTTACTATTTCAAGTTGGAGCACTTTGGGGAATATGCATTAAACGCGCAGAGAATGAACACACATTTACCTAGGGGCCGTCCTCATACTACGTAATCACTTTTTTGTCGATTTTTTACCCCCTCCCCATGTATTCACACGTAATCATGGCATCGAACCCCACCCCTGTATTACGTAATCACAAGGCAATACCTAATATTTATAATGTCCTGATTGATCCGTAACTTTTAAATAAATGAAGCAAGAAACACAATGTCAGAGACTCAGGCACATCAATTACCGTACCTACTGTAAATAAATATAACGCTGCAATTTCCTAAGGTGCTTCAGGGCAAAAGAAAATAAAAAGCACAATAAATGTACGAACAAATTACGAAAGTAGTAGGGGGGTAAGGCCGGTTCTAACTCACAATTGAGGTTGCGGGCCCCTAAAAGCACTCAATGCAATATTTCGCGAATCCATGGTCGGATTTTGACATGCGATATGTCGTTGGACTCGGGCTGACGCCCCCTTTCCGATGGGCAACTTATTTCAACCCCAAAAAACCCCTACCCCTACTAGGGGGTGAAATAGTATTTTCATAGTAAAATTCGCTTTCCGTGTGCGACATGTATGCTGGTCAATGCTAATATGAAATTAAACGTTGCTCCACGTGAGCGACATGCAAACGGGTCGAAGCCGGTATGAATTAACTTTTTTGTTTTTGTGTTTTTACGCATACGCACGTGGGGGTTTTGTAAGAGGGCGGGCTTTTTGAATAATGATTTATGGATGAGTTACTTTTTTTAAAATTTAACCAAAAGATCGAAAACTATTAGGTCATGTGCTTTTTAATACCTTGCGAACCAATAAAGCTACGGACGTGTAAGAGGGATCGTTGGATTTGGGATGACGATTTTGAATGTAGTTTTTATTTTTGTCAAAAGGGCCTATGTGCACTCTCGTTAATATTTCTGGAACTAAGTAGGCTACGGACTTGTATGAGGGGTCATTGGATTTGGGATGACGCCCCGTTTTTAAATGTAGTTTTGATTTTTGTCAAAAGGGCCTAAGTGCACTTTTGTTAATATTTTGCGAACTAAGAAGGCTACGGACTTGTATGAGGGGTCGTTGGATTTGGAATGACGCCCCGTTTTTTAATGTAGTTTTGATTTTTTGTCAAAAGGCCCTAAGTGCACTTTTGTTAATATTTTGAGAACTAAGAAAGCTACGGACTTGTATGAGGGGGTCCTTCCACTTGGGGTGATGCCCTGTTTTTGAATTGATTTTTTGATTTTTGTCAAGAGGACCTAACGAGTAGGGGGATGATAGGGGTTCTGCCCCACTTCAGAACATACATGTCATTACTACTAAGCCTTAGCCATGTAATATTTGTTGATATCTCGCGAACCCATGGTTGGATGTTGACATATGAGGTGTCGTTGAACTCGAGCTGACGTCCTCTTTCTTATTGACCATGTATTATATTTTTCAAAAATTCTTTGAATTTTTTTGTTTTGCAACGTTGGTGATAGTTTGAAAACCAAACATGGTAGAACGTTGTGCCATGGCTCAAACGAACGGCCTTTATGACCTTTATTTTTTGTAATAAAACTTTTTTATTTTTTATGTTTTTTTGAAAACACTCGAATTTTGAAAATCCTATATTTTGGAAACTAGGAACTCTACAAAAAAGTTTGTTTGACGTAAATGAAAGGTCCCTACCCCCTCTACCCCCAAAATAAATTTCAAGTCTCTAGGATGAAAACCTGTAGGTAGTAGTGTGGTAGTGAGAGAGCTGTCTCACTTAGGAAGTTGTGAGCCCCTGCGACCTTGGAATGGAAGGAGCCATGCTAGGAGGGCGTGCTTGGATTCGTTTTTTTCGTCTCGTCGTGCTCTTTACGGGAATGTCGGTGTCGAAAAGGTGAAAATCTGGAAACACGGTCTTTTTGGGGTAAAAACGTGATTTTAGACTTTTTGCTATATCTCGCGAACCAAGTATGCTAGAGACATGAACGAGGGGTCCAAGGACTCGGAGTGACGTCCTCTTTGCTATGGACCACTCGTTATATTTTTTTAAAAAATTTGGAAACGCGATTTTGGGGTAAACACGTGTTTTTTGTGATTTTTGCCGATATCTCACGAACCAATAACGCTAGAGACGTGTACGAGGTGTCCTAGGACTCGGGCTAACGCCCCCTTTCAAATGTGGTAGATATTTTTTTTCCAAAAAGATAATTCACAAAGGGCCTAACGCCATACATGTTGAAATAACGTTTTCTTTTTCTTTGCCTGTTTATAATGTCCATGAAGCGTGGTGGTTGAGAGAGAGAGACCATACGGCTGGGTGTGTGTGTTTCAACGAACCTGTCGCTAACCACAAGGACCATGCTTAATAGAACAATCGCTATTTCGACGGGTCGGTGTATGACAGAGCGAGCGTGCGTTTTTCTGATATTTTACCTTTAACGTGTAAACGGTAATGAGATCTAGGTTCTATGTTGGTCGAAGCGAGTAGAGAAAACAAACTTGCCGAGGAGGTGAAGGTCATTTGAGCTTATTGGAAGGCATTGATCTGACTTGACAACAAGTGCAATGGAAAAAATGACCAAGACGCTTGAAGGTGAAATAATCTGACCATCGTTGTGGCAGGGGAGTGTGAAAGGCGTGCACACATGTGTGAAACCACAGGCACGCTAAACCAGTGACATCCTGTTTTGCTTCGTACGTGACAAAATGCAAGTTCATGTGAAATTTGATCTACCGCAGGTGTTCACCTTGGACGTTATCTGTCCACGTGCATGATAACTGTTAACAAGTCACATCCTGTTTTGCTTCGTACGTGACAAAATGCAAGTTCATGTGAAATTTGATCCGGCACAGGTGTTCGCCTGGGACGTTAGCTGCCCACGTGCACGATAAGAGAATGTTCAAAGCGTGGGAAAAAAAAAAGATTATACATGCAATGTGATATATAAAGACACGTCGCTGACATTTCCACTCGCACTTATGTGACTACTTTTGAACACGCTACAGCGTTGTGTGAAACACTTGGCCTTGTTTAACAGTTTTGGTGTTGGTGGAAAATACTTATTCTTGTTGTGAGGTAGGTATATATTTATTCATTTATACATTTATTGATTTATATATAAATACATGCAATTATTTATTGATTAGGTAATTAATGATTTTATTTATTTATTTGTTTGCAGATAACCGGCATACCTTACGTGTCAGAGGGAGAAGAAACTATTGCACTTTTGAGCCCACTAGAAGGGAAGAGTAACAAGTCACTGCAAGTAAAGGTGAGATGATTTTTTTTAAACTAACTTGTTTCATTTTTTTTGTTTTATGTTTTATTTTATGAAATGTATGTATTAACCTGAATTTAGGTATTTATAGCGGTTTATTTTATTTATTTTTAGAAACTTGGAAAGAATAGCCTTACCACCGTAGCAGTCGCTGAAAAAAACCAGAAACGCACTAAAGCGAAACCACTGCCAAAGAGTGAACTGTTTAAAACTCAGGTAAGTCCAACTTAAAAATGCTATTCCATTTTACCACTACTGAAAACTCGTAGACAAAAAAAAATTCATTACCTGTACATGACTGGGACAATGATTGCTTTCTTGATTAATGGCTATGTTGTTGTTGTTGACTGGGAAAAGTACAAGGCCATGTTGGATTTTCTAAAAATAAAATAATAAATTTAATTTATGGGTGGTTCCCTATGGACTCAACGAATATCCACAGGTTTGAACATGATAATGTGAACAAAATGACATGACATTCATTTTTGTTTATATATTGGTTAAAGGGAGGGTGGGGGAATGTAAATGACTGTAGCTTTATAAAAAAGAAAATAAGTACATGGGTTACTGTTTGTGCCAACATACAGTTTATTTTTAATGGTGTTTTGATATATTAATGCCAATTAACGTTAACGTTTTATTTACAAGTATTGATTGATTGATTGATTGATTGATTGAGTGATGGGTTATTTTGTTTGCTTTTAGGTGTCGTCATGTGCCATTAACGTAATGAACAGACAGTGAACAAGCATGCATTATGCTTTAAAGTACTCTGTGCAATGTTAATAACTTACAATAAGAAAACGTTTTATTATAACACATGGCGTTAGTACCAAATACAACAAGTGAGCAAGTTGGTTTACCACGTGGGTTAAATTTAAAATCAGAACATGATCGATGGTTAACATTTGAATCCTGGCCTGTAGGCTTTTTGTCGACGCATGAACTTGCAAAAGCCGGTTTTTTTTACTTGAACCGAGGAGATGTGGTGCGCTGTGTGTTTTGTCGTATTGAACTTTCACACTGGGAAGAAGGGGATGATCCCTTTAGAGACCATTTGCGATGGTCTCCTCACTGTCCTTACATGCTTGGAAAGCAAGTGGGTAACCTACCCGTGCATTCATTTTACCGAACCACAAGGCCTATGGCCGCTACTTACGTTGCTGAATCACAAATAAATAATAATGATGTATTACCAGCCAACGGTAGTGTCGATATATGTGGTCCATATGCCATAGACAGTGTTGAATTGGCGTGTGCTTTTGAAAAATTGGGAGTTTGCAAGACTAAAGCACTAGCACACCCAGAGTACAGCTCTGTTGAAAAACGTTTCGAATCTTATAAAAATGTTTGGCCATTAATATTAAAACACCTTACCAAACAGCTAAGTGAAGCTGGATTTTTTTATACTGGTGAAGGGGATAAAACAATATGTTTTTATTGTGGATTTGCTTTAAAGGATTGGCAAATGACTGATGACCCTTTTGTGCAACACGCTCGTTGGTTACCAAACTGTAAATACATGGTGTTGCTTAAAGGTCAGGAATTTGTGAACACTATTCGTAAAGAAAAAGTGATTGCAGCACAAGACATAAAAGTGCCTTTAGAGTTAGAGCACGCGGAGCAAATACATAAGGCTGAAAGAAAAGACTTGTCTCACGAACAGATACAAAAGTGTGACCAACAATTATGTAAAATTTGTTATCAAGATGAACTAGGTGTTGTATTTTTACCCTGTGGACACATGATAGCCTGTGTCAAGTGTGCATTAGAACTTAACACTTGTGCTATATGCAGAAAAGTAGTATCTGCAACAGTTAGGGCATTTCTTGCATAACTAGTATAATTTATTCGCCATGGATAGTGCAAAATCCCTAATTGCACAATATTATTAAAGCTGTTTTAGAGTGTAATAGATATGCTTTTGTTTTGTTTATAGACTACTACAATGAATGTTTTGAATGCTGTGGGACAATCATGTGGCTTAGAGACAAAGAAGCTCAGCGAATTGCCAATGCATATTCCATTCCGCATTATCAAGATTCGGAAATTGAAAACAGCATATGGTGATCGTGTACTTTGTGTATGTGAAAACTTTGAGACATTTCTGCCTATACGGTTTAATGATATGTCGGAGAGTGTTTTTGATGAAGTCAATAATGCTGTGCAACCTGTACACTTAATTTATGAAGGTTTTAAAAACAATAGGTGCATGGTTCGTTTTAATTAAATAAATAAATAATGTGAAATAATAATGGAAATTATAAGTAATGACAATATACTGAAAAAGAAAGAAAATATGTGCATAGAATAGTAATGTTTTAGTGTTTAGTGTTGTCTTTAAAAATATTATGATGAAACCAAAAAAAATGTATATAAAGTTTGTAAATAAATGCAAAATGATGTTACAATGCTGTTTTATTTTATACAAAGTTAGTATATTTAACATTGCAGAGTATACATGATTATGACAATAAATGCATACTGAATACAAGCCTTTCTCACATTACAATAGTCTGTTATAGTTTTAAACACAAGGCTTGTTGTAGATCATTTTATAGCAATGTCCCTTTAATGTTGTTTTCGAAAAGTGGGGAAGCCACAATGGTTGTATTGACATAAAAACCTTATGGTTATTACTATTTAGTCACTTTGATCCCCTTGCAGATCAACAGTAGATGACCTAGTTGTTCCACTCTTTAAAACGACAACAACAACACTACCTCTTGCATAGTTTGTGATGTTGATGGCTCTTGCGACGTGGAAGATGGATTAAAAATAACTTTGAGAACAGGGGTTAAACGTTGATCATTAAACAATGCACTATTTTGAGTAGCAATATGGTTTTCTTGATTTTTTGTCGACGGCAACTGTGTTTCATGCGGTACACTACATTGATGATCACTGACACTTAAAACCTCACTATTTTTACTTTTTAGGTCACCACGACAATGTTTGGAACGTTGCTTTGAACAACGCCAAATAACAGTTCCATTTTTATTGGTTCGTTTCACAATATATGAATATCCTTTATAGTATGCGTAAGGCTTACCATACCTAGTCACTGATACTTCCATATCAACTGTCGAGCATAGACTAAGCTCTAGTAAAGTCAACTTGGTAATAAGAATACTAGTTTAATGTGAGAGCAAATATGGATCCAAAGAGTTCAGGTAAAAGTGAAAGCAAATAAGCAAATATTAGAAACAAGAGTTGGGGTGAAAATGGTCGCAAAGTGGTAGACCCATTACACAATAATTTCAGCACGACGAAGCTCTTGTTCAATTTCTTTGATTTCCCAATCGTGACCAGTATGGCCAGATTGACGTGAGGCATGCAACAACTGTAGCCGCTGGACGAGCTTATTGGGATTGTGCCAGTATACAAATTTAACAAATGGATTTTTAGGTGTAAACAAAGCATTACCATTATCATGATCATTATCATCATCGTCATTATCATCATCATGATCACCATTATCATCATGACCATCATCACTGTTACTATATAGTCCTTTTTGATCCTCTTGCAATACCACTTTATTTATAGTCTGAGTTGATTTTGACAGTGTTGAAGGTTTCTTGGACGTTGACAACTGTCCTAACATGACGTTTTGAGGACATGATAAGTCCTTTTGAACAAACACTGTACTATCTTTAGCCGCAATATCGTTTTCTTGAACTTGCTTTTTAGCATTTTGATAATTGTTTGTAAACAGTAAGCGTGGTTCGTTTCGAGCACTACATTGATGAACACTCACACTTAAAACCTTTCCATTTTTACTTTTCAGATTGCCTCGACATTTTGTTGACCTCTCTTTTGAGCATCGCCAGAATATTATTCCATTCACATTCTGGCGATTATAGTTATAGGAGTAGCCTTGATAGAGTGCACGTAGCCTACCTTTGTTGGTTGTAATAAGTTCCATAGTAGTAACTGACCTGTCAGTACGATGTTCACACTACAAAGGTTACAACTGTTTTGCTGATGGAGTGACCTACTATAAGCTTATATATTGGCTTATGTGTTGGCTTTTTGTGTTGGCTTTTCGTGTTGGCTTTTGTGTTGGCTTATGTGTTGGCTTTTTGTGTTGGCTTTTTGTGTTGGCTTTTCATGTTGGCTTTTCGTGTTGGCTTATGTGTTGGCTTTTTGTGTTGGCTTTTTGTGTTGGCTTTTCGTGTTGGCTTTTGTGTTGGCTTATGTGTTGGCTTTTTGTGTTGGCTTTTTGTGTTGGCTTTTCATGTTGGCTTTTCGTGTTGGCTTTTCGTGTTGGCTTTTTGTGTTGGCTTTTCGTGTTGGCATTTCGTGTTGGCTTTTGTGTTGGCTTTTCGTGTTGGCTTTTTGTGTTGGCTTTTCGTGTTGGCATTTCGTGTTGGCTTTTCGTGTTGGCTTTTTTTGTATTGGCCTTTCGTGTTGGCTTTTTGTATTGGCTTTTCGTGTTGGCTTTTTGTGTTGGCTTTAGTATTGGCTTTTGTATTGGCTTATTTGACAAGTTATTTGTGTCAATGTATTTAGTGGATTTTTTCTTGGTGTTGGAAAGTAGTTGAAAGAGAGGGAATATTTAAAGACTTAACCTCAGCTCACTAACCTAACCTAACCTTTCAACTCTCAGATGTTAATTAAATTCTGTGCATTGTCGAGTTGGAGCCCAAGACCTCAGGGGTTAAAAAAACAATTATTTTTGACGACTTATTTTGGTAACTTATTTTAATGGCTAACCTAACTTTACCTAACCTAACCTAACCTAACCTAACCTCAGCTCACTTTGGATATTACTAGTAAGTGTTCATATCCTCTGCTAGGTAGCATGCTAGTAGTACAGGTAGTGCTCATATTTACCGCTAGATAGCGGAAACATACTTTGCATGTTGCATGTGACACTTGTGAAGTTTAACCACATGCAAGACGTGCTTGTATAAGTTCTCTATTTAAACTCAATATACAATTAACCACTAAATGTTCAGAACTAACATGTATAGCCATGTTTAGGGTATATAGGAGACCCTTAGCAAGAAAGGCTGTCTAACCCACGAGTGTACAGCCTTGTCATACGCAGTAAGCCCCTGTTGGCTTTCTCAAATTGTTGTTGTTGTTGTTTTCTGCCAACAGGGGCTTACTGCGTATGACAAGGCTGTACACTCGTGGGTTAGACAGCCTTTCTTGCTAAGGGTCTCCTATATACCCTAAACATGGCTATACATGTTAGTTCTGAACATTTAGTGGTTAATTGTATATTGAGTTTAAATAGAGAACTTATACAAGCACGTCTTGCATGTGGTTAAACTTCACAATTGTCACATGCAACATGCAAAGTATGTTTCCGCTATCTAGCGGTAAATATGAGCACTACCTGTACTACTAGCATGCTACCTAGCAGAGGATATGAACACTTACTAGTAATATCCAAAGTGAGCTGAGGTTAGGTTAGGTTAGGTTAGGTTAGGTAAAGTTAGGTTAGCCATTAAAATAAGTTACCAAAATAAGTCGTCAAAAATAATTGTTTTTTTAACCCCTGAGGTCTTGGGCTCCAACTCGACAATGCACAGAATTTAATTAACATCTGAGAGTTGAAAGGTTAGGTTAGGTTAGTGAGCTGAGGTTAAGTCTTTAAATATTCCCTCTCTTTCAACTACTTTCCAACACCAAGAAAAAATCCACTAAATACATTGACACAAATAACTTGTCAAATAAGCCAATACAAAAGCCAATACTAAAGCCAACACAAAAAGCCAACACGAAAAGCCAATACAAAAAGCCAACACGAAAGGCCAATACAAAAAAAGCCAACACGAAAAGCCAACACGAAATGCCAACACGAAAAGCCAACACAAAAAGCCAACACGAAAAGCCAACACAAAAGCCAACACGAAATGCCAACACGAAAAGCCAACACAAAAAGCCAACACGAAAAGCCAACACGAAAAGCCAACATGAAAAGCCAACACAAAAAGCCAACACAAAAAGCCAACACATAAGCCAACACAAAAGCCAACACGAAAAGCCAACACAAAAAGCCAACACAAAAAGCCAACACATAAGCCAACACGAAAAGCCAACATGAAAAGCCAACACAAAAAGCCAACACAAAAAGCCAACACATAAGCCAACACAAAAGCCAACACGAAAAGCCAACACAAAAAGCCAACACATAAGCCAATATATAAGCTTATAGTAGGTCACTCCATCAGCAAAACAGTTGTAACCTTTGTAGTGTGAACATCGTACTGACAGGTCAGTTACTACTATGGAACTTATTACAACCAACAAAGGTAGGCTACGTGCACTCTATCAAGGCTACTCCTATAACTATAATCGCCAGAATGTGAATGGAATAATATTCTGGCGATGCTCAAAAGAGAGGTCAACAAAATGTCGAGGCAATCTGAAAAGTAAAAATGGAAAGGTTTTAAGTGTGAGTGTTCATCAATGTAGTGCTCGAAACGAACCACGCTTACTGTTTACAAACAATTATCAAAATGCTAAAAAGCAAGTTCAAGAAAACGATATTGCGGCTAAAGATAGTACAGTGTTTGTTCAAAAGGACTTATCATGTCCTCAAAACGTCATGTTAGGACAGTTGTCAACGTCCAAGAAACCTTCAACACTGTCAAAATCAACTCAGACTATAAATAAAGTGGTATTGCAAGAGGATCAAAAAGGACTATATAGTAACAGTGATGATGGTCATGATGATAATGGTGATCATGATGATGATAATGACGATGATGATAATGATCATGATAATGGTAATGCTTTGTTTACACCTAAAAATCCATTTGTTAAATTTGTATACTGGCACAATCCCAATAAGCTCGTCCAGCGGCTACAGTTGTTGCATGCCTCACGTCAATCTGGCCATACTGGTCACGATTGGGAAATCAAAGAAATTGAACAAGAGCTTCGTCGTGCTGAAATTATTGTGTAATGGGTCTACCACTTTGCGACCATTTTCACCCCAACTCTTGTTTCTAATATTTGCTTATTTGCTTTCACTTTTACCTGAACTCTTTGGATCCATATTTGCTCTCACATTAAACTAGTATTCTTATTACCAAGTTGACTTTACTAGAGCTTAGTCTATGCTCGACAGTTGATATGGAAGTATCAGTGACTAGGTATGGTAAGCCTTACGCATACTATAAAGGATATTCATATATTGTGAAACGAACCAATAAAAATGGAACTGTTATTTGGCGTTGTTCAAAGCAACGTTCCAAACATTGTCGTGGTGACCTAAAAAGTAAAAATAGTGAGGTTTTAAGTGTCAGTGATCATCAATGTAGTGTACCGCATGAAACACAGTTGCCGTCGACAAAAAATCAAGAAAACCATATTGCTACTCAAAATAGTGCATTGTTTAATGATCAACGTTTAACCCCTGTTCTCAAAGTTATTTTTAATCCATCTTCCACGTCGCAAGAGCCATCAACATCACAAACTATGCAAGAGGTAGTGTTGTTGTTGTCGTTTTAAAGAGTGGAACAACTAGGTCATCTACTGTTGATCTGCAAGGGGATCAAAGTGACTAAATAGTAATAACCATAAGGTTTTTATGTCAATACAACCATTGTGGCTTCCCCACTTTTCGAAAACAACATTAAAGGGACATTGCTATAAAATGATCTACAACAAGCCTTGTGTTTAAAACTATAACAGACTATTGTAATGTGAGAAAGGCTTGTATTCAGTATGCATTTATTGTCATAATCATGTATACTCTGCAATGTTAAATATACTAACTTTGTATAAAATAAAACAGCATTGTAACATCATTTTGCATTTATTTACAAACTTTATATACATTTTTTTTGGTTTCATCATAATATTTTTAAAGACAACACTAAACACTAAAACATTACTATTCTATGCACATATTTTCTTTCTTTTTCAGTATATTGTCATTACTTATAATTTCCATTATTATTTCACATTATTTATTTATTTAATTAAAACGAACCATGCACCTATTGTTTTTAAAACCTTCATAAATTAAGTGTACAGGTTGCACAGCATTATTGACTTCATCAAAAACACTCTCCGACATATCATTAAACCGTATAGGCAGAAATGTCTCAAAGTTTTCACATACACAAAGTACACGATCACCATATGCTGTTTTCAATTTCCGAATCTTGATAATGCGGAATGGAATATGCATTGGCAATTCGCTGAGCTTCTTTGTCTCTAAGCCACATGATTGTCCCACAGCATTCAAAACATTCATTGTAGTAGTCTATAAACAAAACAAAAGCATATCTATTACACTCTAAAACAGCTTTAATAATATTGTGCAATTAGGGATTTTGCACTATCCATGGCGAATAAATTATACTAGTTATGCAAGAAATGCCCTAACTGTTGCAGATACTACTTTTCTGCATATAGCACAAGTGTTAAGTTCTAATGCACACTTGACACAGGCTATCATGTGTCCACAGGGTAAAAATACAACACCTAGTTCATCTTGATAACAAATTTTACATAATTGTTGGTCACACTTTTGTATCTGTTCGTGAGACAAGTCTTTTCTTTCAGCCTTATGTATTTGCTCCGCGTGCTCTAACTCTAAAGGCACTTTTATGTCTTGTGCTGCAATCACTTTTTCTTTACGAATAGTGTTCACAAATTCCTGACCTTTAAGCAACACCATGTATTTACAGTTTGGTAACCAACGAGCGTGTTGCACAAAAGGGTCATCAGTCATTTGCCAATCCTTTAAAGCAAATCCACAATAAAAACATATTGTTTTATCCCCTTCACCAGTATAAAAAAATCCAGCTTCACTTAGCTGTTTGGTAAGGTGTTTTAATATTAATGGCCAAACATTTTTATAAGATTCGAAACGTTTTTCAACAGAGCTGTACTCTGGGTGTGCTAGTGCTTTAGTCTTGCAAACTCCCAATTTTTCAAAAGCACACGCCAATTCAACACTGTCTATGGCATATGGACCACATATATCGACACTACCGTTGGCTGGTAATACATCATTATTATTTATTTGTGATTCAGCAACGTAAGTAGCGGCCATAGGCCTTGTGGTTCGGTAAAATGAATGCACGGGTAGGTTACCCACTTGCTTTCCAAGCATGTAAGGACAGTGAGGAGACCATCGCAAATGGTCTCTAAAGGGATCATCCCCTTCTTCCCAGTGTGAAAGTTCAATACGACAAAACACACAGCGCACCACATCTCCTCGGTTCAAGTAAAAAAAACCGGCTTTTGCAAGTTCATGCGTCGACAAAAAGCCTACAGGCCAGGATTCAAATGTTAACCATCGATCATGTTCTGATTTTAAATTTAACCCACGTGGTAAACCAACTTGCTCACTTGTTGTATTTGGTACTAACGCCATGTGTTATAATAAAACGTTTTCTTATTGTAAGTTATTAACATTGCACAGAGTACTTTAAAGCATAATGCATGCTTGTTCACTGTCTGTTCATTACGTTAATGGCACATGACGACACCTAAAAGCAAACAAAATAACCCATCACTCAATCAATCAATCAATCAATCAATCAATACTTGTAAATAAAACGTTAACGTTAATTGGCATTAATATATCAAAACACCATTAAAAATAAACTGTATGTTGGCACAAACAGTAACCCATGTACTTATTTTCTTTTTTATAAAGCTACAGTCATTTACATTCCCCCACCCTCCCTTTAACCAATATATAAACAAAAATGAATGTCATGTCATTTTGTTCACATTATCATGTTCAAACCTGTGGATATTCGTTGAGTCCATAGGGAACCACCCATAAATTAAATTTATTATTTTATTTTTAGAAAATCCAACATGGCCTTGTACTTTTCCCAGTCAACAACAACAACATAGCCATTAATCAAGAAAGCAATCATTGTCCCAGTCATGTACAGGTAATGAATTTTTTTTTGTCTACGAGTTTTCAGTAGTGGTAAAATGGAATAGCATTTTTAAGTTGGACTTACCTGAGTTTTAAACAGTTCACTCTTTGGCAGTGGTTTCGCTTTAGTGCGTTTCTGGTTTTTTTCAGCGACTGCTACGGTGGTAAGGCTATTCTTTCCAAGTTTCTAAAAATAAATAAAATAAACCGCTATAAATACCTAAATTCAGGTTAATACATACATTTCATAAAATAAAACATAAAACAAAAAAAATGAAACAAGTTAGTTTAAAAAAAATCATCTCACCTTTACTTGCAGTGACTTGTTACTCTTCCCTTCTAGTGGGCTCAAAAGTGCAATAGTTTCTTCTCCCTCTGACATGTAAGGTATGCCGGTTATCTGCAAACAAATAAATAAATAAAATCATTAATTACCTAATCAATAAATAATTGCATGTATTTATATATAAATCAATAAATGTATAAATGAATAAATATATACCTACCTCACAACAAGAATAAGTATTTTCCACCAACACCAAAACTGTTAAACAAGGCCAAGTGTTTCACACAACGCTGTAGCGTGTTCAAAAGTAGTCACATAAGTGCGAGTGGAAATGTCAGCGACGTGTCTTTATATATCACATTGCATGTATAATCTTTTTTTTTCCCACGCTTTGAACATTCTCTTATCGTGCACGTGGGCAGCTAACGTCCCAGGCGAACACCTGTGCCGGATCAAATTTCACATGAACTTGCATTTTGTCACGTACGAAGCAAAACAGGATGTGACTTGTTAACAGTTATCATGCACGTGGACAGATAACGTCCAAGGTGAACACCTGCGGTAGATCAAATTTCACATGAACTTGCATTTTGTCACGTACGAAGCAAAACAGGATGTCACTGGTTTAGCGTGCCTGTGGTTTCACACATGTGTGCACGCCTTTCACACTCCCCTGCCACCACGATGGTCAGATTATTTCACCTTCAAGCGTCTTGGTCATTTTTTCCATTGCACTTGTTGTCAAGTCAGATCAATGCCTTCCAATAAGCTCAAATGACCTTCACCTCCTCAGCAAGTTTGTTTTCTCTACTCGCTTCGACCAACATAGAACCTAGCTCTCATTACCGTTTACACGTTAAAGGTAAAATATCAGAAAAACGCACGCTCGCTCTGTCATACACCGACCCGTCGAAATAGCGATTGTTCTATTAAGCATGGTCCTTGTGGTTAGCGACAGGTTCGTTGAAACACACACACCCAGCCGTATGGTCTCTCTCTCTCAACCACCACGCTTCATGGACATTATAAACAGGCAAAGAAAAAGAAAACGTTATTTCAACATGTATGGCGTTAGGCCCTTTGTGAATTATCTTTTTGGAAAAAAAATATCTACCACATTTGAAAGGGGGCGTTAGCCCGAGTCCTAGGACACCTCGTACACGTCTCTAGCGTTATTGGTTCGTGAGATATCGGCAAAAATCACAAAAAACACGTGTTTACCCCAAAATCGCGTTTCCAAATTTTTTAAAAAAATATAACGAGTGGTCCATAGCAAAGAGGACGTCACTCCGAGTCCTTGGACCCCTCGTTCATGTCTCTAGCATACTTGGTTCGCGAGATATAGCAAAAAGTCTAAAATCACGTTTTTACCCCAAAAAGACCGTGTTTCCAGATTTTCACCTTTTCGACACCGACATTCCCGTAAAGAGCACGACGAGACGAAAAAAACGAATCCAAGCACGCCCTCCTAGCATGGCTCCTTCCATTCCAAGGTCGCAGGGGCTCACAACTTCCTAAGTGAGACAGCTCTCTCACTACCACACTACTACCTACAGGTTTTCATCCTAGAGACTTGAAATTTATTTTGGGGGTAGAGGGGGTAGGGACCTTTCATTTACGTCAAACAAACTTTTTTGTAGAGTTCCTAGTTTCCAAAATATAGGATTTTCAAAATTCGAGTGTTTTCAAAAAAACATAAAAAATAAAAAAGTTTTATTACAAAAAATAAAGGTCATAAAGGCCGTTCGTTTGAGCCATGGCACAACGTTCTACCATGTTTGGTTTTCAAACTATCACCAACGTTGCAAAACAAAAAAATTCAAAGAATTTTTGAAAAATATAATACATGGTCAATAAGAAAGAGGACGTCAGCTCGAGTTCAACGACACCTCATATGTCAACATCCAACCATGGGTTCGCGAGATATCAACAAATATTACATGGCTAAGGCTTAGTAGTAATGACATGTATGTTCTGAAGTGGGGCAGAACCCCTATCATCCCCCTACTCTAACGCCATACTACATGTTGATTTTTTTTACCTGTTCAAATTTTAATTAAGAGCGGTCGTTGAGAGAGATGGTACTGCTGTTATGTGTCTCAACGAGCCTGTTGTCGAGCACAGTGACCATGCCCGGAAGAAATGAACTGCTATTTTGGCGGGATGGTGGGGCGACTTATGACGGTTGGTTTTGTGATATTTTCTATGACGGATGGAGGCTAATATTTGAAAATGTGGGAAGTGTGCTAAGATTGTTTAAACCCTGAAGGGGATCTTTAACGTGTTAGTAAATGGTGATGAGCGAGACCGCTCTCTGCCACAGCAGACAGTTGTAGGATATGACCAAGTGATCATTGAACTTGGTGAAAGTATATGGTTAACATGGTCATGTATTGAGAATGGCCGCTTGTTAATAATGATTATTACAGTAAAATGTTTAAGAATAATAATAATAAGACACACACGTTTTCATTGCTAGCACACACAGTTCTGCTCGCTGGAGACTGAATACTCTACCTAGCCAGAGGCCTTGTCAGAGCTGCTGCTGCTGCTGATAAGAGAGGAATGTGCATGCGGGCAGGAAGTGCAGTATCAGTTTACTTGCCTAGTGGTGGCTAGCAGTTGTGACGTTTAAACAGCCGCCATGTTGGATGTGGGGAGGCGTGGGAATATGTGAGAGACAGACAACAGTTCAAGGTCAAAACGCTGAGAAAATACAACTCTCTCTGTTGCTAAGCAGACTGATAAGGATTGCGTTAGTGATGCACTTGCCATTTTAGCAAACGGACATATACAGTAGAGCTGTGAAGGAGAAATCCTTTTGTTTTCGGTAAGTATCTATTAATGATTATTTAAAATGTAATGCTAATGAACCTTAAATTTGTAGTTATTGATAAGGTAATTAATGATTTTTTAATTTATTTGTTTGCAGATAACCAGTATACCTCACATGTCTGAGAGAGATATTATTGCACTTTTGAGCCCACAAGAAGGAAACAACACGCCAGTAAAATTCAAGGTAAAATTCAAGGTGAGATTTTTTTAAACTAACTTGTTTGATGTTTTGTTTGATATTTTTATTTTATCTTATGGAATGCATGTATTAACCTGAATTTAGGTATTTATGGCGGTTTATTTTGTTTATTTTTAGAAACTTGGAAATGAAAAGCTTTAACACTGTAGCAGTCACTGAAAACACGAAACGCACTCGAGGCAGTGAACTATTGAAAACTCAGGTAAGTCAAACTTGAATTGCTATTCCATTTTACCACTACTGAAAACCCCTAGACAAAAAAAAACTCATTACCTGTACATGACTGGAACGATGCTTGCTTTCTTTATTAATGGCTATGTATTGGCAACCGGCACAAGACCATAATGGTTGTTGACCGGGAAAGTACATGGTCATATTGGATTTTCTAAAAACAAAAAAATTAATTTAATTTATAGGCGGATCCCTATGGACTCAACGAATATCCACAGGTTTGAACATGATAATCTGAACAAAATGACACGACATTAATTTTTGTTTATATATTGGTTAAAGGGGGATGTAAATGACTGCAGCTTTATAAAAAAGAAAATAAGTACATGGGTTACTGTTAGTGCCGACATACAGTTTATTATTAAATATTTTTGGTGTTTTTCATTTAATGTCAATTAACGTTAAAGTTTTATTTACAAGTATTGATTGATTGATTGATTGATTGATTGAGTGATGGGTTATTTTGTTTGTTTTAGGTGTGGTCATGCGCCATTAACGTAGTGAACAGACAGTGAACAAGCATACATTATGCATTAAAGTACTCTGTGCTCTTGTGCTGCGTTAATAACTTGCAATAAAAAAAAGTTTTATTATAACACATGGCGTTAGTACCAAATAAAACAAGTGAGCAAGTCGGTTTACCATGTGGGTTAGAATTAAGATCAGAAAACGATCGTTGGTAAACATTTGAATCCTGACCTGTAGGCCTTTTGTCAGCACATAAAGTTGCTGAAGCCGGTTTTTATTACTTGAACCGAGAAGATGTGGTGCGTTGTGTGTTTTGTCGTATTGAACTTTCACACTGGGAAAAAGGGTATTATCCCTTTAGAGACCATTTGCGATGGTCTCCTCATTGTCCTTACATGCTTGGAAAACAAGTGGGTAACATAACAGTGTATTCATTTTACCGAACCACAAGGCCATTCGCTACTACTTACGTTGCTGAATCACTAATAAATAATAATAATGATGTATTACCAGCCAACGGTAGTGTCGATATATGTGGTCCATATGTCATAGACAGTGTTGAATTGGCATGTGCTTTTGAAAATTTGGGAGTTTGAAAGACTAAAGCACTAGCACACCCAGAGTACAGCTCTGTTGAAAAACGTTTAGAATCTTATAAAAATGTTAGGCCATTAATATTAAAACACCTTACAAAACAGCCAAGTGAATCTGGATTTTTTATCCTGTTGAAGGGGATAAAACAATATGTTTTCATTCCGGATTTGCTTTAAAGGATTGGCAAATGACTGATGACCCTTTTGTGGAACACGCTCGTTGGTTACCTAACTGTAGATACATGGTGTTGCTTAAAGGTCAGGAATTTGTGAACGCCATTCGTAAAGAAAACGTTATTGCTGCACCAGACATGAAAATGCCTTTAGAGCTAGAACACGCGGAGCAAATACATGAGGCTGAAAAAAAGATGTGTCTCACCAACAGATACACAAGTGTGACCAACAATTGTAAAATTTGTTATCAAGATGAACTAGGTGTTGTATTTTTGCCTTGTGGACACTTGATAACCTGTGTCAAGTGTGCATTAGCGCTCAACACTTGTGCTATATGCAGAAAAGTAGTATCTGCTACAGTTAGGGCATTTGTTGCATAAATAGTATAATTTATTAGCAATGTATAGTGCAAAATACCTATATCCACATTATTATTACAAGCTGTTTTAGAGTGTAAAAGATATGCTTTGTTTTGTTTGTCGACTACTACAATGAATGTCCTGAATGCAGTGGGACAAGCATGTGGCTTAGAGACAAAAAGAAGCACAGCGAATTGCCAACGCATATTCCATTCCGCATCATCAAGATTCAGAAATTGAAAACAGCATATGGTGATCGTGTACTTTGTGTATGTGAAAACTTCGAGACATTTCTGTCTACACGGTTTAATGATATATCGGAGAGTGTTTTTGATGAAGTTAATAATGCTGTACAACCTGTACACTTAATTTATGAAGATTTTAAAAACAATAGGTGCATGGTTCGTTTTAATTAAATAAAAAATTACAAAATGTGAAATAATACTGGAAAATACAAGTGTTGACAATAGACTGAAGAAAAATATGTGTATAGAATAATAATGTTTTAGTTTTGAGTATTGTTTTAAAAAATATTATCATGAAACCAAAAGAAATGTATATTAAGTTTGTAAATAAATGTAAATGATGGTACAAAGTTGTTTTGTTTTATACAAAGTTAGATATTTGACATTGCAGAGTATACATGATTATGACAATAGATGCACACTGAATACAATTCTTTCTCTGTTTACGATAGTCTGTTATAGTTTTAAAACACAAGGCTTGTTATTGATCTTTTTATAGCAATGTGCATTCACTGTTGTTTTCTAAAACTGGGGAAGCCGCAATGGTTTTATAGGCATAAAAACCTTATTGTTATTACTAGTTAGTCATTTTGATCCTCTTGCAATACTACCTTTTGCATATCAGGAGCAGATGACCTAGCTATTCCACTCCTTAAAACAACAACACCACTACCTCTTGCATAGTTTGTGATGTTGATGGCTCTTGCGACGTGGAAGATGGATTAAACATAACTTTTAGAACAGGGGTTAAACGTTGCTCATTAAACAGTCCACTATTTTGAGTGGCAATATGGTTTTCTTGATTTTTTTGTCGACAGCAACTGTGTTTCATGCAGTACACCACATTGATGATCACTGACACTTAAAACCTCACTATTTTTCCTTTTAAGTCACCACGACAATGTTTGGAACGTTGTTTTGAACAACGCCAAATAACAGATCCATTTTATTGGTTCGTTTTACAATATATGAACATCCTTTATAGTATGCGTAAGGCTTACCATACCTAGTCACTGATACTTCCATGTCAACTGTCAAGCATAGACTAAGCTCTAGTAAATTCAACTTGATAATAAGAATAATAGTTTAATGTGAGAGCAAATATGGATCCAAAGAGTTGACGTAAAAGTGGAAGCAAATAAGCAAATATAATAACCAAGAGTGGGAGAGAAAGTGGTATCAAGGTGGTAGACCCATTACACAATAATTTCAGCACGACGAAGCTCTTGTTCAATTTCTAGAATTTCCCAATCGTGACCGGTATGCCCAGCTTGTTGTAAAGCATGCAGGTGCCGAAGCCGTTGAATTAGCTTACTGGATTTGATCCAGTATACAAATTTAACAAATAATCTTTAGGTGTAAACAAAGCATTACCATTATCATCATCATCATCATCATCATCATCATCACCATCATCACTATTACTATATAGTCCCTTTTGATCCTCTTGAAATACCACTTCATTTATAGTCTGTGTTGACTTTGATAGTGTTCAAGGTTTCTTGGACGTTGACAACTGCCCTAACATGACTTTTTCAGGACATGATAAGTGATTTCCAACAAACGCTGCACTATTTTGAGCAACAATATATTTTTCTTGTACTTGCCTTTTTACTTTGGTTAGAGTATTTTGCCCATTTAAATGTGTATTAATTTGAGATTCACAATGATGCTCGTTTGAAGTAAGTACGTTGGAGTCTTTTGTCTTAATCATTCCTGGACACTTTTTAGATCGTTGTTTTGAACATCGCCGAATAACAGTTCCATTTTTATTGGTTGTTTTTACAATATATGTATATCCTTTATAGTAGACACATGGCTTACCATAGCTGGTTGTTAAGACTTCCATATTAACTAATACACATGAATTACATTTTAGTAAAGTAACTGTAGTAATAATAACTGTAAAACTAAATAAAGTGGATTGTCATTTTTGAAAGATGGATTTTTTTCAACTACCGATACTGTGAAGAATAATTTTTTAGACTACAAGCGATTTACACTCACTCCTCAATGTCAAGATTTATACTGAACACAAATTTATAGTGATTGTCATTTTTATTGACTGTGATTCATAGTAGCCACGCTAAGTAGGAGCGATTTATACTGGGTGCGTTTTATAGCATGTTCAATTTATAGTGGGTACGATTAGTAGACGCGTTTGATACTGGGGTGTGTTTTATACTGAATATGATATTTACTGAGCGCTATTTTTACTGAAAGCGATTTCACAGAGCGTAATTGATAAAAGACGTTATTTATACTGAATGCGTTTGGTATAGGCGCGATTGCTAGCAGGCGCGATTGGTAGTAGGCGCGATTTATACTGTGAGGGAATTATTGATATGTATATTATGATGGCTTACAACACACTAGGATTCCAACAAATTCTAAAGTACTTTATGTTTAATGATTGACTGAGGGTGAGATAATGGTAGCTAACCTCGCCTAACCTATCCTCGCCGAACTTTACATAACCTAACCTAATTTAACCTAACTTTACCTAACCTAACTTCACCTAACCTAACCTCACCTAACTTCACCTAACCTTCCAACACTCAGATCAAAATTAAATTCTGGGCATAGTCGAGTTGGAATCCAAGACCTCAGGGGTAACAACTAAGTATACTAGCCACTACACCACGAGATGAGCAAATTATTAGGTTAGGTTAGGTTAGGTGAGGTTAGGTAAAGTTAGGTTAGCCATCGAAATAAACCACCAAAAATTAGAACATGTATATGGAATAATAAGCCTTCGTGGCTTAGGCGGCAGCATGCCGGCCTCTCACCGCTGGGTGCGTGGTTCAAATCCCGGTCACTCCATGTGAGATATGTTCTGGAGAAAACTGAGGCAGACAGGGTTTTCTCCGGGTACTCCAGTTTTCCCTGTCAAAATTTCATTCCAGCAACACTCTCCACTATCATTTCCTTTCATCTGTCATTCATTTCATCATTGCCCCAGAGGAGTGCGTCAGGCCTCGGCAGCCGGCACCGTTCATATCCTCGCCGCTAGATGGGGGCTTCATTCATTCCATTCCTGACCCGGTCGGACACTGGAAGCAGGCTGTGGATTTTTAATATGGAATAATATTGTTCATAATGTTCAAAACAAAAGTCCTGAGGTATTGGCTTTGAATCCCACCCATGGTTCACAGCCAATCAGTTACACTACAGGAAACTTTTGTTTTGTGTTGTGTTGCATGATAATTTGTTCATCTCGCGGTGTAGTGACTAGTATACTTGCTTGTTACCCCTGAGGTCTTGGGTTCCAACTCGACTATGCCTAGAATTTAATTTTAATCTGAGGGTTGGAAGGTTAGGTGAGGTTAGGTTAGGTGAGGTTAGGTGAAGTTAGGTTAGGTTAGGTGAAGTTAGGTTAGGTAAAGTTAGGTTAGGTTAGGTTATGTAAAGTTAGGTCAGGTTAGGTTAGGTGAGGTTAGGTTAGGTGAGGTAAGCTACCATTATCACACTCTTAGTCAATCATTAACCATAAAGTACTTTAGAATTTGTTGGAATCTTAGTGTGTTGTAATCCATCATAATATATATATCAATAAATCCCTCACAGTATAAATCGCGCCTACTACCAATCGCGCCTACTAGTAATCGTGCCTACTACCAATCGCGCCTACTACCAATCGCATGCAGTATAAATAACGTGTTTTATCTATTACGCTCTGTGAAATCGCTTTCAGTAAAAATAGCGCTGAGTATAAATCATAATCAGTATAAAACTCACCCCAATATCAAACGCATCTACTAATCGTACTGTGCTCTTATATGGATATGAGCTAGGAAATTATTCATCTCTTCAAAAGTTTTCTAAATTGTCCCATGTTAAAATATAGCTATGCTGGAACTCGACATAAAACAGGTTTGTTCATCGCAAAGTTAACCTCTTTAACCCAGCCAGCCAATGACAATATTAGCAGTCACGAGGGGGAACTTGCAGTCAAACTGCGTCGTTCAAACAAAGACCGGACGAGCATGCACGAGGAGAATCAAGGACTTCCGAAGAGAGCCGAAGCTAGCGCGTGCTGTAAGCGTGTCTCGAATATGGTAGGGGTAGACTCGAGCGACACGCGTGTCACACAGCCAATGAAAAGCGGCCTTACTTAAACGACACCTAGTAATGTAATTAGCATAGCTAATTAACAGGAAGATTTTAACACATCGTAATATCATGGAAGATATTAAATAATAAATAAGAACTATTTATTAAATTTGCGGCTAATTATTTATTTAATTAAGGATTATTACGATCATCGACAGTGAGCGACCAATCAGATCCTTGGTCTAAAAAGGACGCGGACTTGGAAATTTCATGAGGGGGGAAATGAAAGAAGAATAAGGGCTCTTAATATTTACGACTTCAGCGGAGAAAGACATCTCAACAAGTTACTCAACAATTCAACAAAGCAAATAGAAATTCACGAACGAAGGCACTTAGTTTTTGCAAGCAGAAATATAAAGTCGACATTCAACGAAATATAAAGTTATTAGAACCAATCTACATTATTTACCATGTCGAAATTCCTGAAGTTGAGGGAGGAATTTATTAATGAATCTACAGGAGTTATGATGATCAACTAAGAAGTTATGGGGACAGAGCTATGACGGCAGCAAGAATATTCGAAATGACATAACATCAATCTCGCGGGAGAGATTAACATCTTATCTCTCCCATGCAGAGAATTCTACACCTACAAGTCATTTCAACAACTAAAATGACGACTTATATCAGAACTTTGGCGAAAGAAGATGGAAGAATTTCCAGAACGAGGGCGGCCAGGGAGGACCCGGTGCCATCAAGAGAGAAAGGGCTTTCGCATCTCATACAAGAAGAGTCACCAGCAGAAGGAACGGCAACACGATGATGATAGAGTTAGAATCCCGGACCTGAACGCATGGGAACTTCTGTAGGAGACCGGAGCAGACTGAACTACATCATGCAGTCTCGCGCTATTGGAAACAAAGGATAGCGAAGAAGGGCCCACTTCTAGTCATCTTTAACGCAACACAAGGTAGTCTTCGGACCTACGATATATATCCCAAATTTGTAGAGTATTGTAGAACTTTTAAGAATATACGACAACATTTTATTGATGCCATTTTTCTACATTTTAATTATATTATTGTAATTTTCGACGTTATATTTTCATAACTACAACATGCGGATGTTTATTCACGTTTTTCGTTGATCTTGAGTATTTGGAATTTTTATTCGGAATTTTTAGAATTTTGCGACTTTCGAAATTTGAATGGGGAGATTTTACAGTTTAGTTCAGAATATATTTATGGTAAAGTTTAAATGTGTTTAGATCACATTTTGTTTATTTTTGTATTGTAAGATATCGTTTTTGTCAACGATAATAATAATGGAAACTTGTTCCAAGAATGTTATACAGAGATACATGTATATTTGAGAGAATGAGATTTTTTAAAGATCTTATGTAGAGATCTACGCAAGGTCACGATCTGATAACTTATTAGACAGATTTGGTTATAAATATTTGGTGACTAACGATTATAAACTATTGAAGTTTGTGAGAAAAATATATTAAGGAAAGAATATGTAAAGGAATACAATGTCAAGTTAACAAATACGAATTTCAGCGTATTTTTGAAGTAATAAGAATGTGAAGAAAGATTTAAAGAAATATTACAGCTAATTGAAAGCTTGATAGAAATGTGAGTGATGTAAAGAGATGAGATTGTTATTTGAAGATTAGTATTATATCGTATTACCTGTTAAATTAATTCATTGATAGAACCAGTATTTTTATTAAATATTTTTACTAAGATTGTTGCAACTATGAAAATAATTGATTAACTATGAGAAGTGAGTTAAGAAGTATATGTTTTTGAAAGGAACTACGAAGCATCTCTGAGAGTGAGATTTATTATTCCCGTAGCAGACGGAGGTATTTGTTGTTTGACAAGTGGCAAATGGTCAATTATTGAAGGAATGTCTGTAGTGACAGACTTGCGCATATTTTGAGGTTGAAATAGGATGTTTTATGAAGATGAAGTATTATTGATTATTAGTATTGGAAGTTATTGCAATAGTCTCACAGAGTTGAAAATCCTTGAAATTTACAGGACAGCGGATCCTAGATGGAGTTAAATCTGATAGAAATTATAGGGTTTAATGGATCTTTGATAAAACTGAGAGTAAACTGAGATCTATTTAAATGGTTCTTAATTAGATATTGAATTTACGGTAATTATTCAACGCAGTGGAAGTTTATATTTTTATTAAGTATTTGTATTATTGACAGATAAGTTATAGATAGATAGATTTATTTTGTCTGGCAAGATTAGGGCCATTGGGCCCTCTCTTCCATCTAACCAGATTATACAAATGATAAGTAATGAACAATACAAATACAACTTAAATCTAACAATATTACAATGTTGATATAATATAAAATACATATAAACTGGATTAGCTTGGTGGTGTAGGCTGTAAATTGTTGCATTGCTAGGATGAATAACTAAGATACTTAGAAATAAGTTTAAAATTACAGTAAGGTAAGGAAATACTGAAAAAAGTAGACTAATGATGGTGATGAAGATGATGATGATGAAGATACTTAGTCGTTACTGAAGGAGGTTATTTAGATATCTAAATAGAGAATAAATGAGAAAGTGAGAATTGGAAAGTTTGAATAGCCTATATGTAATACGACGTAAGAATATAAGCATAAGTGTTGAGTTCAACTTTCATTTACTTAGTGAGTATGTACTGCTGGCAATGCTGCTTGAAGCTGGACGGGGTTGCTCCTCTGACAGAGCGAGGCAGATTGTTCCACAGTCGTGCAGTAGCAACAACGAAGGAGTTGGTATAGCGTACTGTGCGGTGTATGGGTATCAGCAAGAGAGTGTCGTTTTTTGACAGTGTTCCAAGACTATGCTCGTACGAGAGGCGGTGAACCTGAGGATGCAGGTAAGCTGGAGTTGAAGTTGAGAGTTTATTTTTTGAAGAAGACATAAGGAATGGAGATCGCGGCGTTGATTAAACGTAACCAGTTAAGTTGCTCATAAGCGGGGGTGACATGGTCATAATACCGTAAATTAAATATGTAGCGTACACAGGCATTTTGTGCATGTTGGAGTTTGTTTTTAAGAGTACAGTGAGATCTTTGTATACCACATCGCAGTAATCAAAATGAGGCAATATTAGGGAGGAAACAAGTCGTTCCTTTAATACACGAGAGAAAATATTCCAGAATCTTCTAAGTGAATTCAATGCGGAAAATACTTTTCTGGAAACATTGCAGACGTGCTGCGTCCAGGAAAGATGTTCATCTATAATAACGCCTAGATCTTTAACTGACTCTCGGAATTCGATTGGGGAATCGCACAAGCGTAATTTTGGTAAAGTGGGCTCATTTTTTAGTTTTAGGAGGATTTTCGGGTTGGAGATTATGATTGCTTGGGTTTTAGCCTCATTGAGTCGTAGTCGATGTAAGTGAGACCAGTTACAGATTTCAGTTAAGTCTTCATTAAAGGTGCCGATTGCTCCCGACAGTTTTTCTGGTGCTGAATTCAGGTAGAGTTGAACATCATCAGCATATAGGTGGTGTTTGCATTTAGTGATTGATGACGTAATGTCGTTTATATATATTGAAAACAGGAGGGGTCCAAGGACTGACCCCTGAGGGACTCCTCTCTCAACTGGACGCCATGAAGACATTGGATTTGAGTTAATTTTAACACATTGTTGACGTCCACGTTGATAAGAGTCCATCCATTGGATACTGTTCATGGAGAGATTAATTTTAAATAGACAAGAGAGTAATATGTCATGGTCAACAGAATCGAAGGTTTTACTGAAATCAAGCAGTGTTAGGATTGTTACTAGCCCACTATCCATAGCCATTCTTATGCCATCCGTGACCTTGAGTAGTGCAGTAGTAGTACTATGATTTTTGCGGAAGCTGGATTGGTGTTCATCAAGGATATTGTGCTCTAGCAAATAGGAGGAGAGTTGTTCGTGGACGATAAATTCCAGTGATTTGGAGATGGATGATAGTATACTGACTGGGCGATAATCGCTTACATGTTTAGCCTGTGTATTTTTTGGGATTGGGATGACGAAGGCCGCTTTCCAAAGCGATGGGTACATACCTGTCATTAACGAGTGATTGAATATGTGTGTTATAGTGGGAAGTATAATATCAATGATACGTTTGAATAATTCGATTTCTATATTTTCAATCCCTTAAGATTTTGATTGTATTCGAAGAATAGCACGTCTGGCTTGTGAGGGGGTAACATGCGAGAAATGGAATGTTTCTCTGTTAGGGGTGGGGGTGTTGTAGTTATTGATCAAAGTTCTGTGTTTCATGTCAGGGTCAACTGAGTGTCCGGTAGTTGTAAAATGATCGTTGAGTGTGTCAAGAGGTAGATTAATGGGGTTGTCAATTTTCTCTCTACTTATTCCATGTTTCTTAGTTCCTTCCACGCCGCAGAGGGTTTAATATTACCTCCTATAGAGTGACCAGGTTGAAAAGAATGTTGCAACGCGCAAGCGGACCAAAGTAGGGGAGAGTGTTTCCAGCTCCCTTGCCACTCAACTGCTGGTCTTTCTTCTGCGCATGTGCGTCAGGTAGGGGAAGTGTCTCTCTCTCTCTCTTTCTCGCTACTATTTGCTTCGTTGTCCTAGTCGCTGGACCTTCCGAAGTCAAGTATGGAGGGGAAGCCCTTCAGCAGCTACGTAATGCGAGCCCCGCCTTCAACAATCTTTTCTACCTGGTAACTCTATAGCAGGTTATGAGCATGTCTGATTCGAGCATTACGTACCATTTGGGAAGTTTTGTTTCGAAGTTTTTTGTAATCATCATCATTCTGTTGAGTGGGTAATCTCTTAAACTTTCTGTGTGCCACACCGCGCTTAGCCATCAGTACTTTAAGTTCCGGGCTGAGCCAAGGTGCAGGAGGTCGCGCCGCTCGAACAGATTTTACTGGAGCATGTCTGTCATAAAGTTCTGTCAAGTATTCGTTCATTGTGTGTACCTTGTCATCTATGTTGTGAATAGTCAGTATATCGTGCCATGGGATACATAGAGCATCTTCTGTCAAGGAGATCATATCAATTTTAGAGAGGTCTCTGTACTTGATGGTCCTTGGTTTGGTCTTGGGACATTTTAATGAGTAGGACATATAGATTAAATCGTGAGCTGAAATTCCGGGTACAGATGTCTGACCAAACTGAATCACCTTGTCAGTGTTCTTTACTGATATTAAGAGTCAATTGTCGTGTGTGAAGTACGCGTGTGATGTGGCGATAGTAGTTCTAATATATTCATGTCTCGTGACGAAAGCATATTCAGCAGTTGCCGAGTTTCAGACTTGGTGTTGTCGCCTATATCGTATTGAAATCGCCCATGACTATTACATGTTGGTAAAGTGGTAGGATTCTTAGTAACGCATTCTCCACGTCCTCCAAGTGACTCAGTGAAGGTGCTTTGTAAACAACACAGACAGCGCACTTTTGATGGGCGGCATCAATTTCGAATAGCATAAATTCAGGCCTCCTGGCTATCTGAACATGCTAAGACTTTAGGATTAAGGTTTGACTTAACGAAAGCTCCTACACGTCCTCCTCTCTTCCCGACACGGTCATTACTAGGGCCCGGATTCATATGCACTAAAAACTACAAAAATATGCATGCACATATGCAATAAAAATGGTGAAAATATGCACGAAAATATGCACTAAAATAAAACAAAATACACTTACCAAAAGTACTATTTAATTTTAACTCAGCTTTACATTGATACACATGTTTCATTCCTTGCAAAATGTTGCATGGCAGTAGGTTATCAATAGTTTTTCAATGTTTTCAGGGGTCAAGGACTTTCTGTTGTCGGACAGAATTAATTTATATGTTGACAATGATCGTTCTACGTCGACGGACGTAACTGGGCAATACTTGTACACTGGCACTGACTGCTCTGAACATTCTTCTGGTACAGACTGCCTGATTCCACTTATGTAGTTGTTTACGGATTGAATCTTCTTCAGTCCTGGGTTTGAGTCCAACACCGCATTGAGTTTCCTTTTCACTTTTTCTCCAGTTTCACCAGGGACACCATTTAAAGAACTAATGGTGTTTTGAATTAACTGAAGGGATTCGTGTAGGGGAGCACCGCGAGTTTCTAGGCCCTTAATCGCCTTCGAAAGCGACGAATAATGCACATGGATGAAACTGATATCTTGATATACAGTTTCAGATTCAAATGCGCACTTTGCTTCACGAACACACGCAGTATGACTATCGTCAATACTTGTAACTACATATTTCACTTCATTAACGTACTCCTGGTAGAACGATACTGCGGATAACCAAGTTCCCCGTCTTGTGAGAACAGGTTCCGGTGGAAGAGAAACCTGAGGCAGGAGAGTTTTGTACAACTGTACACGAGCCGGTGCTTTTAGGAACAGTTTCTTCCCACTTGAAATTACTTTGTTGACAGATGGAAAAAGCGTACGTATCTCTTCTGCAATACGATGCAATTCATGGGCCAAACATGTGACATGGATGAGATTTGGAAAAAATTCTCCAAGAGATTGACCAGCTTTCAACATATACGAAGCTGCATCTGTGACTAAAAGGCGCACTTTGTAACAATCACTTTACGATTCACTAGGCCACAGAAGTCGCAGGGAATCGTTAACAAATCTTGTAACTGTAGCGTGGTTGGTTTTTTCTAGCACTTTGCACGAAAGTAAATGAGGTTTGCCGGGTTATTCTGGACATAATTTACCTACTATGAAGTTCGCAATGTATCGACCACACGAATCTGTTGTTTCATCTACCGATATCCATATACAGTTCCCTCCTATGTCCTATGACAGAAGCGTGCAGTGAAAGTAAATAGTTCTTCCTAAGGGTAGATTCATCTGGTATCCTTTGATTAGCACAGTACTTTTCAAGAAACGAGCGTAGATGTGAATTATTCAATTTATGCAGTGGAATTTTGCTGCATACAAAAGCTTCACAGAGATCAGCAGAAAATGTACTAACTTCACACCGTGTTTTCATGTCGGTTAAAAGTAGCTGTTGTGTATTCTTTCTCTGTTCTTTTGATCTAAGATGTGAAGTTGTTTTCGAATGCTGCTCAAGTTTATTTTATTTTTATCGCATTTTACACTCTTCTCGCACTCTTGACAGTAAATTGCCTGATATCCACTGTTTTATTAAATATGACCTAGAGCTCTTATCTTTAGGCATTTTTACAGTTTAAACCAGTAACACGCTGCAATAGACGAAGAGAAAGTTAACAGATGAACGCACTTGTTTACGCAAACCTTGGGTGGCTACTGTTAGGAGAAAGTACATAGGACTGAAGGAAATAGCTGTTGTGAAAGGATCAATATCCATCTACCTGCTTGTTCTACATTGCGAAATTGAAAGCACATTCCTGACCACGGAAGGCTTATCGTGTTGCCAAGGGATGTACAACATATGAAGTTCATTAGATTTTTCATTTCGTTCAGAAATCTTGGATTACCGTAACCGATCACACACACAAGAGAAAAATATGTCTATATATGCACTAACGTTCAAAATATGCACTAATGTTCTAAATATGCACTTGCATATGCTCATATACATTTTAAAAAATCCGGGCCCTACTCATTACGTATTAGAGTGTAGCCGGGAAAGTGGAATGATTTAGATTGATTTAGCGATGATAGCCACGTCTCGCTCATCAAACAAATATGGAACAAATCAGGTATAATGAGTTCAAGTTCATGAAAATGTGCCGATAAGGATTGTACATTCACGTGGGCTATATGAAGTCCGGTTGGGTTAAGTGACAAATTTTCAAACCAGTCGATCACGAGTCGAGATAAGGTCATTGTTTCCGGGAGCTAATTGTAGCCCGTTATTTGAAGTGAATGGCAACGGTTCGGTTGGGGAGAGGAGAGGAGGGGTGAGGGAGTGCGGGAGCAATTCCTTTCACTGCAGTGGGTGGCTGCGAGGGCGCTGCTGTCAGAGGTAACATGCTTGTCGATCAGGTTTGCCAACTTAAGAAATGAAAACTGAACTAACCAAAATGTACTAAGGTTAATTAAGGCTAATATAACTGAACTAACCGAAATGTACTATGGTAAACTAAGACTAATATAATAGTAAACAGATAATAATAATTAGAACTAAGATGGCATATATTGGCCGCAGTCAGCCAAGTGAATTGTTTTTAAACTGTAGATACTGATTAGTTAGGTAAGTCACTCATTTTGGTACCATCCGGTTTCTTGATAAGGATATTGCCCTGAGAACTCCAGCAATTTCTAACTGAGAATCGAGAAATTGCAGCCTTCAGAATCGCCAGTCGGGTGAAGGTGAGATCCTCACGGATGGTCACATTGCTTCCCTTGAGCAATCTTTTTTTTAAGGAACACCTCCTGCCTCGTACGGAATGGTGTGAATTTCACAAAGATGGGCCTAGTTTTTCCAGGGGATTTGGGTCCAACACGATGGCTACGGTCAATATCAAGGAGATTAACACTTGCACCAATATCTATAAATACGTTTAGAGCAAGTTCATCTGTATTTTCTTGAGTACTTCCATGCACACCGAAAATCCTGATATTGGCTCTCCTGCTATACTGTTCTAAGAAGTCGTACTTTCTTCAAGCTCATTTCTCAGTGCTTGGATTTCAAAGTCACGACTCTCAAGTTTTTTTAGTGAGATCAGATACCAGGTCCATATTGAACTGAAGAGACTTCTCCAGTTCTTTAATAAAAAGTTCAGTCACTCTCACAGAGATAGCGGATATAATAGTTTCAAGAAACTTACCCGAACTGCGAGACTCGTCGAGTACCTTAGCTACGGTCTCTTCAATTAAGTTGGCACTATCGCTGGCGTCTCTAGAGGCACGCTTTTTCTTGCTTCTCGTCATCCTAGTTTAATTATGATTTTATTATGTATGTAAGGGTTATCACTCGAAATAACGTAACGCAGGTTATGCTCACTTACTATACACACGTGAACCACTTATTTTGGATGTACGTACTACACAATAACACCTTCTAATTCACCTAAACTGAGGAGCCGAGCTCACGCACGTCTGTCAATCATGGAGCACAGTCACATACATAGGAGGTCTTTGAACCATGTCTCTACTTAATTGTATGGATTATAGAATCCCGGATTGTCACAGTATCACGAATAAGACATATTATGTTGAATGATTATTTTCTAAAGTCAGTAGAGAAGCAGTAAAGAAATATGAAGAAAACTTCAGTCTATATTGCCAGTAGAGAAAGCAGACGGACAGTTGTACATATTTTATTTTACATTTAGTAGTTTCTGAACTACGATGTTAATATTGTGTTGTACAGAAAGTATATTAAGAATTTAAAAATAGGTTTATTGTTACATTTACGCGCATTATTATTTTTAACTTGTAATTTAAATTTAGATAGAGATTTTTATCGTTCCATGAGAAGAATTTAAGTGATAGGAGGCGAGAGATAATTGTATAGAGTAATAAATAGTTTTTGTAATGACGGAGATCTACGTCAGTAGTAACTTCATTTATTTTGGGGGATAATTTTGTTATTAACTTAATAACATTTCTTTCTTGTTATTAAACTCCCGTTACTTAGGGCACAGCAGTTGTTTGCTGATTTAAGTCATGATTTTGTTTAAGCTTATAAAAGCGTTTGGAATAATTGTTTTATGGTTTCTTAGGAAACGAACGGGTACTTCATGCAAGTGAGGCAATGACATTTGGTCATTTGATTTTATTCAACATTATTAAGGCATGTAATCAATGCCAGTATTAGTAAACGTGTAATTGTTTAGAGAATAAATACGACAGGCACGTTGGTACGATTCCCTGATCTTTTATAGGAAATTGGCATTATCTTTGTAGTTAAACAGTAGAGGAATGTGCTGTAGGGTGGAAGTTCCCGAGGGACCTAATCCACATCCTTACGCCCGAGATTTTTATAGATTCTCATTGTTCCTAAGTAGATAGAGAACCCTACTGTTCTGTAGTTAGTTACTATAGCACATTCCGCATTGAAAAAGTTCTGTTCCTTATTCTGAGTGTTTTCGCCAAGTAGCACCATGTTTTTTTTTCACCGGACTTCAAGATGCTACAATCCATTATTATTTCCAGCCTGGGATTATGGTGGATCATCCAGATATAAGGGTGCAGTATCTACTATAAATTGAACATACTATAAAACGCACCCAGTATAAATCGCTCCTACTATGCGTGGCTACTATGAATCACAGTCAATAAAAATGACAATCACTATAAATTTGTGTTCAGTATAAATCTTGACATTGAGGAGTGAGTGTAAATCGCTTGTAGTCTAAAAAAATTCATCAAAGTACCGGTACTTTAAAAAAATCCATCTTTCAAAAATGACAATCCACTTTATTTAGTTTTACTGTTATTATTACTAAAGTGACTTTACTAAAATTTAATTCATGTGTATTAGTTAATATGGAAGTCTCAACAACCAGCCATGGTAAGCCATGTGTCTACTATAAAGGATATACATATATTGTAAAAACAACCAATAAAATGGAACTGTTATTCGGCGATGTTCAAAACAACGATCTAAAAAGTGTCAAGGAATGATTAAGACAAAAGACTCCAACGTACTTACTTCAAAAGAGCATCATTGTGAATCTCAAATTAATACACAATTAAATGGGCAAAATACTCTAACCAAAGTAGAAAGGCAAGTGCAAGAAAAATATATTGTTGCTCAAAATAGTGCAGTGTTCGTTGAAAATCACTTATCATGTCCTGAAAAAATAATGTTAGGACAGTTGTCGACGTCCAAGACACCTTCAACACTATCAAAGTCAACACAGACTATAAATGAAGTGGTTTTGCAAGAGGATCAAAAGGGACTATATAGTAATAGTGATGATGGTGATGATGATGATAATGATAATGGTAATGCTTTGTTTACACTTAAAAATCATTTGTTAAATTTGTTTACTGGAACAAACCCAGTAAGCTAATTCAACGGCTTCGGCACCTGCATGCTTTACAACAAGCTGGGCATACCGGTCACGATTGGGAAATTCTAGAAATTGAACAAGAGCTTCGTCGTGCTGAAATTATTGTGTAATGGGTCTACCACTTTGCTACCACTTTCTCCCCCACTCTTGGTTCTTATATTTGCTTATTTGCGTCCACTTTTACGTCAACTCTTTGGATCCATATTTGCTCTCACATTTAACTATTATTCTTATTACCAAGTTCACTTTACTAGAGCTTAGTCTATGCTTGACAGTTGACATGGAAGTATCAGTGACTAGGTATGGTAAGCCTTACGCATACTATAAAGGATGTTCATATATTGTAAAACGAACCAATAAAAATGGGACTGTTATTTGGCGTTGTTCAAAACAACGTTCCAAACATTGTCGTGGTGACCTAAAAAGTAAAAATAATGAGGTTTTAAGTGTCAGTGATCATCAATGTGGTGTACTGCATGAAACACAGTTGCTGTCAACAAAAATCAAGAAAACCATATTGCTACTCAAAATAGTGGATTGTTTAATGAGCAACGTTAAACCCCTGTTCTAAAAGTTATGTTTAATCCATCTTCCACGTCGCAAGAGCCATCAACATAACAAACTATGCAAGAGGTAGTGTTGTTGTTGTTGTCGTCGTTTTAAGGAGTGGAACAGCTAGGGCATCTGCTCTTGATATGCAAAAGGTAGTATTGCAAGAGGATCAAAATGACTAAATAGTAATGACAATAAGGTTTTATGCCTATAAACCCATTGCGGCTTCCCCAGATTTAGAAAACAAGAGTGAATGGACATTGCTATAAATAGATCTACAACAAGCCTTGTGTGTTAAAACTATAACAGACTATCGTAAACAGAGAAAGAGTTGTATTCAGTGTGCATCTATTGTCATCATCATGTATACTCTGCAATGTTAAATATTCTAACTTTGTATAAAATTAAACAGCATTGTACCATCATTTACATTTATTTACAAACTTAATATACATTTCTTTTGGTTTCATGATAATATTTTTTAAAACAATACTAAAAACTAAAAAATTATTATTCTATAAACATATTATTCTTTCAACACTTATACTTTCCATTATTATTTCACATTTTTAATTTATAATTTAATTAAAACGAACCATGCACCTATTGTTTTAAAACTTTCATAAATTTACTGTACAGGTTGTACAGCATTATTCACCTCATCAAAAACACTCTCCGACATATCATTAAACCATGTAGGCAGAAATGTCTCAAAGTTTTCACATACACAAAGTACACGATCACCATATGCTGTTTTCAATTTCCGAGTCTTGATAATGCGGAATGGAATATGCGTCGGCAATTCACTGAGATTTTTTTGTCTCTAAGCCACATGCTTGTCCCACTGCATTCAGGAAATTCATTGTAGTAGTCTATAAACAAAAGAAAAGCAGATCCATTACACTCTACAACAGCTTCTAATAATAATGTGGATATAGGTATTTTGCACTATACATTGCTAATAAATTATACTATTTATGCAACAAATGCCCTAACTGTAGCAGATACTACTTTTTTGCATATAGCACAAGTGTTAAGCGTTATTGCACACTTGACACAGGCTATCAAGTGTCCACAAGGCAAAAATACAACACCTAGTTCATCTTGATAACAAATTTTACATAATTGTTGGTCACGCATTTGTATCTGTTGGTAAGGCACATCTTTTTTTCAGCCTCATGTATTTGCTCCGCGTGTTCTAGCTCTAAAGGCACTTTTATGTCTTGTGCAGCAATTACGTTTTCTTTACGAATCACAAATTTCTGACCTTTAAGCAACACCATGTATCTACAGTTTGGTAACCAACGAGCGTGTTCCACAAAAGGGTCATCAGTCATTTGCCAATCCTTTAAAGCAAATCCACAATGAAAACATATTGTTTTATTCCCTTCACCAGTATAAAAATCCAGCTTCACTTAGGTGTTTTGTAAGGTGTTTTAATATTAATGGCCAAACATTTTTATAAGATTCAACTCTGTGTGTGCTAGTGCTTAAGTCTTGCAAACTCCCAATTTTTCAAAAGCACATGCCAATTTAACACCGCCTATGGCATATGGACCACATATATCGACACTACCGTTGGCTGGTAATACATCATTATTATTATTATTATTTATTTGTGATTCAGCAACGTAAGTAGTAGCGAATGGCCTTGTGGTTCGGTAAAATGGATACACTCTTATGTTATCCACTTGTTTTCCAAGCCTGTATGGACAATGAGGAGACCATCGCAAATGGTCTCTAAAAGGATCATCCCCTTCTTCCCAGTGTGAAAGTTCAATACGACAAAACACACAACGCACCACAGCTTCTCGGTTCAAGTAATAAAAACCGGCTTCAGCAAGTGTATGTGCTGACAAAAAGCCTACAGGCCAGGATTCAAATGTTAGCCAACGATCGTTTTCTGATTTTTAATCTAACCCACATGGTAAACCGACTTGCTCACTTGTTTTATTTGGTACTATAGCCATGTGTTATAATAAAACTTTTTTTATTGCAAGTTATTAACGTAGCACAAGAGCACAGAGTACTTTAATGCATAATGTATGCTTGTTCACTGCCTGTTCACTACGTTAATGGCGCATGACCACACCTAAAACAAACAAAATAACCCATCACTCAATCAATCAATACTTGTAAATAAAACTTTAACGTTAATTGACATTAAATGAAAAACACCATCAAAAATATTTAATAATAAACTGTATGTCGGCACTAACAGTAACCCATGTACTTATTTTCTTTTTTTTATAAAGCTGCAGTCATTTACATCCCCCTTTAACCAATATATAATCAAAAATTAATGTCGTGTCATTTTGTTCAGATTATCATGTTCAAACCTGTGGATATTCGTTGAGTCCATAGGGATCCGCCTATAAATTAAATTAAAATTTTTGTTTTTAGAAAATCCAATATGACCATGTACTTTCCCGGTCAACAACCATTATGGTCTTGTGCCGGTTGCCAATACATAGCCATTAATAAAGAAAGCAATCATCGTTCCAGTCATGTACAGGTAATGATTTTTTTTTGTCTAGGGGTTTTCAGTAGTGGTAAAATGGAATAGCATTTCAAGTTTGACTTACCTGAGTTTTCAATAGTTCACTGCCTCGAGTGCGTTTCGTGTTTTCAGCGACTGCTACAGTGTTAAAGCTTTTCTTTCCAAGTTTCTAAAAATAAACCAAATAAACCGCCATAAATACCTAAATTCAGGTTAATACATGCATTCCATAAGATGAAATAAAAATATCAAGCAAAACATCAAACAAGTTAGTTTTTAAAAAATCTCACCTTGAATTGTACTGGCTTGATGTTTCCTTCTAGTGGGCTCAAAAGTTCAATTATATCTCTCTCAGACATGTGAGGTATACTGGTTATCTGCAAACAAATAAATTAAAAAATCATTAATTACCTTATCAATAACTACAAATTTAAGGTTCATTAGCATTACATTTTAAATAATCATTAATAGGTACTTACCGAAAACAAAAGGACTTTTCTTTCACAGCTCTACTGTATACGTCCGTTTGCTAAAAGGCAAGTGCATCACTAACGCAATCCTTATCAGTCTGCTTAGCAACAGAGAGAGTTGCATTTTCTCAGCGTTTTGACCTTGAACTGTTGTCTGTCTCTCACATATTCCCACGCCTCCCCACATCCAACGTGGCGGCTGTTTAATCGTCACACCTGCTAGCCACCACTAGGCAAGTAAACTGATACTGCACCTCCTGCCCGCATGCACATTCCTCTCTTATCAGCAGCAGCAGCAGCAGCAACTCTGACAAGGCCTCTGACTAGGTAGAGTATTCAGTCTCCAGCGAGCAGGACTGTGTGTGCTAGCAATGAAAACGTGTGTGTCTTATTATTATTATTCTTAAACACTTTACTGTAATAATCATTATTAGCAAGTGGCCATTCTCAATACATGACCATGATAACCACATACTTTCACCACGTACAATGATCACTTGGTCATATCCTACAACTGTCTGCTGTGTCAGAGAGCGGTCTCGCTCATCACCATTTACTAACACGTTAAAGATCCCCTTCAGGGTTTAAACAATCTTAGCACACTTCACACATTTTCAAATATTAGCCTCCATCCGTCATAGGAAATATCACAAAACCAACCGTCATAATTCGCCCCACCGTCCCGCCAAAATAGCAATTCATTTCTTCCGGGCATGGTCACTGTGCTCGACAACAGGCTCGTTGAGACACGTAACAGCAGTACCGTCTCTCTTAACGACCACTCTTAATTAAAATTTAAACAGGTAAAAAAATATTTTTTTCAACATGTAGTATGGCGTTAGGTCCTTTTGAAAAAAATCAAAAAATCAATTCAAAAACAGGGCATCTCCCCAAGTGCTAGGACCCCTCATACAAGTCCGTAGCCTTCTTAGTTCTCAAAATATTAACAAAAGTGCACTTAGGCCCTTTTGAAAACATCTAAACTACATTCAAAAACGGGGCGTCATCCCAAATCTAACGACCCCTCATACCAGTCCGTAGCCTTCTTAGTTCGCAAAATATTAACAAAAGTGCACTTAGGCCCTTTTGCCAAAAATCAAAACTGCATTCAAAACGGGGCGTCATCCCAAAACCAACGATCCCTCATACACGTCCGTAGCTTTATTGGTTGGCAAGATATTAAAGAGCACATGACCTATTAGTTTTCGATCTTTTGGTTAATTAAAAAAAAGTAACCCATCCATAAATCATTATTAAAAAAGCCCGCCCTCTTACAAAATCCCCACGTGCGCATGCGTAAAGCACAAAAACAAAAATGTTAATTCATACCTGCTTCGACCCGTTGGCATGTCGCTCACGTGGAACAACGTTTAATTTCATATTAGCATTGACCAGCATACATGTCGCACACGGAAAGCGAATTTTACTAAGAAAATACTATTTCACCCCCTAGTAGGGGTAGGTTTTATTTCGGGGCTGAAATAAGTTGCCCATCGGAAAGGGGGCGTGAGCGCGTGTCCAACGACATGTCGCATGTCAAAATCGGACCATGGGTTCGCGAAATATTGCATTGAGTGATTTCAGTGGCTCCCAACCTCCTTTGTGAGTTAAAACCGGCCTTACCCCCCTACTGAAAGTCCTAATTTATTTTTCATCAAAAATATTTTTTGAATCTCTTTATTTTCAGAATAGAAGTATTCTTTGAACAAGGTAAGGCCTCTGCTAATTTGATAAGTAAAAAGGTTGGCTTTACATTTCCGTCAACGCGGCTGGAAAGCCACATAGAGCGTAAAACGTGTTGTTTTTTGTTATTTGTTATGTGATCGCGTAATCACATCGTTTATACTGTCTCCCGTAATCATAAGCTTCGAATCCCCCCTCTTTGTGATCACGTAATATACATTAACAGCTTGGGATGTTGACAGATATTAAAGTGTGTGTTTTTAAATGCAAAAGTTGTGTAACGTGCATATTAATTGTCCGACCAATGTATTTGGTTCTCTTAGTAAGCACGGATCGGGAAACCCCACACTTCACCACACCATCTGCGATCCACACTCCTCTCAAGTAGAGTTCTCTCACTTTTCTCGTTAACGAGCGGCGACTCAAACGTTGGGCAGAAGCACGCACCGTCAATAACCATTGTTCACTGCTGACCAATAGCTGACGGTTGTTGACCAATAGCATGATTTTTCTATCTCTCCACGTGGACTCCAAAGTACGGTCCTGGCGGCCAGCTTGCGTGTCAGGCAGGTGTCAGGTGTCCAGTGTTGCATAGCTGCACGTAGTGCCTCACTGCTGGCTCTCAGTGGCTATGCTGGTGAGGTGACAACACTGTGCTTTGCGCTGGGAAAACCTTGGCTTTTGAAAAGTAATGTGAAGTTTGGAAGCCAGTGTTGCCTGTTTTAAATTTAATTGGTAATCTGCCCGAAGGCAGGTCCGAGTCTCCGAAGAGGCTACCCCCAGCCGGAGTTTACTTGCGGTAGGGTGGCCAGGGCCTTTCCGCTCCTCCTTATGTTGGCCAACAGCGCGCAGTGCCTAGAACCGGTCTACCATCCAAGTTCCGACTGCGCCCAATGTTGCTTAACTGCGGAGTTCTCATGGGATCCGGTGTTTCAACACGGCTAGGCCGTTGGACTAGTGTTGCCTGTACAAACTATTAATTCCTGAAAAACATTACATGTGATCTCTTACTTATCTATTTGAGTAATATTGTACCCCACCCAATCAGATTGGTCAAATATCGTGTTGAGCGACTGAAAAGTATAAAATATAAATTGATAGTTTTGAAAAGTAACTTTCTAATCACATGAAAATGAAAATCCACAGCCTGCTTCCAGTCGACCGACCGGGTCAGGGATGGAAAGAATGAAGCCCCTATCTAGCGGCGGGGATATGAACTGTGCCGGCTGCCGAAGCCTGTCGCACTCCTCTTCTAATCACATAGTGTATGTTATTGTGCTGTCTATTGGTTAGATTCCCAAGATTAGAGATTATATTATACCCCAACTCCTTCCCGAACCCCGACATTCATATGAAAACTCCAGAGGAAAGTCTTGCTCAGGATTGCCACTGTCAGCATCGGGATTCAAACCTCATATACGAGCGAAGGAGCTCGTCACTTCAATAATACTATTAATAATAATAACAATAATAATGATGATTCGTATGGTCTCAGCTATTACCACCTCGTGGTACAGTGGCTAGCATTCTTGTCTCTTGCCCTGGAGGACCCGACTCTACCAAGAAATGTATAATTCTTGTCTGAGGGCTGGAACGTGGTAGGTATATACTCAGCTTCTTGAAGGCAACTCGGAGAAGAGGTGAGTTCGATTCCTACCTCAGCCAATACACACACTAGTACAGCCATCATAATAACACAAGTTATCACACATATTCCACACACACCCAAAATACACAGGGCTACATGACCGCGATGTTACAGGCCCTAAAATAAGCAACTACAACAACAGCATAATTGATGTATTTACTGTATTTCTGGCACCAGGATATTAATAGATAGGCCTACTCTCCGCCCAATCTAATTGGGTACACTTGTGTTGACCGATTGAAATCGATTCTACTACGGTAATAGTTTACTTAGGCAACACTAAACATTGACTAGTAATATCCCAATAGTTTTTTTAAATAAATTTATTTAATATTAGATACAACCATAAAAGGTAATTTTACACTAATATTTTAACAATTTCAAATAATATTAACAAAAACAACAATAACAGGTAAGAAATGGCAGTGATGGCAGCAAGGGATAAATCTCGGGAGAGGCGCAGGAAATAATTGGGGTAGTGGGTGATTAGGAGGGTGAGGGGGTAGGAATTGAGGATGAAAGGGATCTTCTAATGTTATGTTTGAATGTTCTATGAGGAGAGAATATGTCAATATTTGGAAGGGAGTTGCTAAGGGTAGGTAGACGGTGGAAATAGAGCGCTTCTGTACTTCAAGACGTGGGCAAGTTATGTGGTGTAAATGGTTCTGACGTGTTGAACGGGAGGGAACATGGAGCGGGAAGTAGCTTAAGAGCATGTTACATTTTGTGTAGGAAACACAGGCCAGTAAATTGTAGACGGCTTCTCAGGTCGAGTAAATTGAGCTGATTTAGAATGTCGGATTTGGCAAAGTGCCTTAGTGATGGTGCGAGCTTTGACTATTGTTATGAAGAAATTAAAGACACTGTTCAATTTAGAAATATTGGTTACAGCCGAAGTAGACCAAATTGGAGAAGAGAAATCCAGGATAGGGAGAACATATGTGGTGAAGTATATAGTGCAGTGAGGTCTTTAAGTTCTGTGAATCTGTATAGAATGCCGAGACTGCGTATTGCTCGAGATTTGATATGGTCAATGTGGGGAGAGAATGTCAGTTTATCATCGTGAATAATACCTAAATCTCTTACCTGAGAAGCCGTATCCAATTTATTTATATTTCCACATATTTTATAGTCCGCCTGATTTCCAGATTTCAGTAGTGAAAAAGACACATTGAAGCACTTTTGGGGATTTGGAGATAACCTCCATTTGTTGAACCAATCAGTACATGTATTCACAGCTTCCTGGAGCTCAGCGCGGTCATCAGAACTGGAGGGGGAGTCGCGTCGCGTCGTCGTATCGCTGTAGAGGAACATTAAGCCCCGCTTCCTTGTGGATTATGTCGTACTAGCCATTAATTTACAAAATGAAACCGGCAAGAAAATAAAGGAGGGCGTACATAGAGCAACTTGTATGCTATAATGTTTTGACAGTCCTGGCTAATTACACAAAGTGATGTTCCTGGTGCTAATTATCGTAATTAATACTCACAAGGCAGTCCGTGGAGAACTGTTAGCAGCCTGCGTCATCTGCACTGCAAAGAAGAGGAGTGTATCTCAAGTTGCAGATGGAGAAATGGGCAATTAATTATTTCCACGAGTGCTAATGATAATTAAATAATTCGTTTAATTCAATCCATGTAAGGCCGCCTTCTATGATCTATCCCAAAGGTCCTGTGTTCAATTCTTGGCTATATCAAGAAATTCAACCCTTCCAGTGTCACTGAAAGTTTGCAGTTTTACGTGACCGTGAATCTTGTGATTATGAGCCACGGGACCTCCTTTTTACGTGGAATCCGAACAACAGGACATGGATTCTCACTTCGAAAATCTCGCATGCATTGGCCGGGAATCAAACCCAGTCCACCGCTGCGCCACCATGCCCGTTCACTGAAATATGTTTTATTATTCATCGAGTGGTGATATTTTTCAAGAAAATTCTTTAAGACATGATTATTATTTTTAGTTTTCTACCTAGTATATTGTTTAAAAAATGCTTAGGAAAACCGTACAGAATATTAATCAGTTCAGGGAAACCATCGCTTAAAGCAGGCATACTCCTGTATCTGCACCAAGACTGCTCGCATCTCCATCATTTCCATTGTCACGTGATGAAAAACCCTCAATCTCTTCAACGTTGTCCCGTGGCTCATGATCATGAGATTAACGGTCCACTTATAACTACAAACTTCCTTCCTTCTTCAACGTTGTCTACAAAATCACTGTAATAACTGTCAGATTCGTGCCAATACTGTACCTTAAACCCGTTGTCAGATCGTACGAGCCGGCCATTACAATCGTATTGCAGCAGATATTATCACTGCAATAACTGTCCGATTCGTGCAAATACTGTACCTTAAACTCGTTGCCAGATCGTACAAGCCCGCCATTACAATCGTATTGCAGCAGATATTATCACTGTAATAACTGTCCGATTCGTGCAAATACTGTACCTTAAACTCGTTGCCAGATCGTACGAGCCCGCTGGAAAAGGGAGAGGTCGGGTGCGTCTTGACCGACCCTCCGCAATTTTAGGGATTTCGACAGATATAAAAAGTATAGGAGTGACATAAGGATAAGGGAAACATATGTGATAGATCACAGTTAGAAATTACTTTTGGTTTATTCTCCTTTTGACAAATTATAATTAGAAATTGCAACAAGGCTAAAAAAGCTAATAAGGAGTAAACCAACAAGAATGATGAAGTTCAACTTCAAGAATAAAGACCTCTTAATAACTGGCCGAGGTTAAAATGATTAACAATATATAACAATTTTTATTTATTTTTTAGCGTATGGCTTTTAGTGGCGGGAGTGTCCGAGGATATGTTCGGCTTGCCAGTTTTGTAGCTGCTTTGAGACGGACACCCAATGGGTGAGCTACAAGTACCGTTGGGGAGGAAAGTTGGAATGTAAGGGCGAGGAGTTGGAAGGTAGCGGCTGTGGCCTATAGTTAGGTACCAACCCCGGCATTTGCCTGGAAGGAAGATGGGAAACCACAGAATACCATCTTCAAGGTTGCCGGCGGGGGGATTCGAACCTCCTCGCCTCCCGGATGTGAGCGACTGCCAGCAGTCATGCCGTAACAACCACGGCTAACTCACCCGGTACTAACAATTAATATTCCAACAATTGTGAGGGTCTGGCTAGCAGAAGCTCTAGATAGTTTAAAATGTTCATAAAATTGAAATTTAAGAGTTCATAGATGTTTGACAACTTATTTTGAATGGTTCCTGATTGGTGTATGTACTTATTTCATTGGTCCATGAAAGTGGCGATGAGGCGACTGTGGCTCGCAGAAAAAAGCCCCTGTTAGGCCATCCAATATCTCTATGATCCTCCAATGTAGGCAGATTAGAGTTCTCACAGGAACTCAGTAGTCGTTCAGTGAGGCGTCAGTGGCCACCCGTATCACAGCCAGAGAAATCAGTGGTAATTTTGCCTCGACCACAAAGCAGGCCAAGAACCCCAGGTAGGGATTCTGGATGATGTTGAAAGGAGAACTTCCTCCTCGAGTTGAGGAGATTGGCAGGATCTTGAAGTGACGTCTAAAATACTCATGTAGAGTCCAGGACCGTGGCCCGCCAGAGTCCCAGGTGAGATCCCTGTAGAATCCAGCAGATTCAGAATGACGATTCAGGAATGCCAATTCAGGAATGACCATCTGGGAAAGATCACTCTGAATATATATCCAAAATGACGTCACAGGATGATACGTCACCAAGACAGGGAGGGAGAACCAACCAGCCAATCACCGGTCCGACACGGAGAACGCCCATTTGACCCTCAGTGAAGATGAACCATTCCGGATTCAAACTTTGGAAAGTGCGAAAGTGCTCTACAACACTCCGAGCAGATGGTAAGTACATTGAACAAAATAAGTAATTAAATATACATAACTTGTTTTATATGTGTAACCGTGATCCCACTGCATGGAAGAAAACAGCAACAGGAAAATGGGGCAGTCAAAATAAAGAGTATTTCACACCCGAAGGGAAATACACAAAATCACAAACCAAGCTATTCGCAAAAGTGATCACCAAGTCCCCTACTTGGAGGTTAGAACAAGTAACACGCCATTTGTTTCGTTGTTGAAGCAAACTGAGGTATTCCAATCTCCAGCGACGCCAAAAATTATTGCGCAGTCTTTCAATTTTGCGCCAAGAAATGGCTAAAGAAGATTCAGAATTAGAATATAACGAAGGGGGAGTGGCAGTCAATGGACCACCAATAAGAAAATGACCCGGCGTTAATGGCAGAAGATCTGAAGGGCATTATATAAGGGAGATAAAGGGCGAGAATGAATTATGCCTTCAATAACAATAATTAAGGAATTAAATTCTTCATGGGAAAGGGGGGTGCGGCCACAAACTCGTCTAAGTTGCTTTTTGGTGAGTTTAACACAAGACTCCCAACGCCCACCTTGATCAGGTGCATAAGAGGGAATAAAGTGCCACTTGAAATTTCTCTGGTGTGCACAACCAGTAATCTTTTATAACGCTGAATTATGAGTAAGAGTTCTCTTAATTTGCTCAGAAGCTCCGACAAAATTTTTAGCATTATCCGAAAATACTTCCGAAGGAAGACCTCGGCGGCCAGAAAATCTGGCAAAAGCTGCCAAAAAGTAAGCAGTGGAGGCATTGGTAACCAGTTCTAAGTGAACTGCTCCGGTAACCATGCATACAAAAAGAGAAATATATAGTTTTCCAAAAATACACTTTTTAGCTTCAGGAGATCTTTTTAATAAACAAAGGGACCGGAATAATCCACCCCTGTAAAGGTAAAAGGTCTGGCAGGCGCAGATCGAAACGTGGGAAGATCACCCATGAGCTGAGCGGCAATCTTGGAGTTGGATTTAAAACATGGAATACACTTCCGGATAACAGAGGTGACTTCATGCACTCCGTTTATGGGACAATACCTTTCACGAATGACAGAAAGTAATGTGCGAGTGCCAGCATGAAGATGCTGGTAATGATACTGGCGAATAATGAAAGAGGTGACATAATGCTTTTAGGGAAGAATAATTGGATGTTTCTTATCCTCAGAAAGTTCAGACAAAGATAAACGTCCTCCTACTCTTAGCAAACCGTCAGCGTCCAAAAAAGGGGCGAGTGAGGAAAGCTGACTCGATTTCATAAGGGATTGACCTTGGGACAAGGGTGACATTCTTCAGAGAATATTTCCCTTTGAGTAAGCCATAACACTTTTATAGTGGCTAAACCTAGCTCAGAAAGGGTTAAATATGGTTTAGGAAAAAGAGGTTGATCTACTACAAAATATTTCCAAAGAAGGAGATAAGCCATAACCCTTACCAATTTATGGACAGAGGAATATCGCTGCAAGAGAAGGAGAGAGTCGGAAACGAGTAGAGAGGATCCAGTGATCTTTCCAGCATCAGGCAAATCTGATAATTCCGGAAGTGGAAAATTTGTTAAAACAGAAGAGATGTCAGATTGAATTGGGGCGCCAGGTAATAAAGTATCATTCAGAGAAGTTCCGTTGGCATACAAATCAGAGCCATTGAAGACCACTCTTATGTTTTCCTTTAACATTTCATTCTTCCAAACAGGATGTTGATTAAGATAACTGACTTCAGACGGGGTATATGAAGCATCCTCTCTCCTAGTAACAACCTCCATATGATCGAGTGTCTCATATTCTTCCATAAATGCAGAATATTGAGTTTTGACAACAGGGTCACGTTTAAATTTGCTTTCAACAGCATAGAGTTCTCTAAGAGCTCTAGGGTGTGTTTCAAGAAGAAGAGGTGGATTATCCACGCGGGGCATGGTTACAACAAATCTACCCTCTGAAGTGCGTGTAGTTGTTTCGCAAAAAAGTTTTTCACACATTTCATTTTCAACTGAGGAAGGTGAAACTGAATCTATAGTTTCAATTTTCCAAAATCTTTGATCAAGACTTGTATTAACAAAATGACATTGAGATAAATTTTGAAATGACTTACGAGGGACTTGGACCCGTTACTAACCAGCCTAATTTGGTGTGATGCGCGAACACTCCTGGTGATATTTTTACTTTAGAGGTAAGTAGACGTCGCCAAAATACATGGGCACTGAGAAGTATGTCTACTGGAGCGCCTGTATTAAATGTCGGATCTGCCAAATGAATGTCATGAGGAAATTGTCAATTTCTAATTTTAAAAGAAGTGCTAGGGGTATTACTGCCAATAGTATCAATGGCAAGACAATTCAACTGTAATGTTGTATTACAATTAACAGCATCTTTGATATGAATTCGAACAAAATGCAAAGATTTAACATTTCTATTGTTGATACCAGTAACCTGAATCAATGTAGGTTGCTTTGGAAGACAAAGTTTTTTAATAAGGCGCTCACTTATAAAGTCGTGAGTGGCATCATTGTCCAATAAGGCACGTGCTTCAAGCCATCTACCAGAAGAATCTTGAACTTTCAATAACACGGTTGACAGCAGCACCTGGGAACTGCGAATTGAGCTAGAGCTCTGGGTATAAGATTGCGCATTGGCTCCTGGGGATGTATCTTTGGAACTTCCAGGGGAAGGAGCCTGACGTGGCTTTTCAAACCTGTGAAGCAAGGTATGATGTTGAGCCTTGCAATGTGAACAAGTATTTTTGGATAAACAATCAGACAACATATGCCTAGCTGACAGACAGTTGAAGCAATATCTGTTTTGTGCTATTAATTTGCGTCTTTCGTCGGTAGAAATAGCTTCAAAGGCAACACAGGAATATAACCTGTGAGGTGCCTTGCAGAGGATACAATCGGTTGAGTTAGGTTGAACAGTAAAGACAGCAGATTTGTTTACTTTAGCACTGACTGGTTTGACAACATTAGATTTGTTATCTGCACTACCTGACGTATGACAGTCTACTGCCGAGAGAACTTGGCATCTGTTGTTTATGAATGCAAGCAAAGAATCATAGGCACCGGCAGTGCTTGATTTGTAAAAAAAAAAAGAGGTTCTGGTACTGTGGGCTACCGGGTGGTGGTGGGAGTGGGGTGAAAGGGGGGGATTTATGTGATTGAAATATAGAGATCTAAAAACGATATTTTTACGCTTTTCTGAACACCTTTAAAAATTAATCAGTGGACAAACTAGCAATCTAATTATGATTGCAATTTTAAATTGAGACTGCTGTAGCAACATTTTCTTACCATAGCCATTGGCCTATATTAAATTATAATGTAGGCCAGCTAGGCTACCATTCAAACAATATACATTATTTAATTTTCTTTTAACTTGATTTAAAATATTAAATACATTCGGTTTGAAAATACACACATGGTCACCAACAATCATTTATTTCTTGTTTAAAAATTTTGCTCTTTACAATTTTCTGAAATAATTATCCAGTCAAAGACCAAGTTGGCCTTGACTTACAACTAACGTTCCACAGTTCTAAAAATTATGTTATATATTCGACTTTTCCCCCGATCAGAGGTTTCGGTACGGCGTACCTGTGCGTACCGTCACAAATCTAGCCCTGGGTACCGGATCAAACCTGGAAGTAATTAAATGAATTAAGAATAAATCCCAATGCTCGACTGGCTGTTTCAGTCTTGCCAATGCTCTAACATGTAACTGAGCTGTATCCCCTAAGGCCCGTAATGTTGGCAGATTGTCAACACGTAAGGAAGGTAAGTTAAATAAAGCCTGTATGTGTCTTTGAATGCATAATCTTTCATTGCCATATCGGCCTTTAAGTAAATCTATGACTATATTATAATTTTCTGCTGTTAAGGGAAGTTCTTTAATAAGTTGAAGGGGAGGGCCTTCTAACACAGATTTCAAATAGTGGAATTTTTGAATTTCTGGAATTGCTGTGTTTTCATGCACTAGTGAACAGAATAATTCAAAAAATGATTGCCACTTGTCTCCTTTCCCAGAGAAGTGTGGAATTTCAATTTTAGGTAATAATGGTTTTATATTGTTCCCATTATTAACTCTCCCTAGAGTTTATTCTGCCCTTAACTCCATGGTCAAAGCGCGAAATAGAGCTACGGCCTGAGCGTGTGTTTCAAAATAATTATTTTCAACATCTTCGCTATCTGATTGCTGCTCAGGACGTTTAATTACAATTTCAAGCTGTACGAGATTATACTTCTCGTAAGCTTGCTCGTAAGCTTTCAAGCGCTGGGAAATGATGTCAAGATTTTGTTCATCCTTTAGGTAAGGAGGCTAGATATTTTTGGAAACGGGTAAGTTGGCCCTTATAAGCCGCCCGTGAATTTAACAACTTGTCGTCTATTGTTACTGGCATTGCTGAAAATGTAGAGTAACTCACCGCTCTCCTTGAAACGCCAGGCAGAGAGCCACTCTCCAGAAATGAAGCTGCTATATGGTATGATGGGACTGTTCGCGTTCCCCGGCAAATCTCCCGCGTTTGGCCACGGTGAACTGAAATATTCAATAAATATTAGATTACACAGTTTATATTTGTGGTCCCAGGCTAAAGGTTCTGGGATTGAGGTAAAGACTACCTTTGGATCGTTCCCGGGTTTCAGGTACCATGGAAAAGGGAGAGGTCGGGTGCGTCTTGACCGACCCTCCGCAATTTTAGGGATTTCGACAGATAGAAAAAGTATAGGAGTGACATAAGGATAAGGGAAACATATGTGATAGACCACAGTTAGAAATTACTTTTGGTTTATTCTCCTTTTGACAAATTATAATTAGAAATTGCAACAAGGCTAAAAAAAAGCTAATAAGGAGTAAACCAACAAGAATGATGAAGTTCAACTTCAAGAATAAAGACCTCTTAATAACTGGCCGAGGTTAAAATGATGAACACTAAATATCATTTAGTATTCCAACAATTGTGAGGGTCTGGCTAGCAAAAGCCCTACATAGTTTAAAAAGTTCATAAAATTGACATTTAAGAGTTCGTAGATGTTTGACAACTTATACTGAATGGTTCCTGATTGGTGTTTGTACTTATTTCATTGGTCCATGAAAGTGGCGATGAGGCAGCCGTGGCCCGCACAAAAAAAAGCCCCTGTTAGACCATCCAATATCTCGATGATCCTCCAATGTAGGCAGATTAGAGTTCTCACAGGAACTCAGTAGTCGTTCAGTGAGGCGTCAGTGGCCACCCGCATCACAGCCAGAGAAATAAGTGGTAATTTTGCCTCGACCACAAAGCAGGCCAAGAACCCCAGGTAGGGATTCCGGATGATGTTGAAAGGAGAACTTCCTCCTCGAGTTGAGGAGATTGGCAGGATCTTGAAGTGACGTCTAAAAAACTCATATAGAGTCCAGGACCGTGGCCCGCCGGAGTTCCAGGCGGGATCCCTGTAGATTCAGAATGACGATTCAGGAATGCCAATTCAGGAATGACCATCCGGGAAAGATCACTCGGAATATATATCCGAAATGACGTCACAGGATGATACGTCATCAAGACAGGGAGGGAGAACCAACCAGCCAATCACCGGTCTGACACAGAGAATGCCTAGTTGACCCTCAGTGAAGATGAACCATTCCGGATTCAAACTTTGGAAAGTGCGAAAGTGCTCTACAACACTCCGAGCAGATGGTAAGTACATTCAACAAAATAAGTAATTAAATAGACTTAACATGTTTTATATGTGTAACAGTGATCCCACTGCATGGAAGAAAACAGCAACAGGAAAATGGGGCAGTCAAAATAAAGAGTATTTCACACCCGAAGGGAAATACACAAAATCACAAACCAAGCTATTCGCAAAAGCGAACACCCGCCATTACAATCGTATTGCAGCTGATATTATCACTGTAATAACTGTCCGATTCGTGCAAATACTGTAGCTTAAACTCGTTGCCAGATCGTATGGCCCGCCATTACAATCGTATTGCAGCAGATATTATCACTGCAATAACTGTCCGATTCGTGCAAATACTGTACCTTAAACTCGTTGCCAGATCGTACGGCCCGCCATTACAATCGTATTGCAGCAGATATTATCACTGTAATAACTGTCCGATTCGTGCAAATACTGTACCTTAAACTCGTTGCCAGATCGCACGGCCCGCCATTACAATCGTATTGCAGCAGATATTATCACTGCAATAACTGTCCGATTCGTGCAAATACTGTACCTTAAACTCGTTGCCAGATCGTACGGCCCGCCATTACAATCGTATTGCAGCTGATATTATCACGCTGTAATAACCAAGGAGCATAGGAACTCTCTGCTATTTCTGCGTTCCGTTAAATTCAGCGATTGCGTCATTGTTTGGGCTCCAACTCAATCGCACATGGTGCGCAAAGCTGCTAAAAAGCGTTTCATGGTGCGCACCACGTGGCGAATTCCAACGCCACTGAGATGCAATAACTGGCCGTATATTGTGCAAGAAATATGTGACCGAAGGATCTAGGTTGCTTTCGCCGAGTACGTTAGCCAATTTACGAAATGAGAGAAAATCGAATCGAGTTTGATTAATCTGGATACACATCGTTATTGTTGCTTTAAAGCAACTACGATTTATTTTTGAACGCCAATATATTACTTAGATTGAATATTAAGAGGCAACGGACACCATAAACTTGAATTTCATACGACCGTTGTGGTCTATGACGTTGGTACGATGAGAAGAAAAAAAGGACGGTCGTTGTTTTATTTCCTACTTTTTTCAGTTGCTTCGCCCTTTTAAGACGTTTAAGTACAAGCGAATAGTCTTTCTGAAGTTTCAATGATAAAAATAAATAAATCATGAAGTTTCATGCAAGTTTGCAATATTAAGATACCATAACCTCAAAATTACCGTAAGTTACCCCTATTCCGACCCAGTACGCCACTATGGCTGATTTCTTGTCTGCTATACCTCCTTCTCTAAATAAATTGTGTATGCCCAATAATGTAATTTCATTACAATTAACTTGGCCTCAATGATTAAATGATTTTCAACTGTATCTACAGAAAAAAAATATAGGCAGGGTTGAGGATTGTCTTCAAGGAAATGAGAAAGCTGATTTTCTACACAGTTTCAATTGATTTATTAATTTATGTTCAATCACGGTACACATTGTACATTCTTTCACATGTGAGTCATAACTTCTGATGTGTGAATGTCAATGGCTTAGTCGACTGGAGACAGGATTGACGAAGACCATGCCGGGCTGCACTCAGATGATCGGCTATGCTGCAGGACGGTGGAAAACAACTGATCACCCACAGCCAAGTACACTCCAATGCAGGAAAACCTCTTGGCTAGATTCGATCAATCCTCAGGCTGGAAGCTGTAAACTCAAAGAGGATTATTTTTGGTGAACATGAATTTTCAGCCTGTAAAGCAACACAATTCAAGTTAACGCAGCATTTCTTGCAAGAAATAAAAGGGAGGGGACATTTGGAAGATGTGGCTGAACGTAACGGTGCAACACATTACCAATTACATTTAATACCCCCCACCTCAGTTAAATGGCAATTAAAACCTCCTGTTTCGGGAATGTTAAAAGGACCCCTGCAGGCCAAATGTACGAAGCCACATCATATCACTGTTAAATACACAGAAAAAATCTGCATCACAGGATTATTGTGCTCATTGATTTAAAAGAGAGAGGGGAAAGAGTGTTGGTTGGTTCCTCAGTTTAGGGGCTGCGGCAACGCGGTCATGTAGCCCCGTGTACTTTGGGTGTGTGTAGAATCTGTCTGATAACCGGTGTTGATTGTGATGGCTGTATTAGTGTGTGTATCTGTTTTTTAATTTAAGTACAGACTGCAACAAGAGTTTAGTGCTTTTCAGTCGGTCAACACGAATGTACCCAAAAGAGATGGGTTATGCCCTAATCCTGAAATAAATTACATGAGATTAATAAAACACTAGGAGGACCAGTTTCGATCGTCAAGCGATCATCATCAGATCCATTACACTTAGGCTACAAAATCTATGTTTGAAATACAGGTGAAAATATTTACAATATGTACAATTATTTAGTTGCAGTATTGGTACTGCAACTGTCAGTGTATGCTAAATGCAGTATATATGTTAGGTGAAATGCTAAATGGTGATAGCTATCCGTAGATTGTACTTTAGAGAGATTATATGGTTGTAAACTATGGTTAAACTATAATTTTTTTTAGGCTAACTACTTATCTGATTGTCTTCCGTACAACAGCTACTCGCAGTTTTCGTGCTCACTGGAACTCACTGTGCGGTCGAGTAGCTGTTGTACGGAAGACAATCAGATAAGTAGTTAGCCTAAAAACATATATATAGTTTAACCATAGTTTACAACCATATAATCTCTCTAAAGTACAATCTACGGATAGCTATCACCATTTAGCATTTCACCTAACATATATACTGCATTTAGCATACACTGACAGTTGCAGTACCAATACTGCAACGAAATAATTGTACACATTGTAAATATTTTCACCTGTATTTCAAACATAGATTTTGTAGCCTAAGTGTAAAGGATCTGATGATGATCGCTTGACGATCGAAACTGGTCATCCTAGTGTTTTATTAATCTCATGTAATTTATTTCAGGATTAGGGCATAACCCATCTCTTTTGGGTACATTCGTGTTGACCGACTGAAAAGCACTAAACTCTTGTTTACTAAGGCAACACTGAAAATATGGCTTCAAACACCACAAATACAGACTGCAAATTAGAATTTTTCAAATAGTTCTTACTTCTGCCGCCAAACGCCACCGTCAACGACTACTAGGCCTAGTTCAGAACCTAGCTACTAGACGCCACCGCAGTCGGCTCTTGGCAACGAACGTAGAAACCTAAGAGCGTTGTTTACATTCTTAACCTACCCAATTTAGCTTCACACAGGTGTAATTAGTGGAAGGTTCTTTAACATGCCATAAATCTATGACATGGGACTGCCGGCTTTACTTCCCCTCCGAAGGAAGGCATACTGAGGGATTTTTAACGCTCTTAAAAAATCCGCCGGCTTCGGCCGGGTTTGAACCCGCTATCTTGGGCATAGAAGCTCAGCATGCTACCAACTACGCCACCGAAGCCGCCGGGAAAGAGTGTGTCCTACAGACAAGTTGTCAATATTCTTGAAAATACTCTATGCCCTTTAAATATAAATTTACATTGGACTTTAACTTCATCCATTATCTCACATGTGTGTTTTGAAATGTGCACATTAAATGCTAAGATCTATCGTTTTAAAGTTAGGCAATGATGACGTTGCTTTGTTGAAGAGGACTGGTGAAGTTCAAAACATGTGCACGTATATCTACCCGTCATCTTTTTTGTCGTGTGGCCTCCTGAGAGGCCGAGTACAGGTCTTTCTAGTCAACGCCCGTGGGCGACCTGCGCACCGGAATGAGAGATGATTTAATGAAACTGGGCACGGATGTGGAAGGAAGCGGCCGTGGCCTGTCAGAGGTACCGTCCCAACATTTGCCTAGAGTTGAAAATGGGAAACCACGGAAAACCATTTCAAGGATGGCGATGGTGGGGTTCGAACCCACGTCCACCGAGTCAGCCGAGAGCTTGGGCCCATGGCCGAATGCTGCGCTTTAGCTGCTGGCATACCTACACCTAATTATTATTCTTTCAGAGGGATCGGAGATGAGATACAATGAATTGCTATAAAAATTGAAACAAGATTTCAGTGAACCGCCATCCAATACAATACCACCATTGAAATATTGCATTAATTTAAGTCGATGCGGTTCCACCTAACCAATGTGTACATCTGGATGTCGTAATAGATGGCAACATCACAAGGAGCTGATAAAAGGATGAAATAAATGAATATGATCAAGCAGTTGGAATGAAGCGAGGTACCGTCCAGGCCATTGGGGGATGTTGAAAATGGTAAACCTGACCAGAAAAAAATCCAAAACCAGTCACCAGATAGATAGACCCCATGGCCTAGCACTGCACTTACATGATTGCAGCTACCAAATATGTAAAAACTTTACATTAAACTATATACAGTACACACACATGTACTGACAAAGTGTAATGTTTAGAAATTACTACAACATTAACATATTGTTACACCAGATTATATATATTTCCAGAATACTTTCACAGCACGTGTGCCAACCGTCCATCTCTGCCTGTGGGTGTATTCCATCCCTCCCTCCCTTGAGGGGGGCAATTCATAAGACAAGTAGGAAGCCTCAAATAATAGCCAAGGTTGCTCCCTTTAGTCGCCTTGTACGATAGCCGGAGGATACCATGGGTGTAGTCTAATCCCCCTCCCACAGGGGGCTGCAGTGTTGAAGCCGCCTAAAGAAATTATATTGTGTTGTTGAATCTTTTCGGGGCTTTGCGTCATTGTGGTCATGTGGCCCCGTGTACTCAGGTGTGTGTGGAATTTGTCTGATAACCGGTGTTATTGTGAAGGCTGTATTAGTGTATGTAGTTGTAACTCAGATGATGATTAGGAAGGAGGCGGCTGTGGTCTTAATTAAGCATTCGCCTGGAACAGAAGTGGGGAAACCACAGAAAGCCACTTCCAGGATGGCTGAGGTGTGATTGGAACTTGCCTCTTCTCAGTTTTTGCGCAACCCTCAGACCAGAATTAAACTTCTTGGCAGAGCTGGGAATCGAACCCGGGCCTCCGCAGTGACAACCAAGAGTACTAGCCACTACATAATGAGGCACAAAATAAGTTATGTATATGGTCACTGTGCATAGTTGATGTGCGACAAGTGGCAGTACAGTATACCTAATCAGGCAATTGGTATCCGGTTTACAATAGCAATGGCATCCACATTCACAGTTGTTCCAATTAAGACTTTTCTACCTCTGAAGGGACAAAGCTCCAGAGGCATTTCGTAATGATAGAAAGTCTATGAATTCATATCTACACGTCCAGATATTTCAACCCACCAAACAGCAGGAGGGAGTTGAGTACACGATTATCCGGGCCCTGCTGATAACTTATCACACTCCAGTCACAAGCCTAATTTTTTGGCTCTATGTTAACCGTGGAAACTTGCAATTACATGTATAATTCTTTCAAGGTGTCACCATAGACATAATGATCATGATTTGTCAAACCAGAAACAAAACTTCCTCATGGAGAACATCTGGTTGAAGCTTATGCTATTTACTGATAGGGGCAGATGACCTCGTAGTTCTGCCCCTTAAAACCTCAACTACCTGACTGATAATAGCCTAACTACAGGGATGAACAGACACAAACCTACATCACAGATAAAGGTGACTAAAATGGACAATACTGTACCTGGTTTATACAAAGGATTTGTATAAAACTACTACCATACGGTCATCCAAGGGAAATCCACGCAGGTGCCTATGCTGGTAAGATGTCGCCATCACAATTCAGAGCATTACACGACCTTCTTGCCAGCATGGTAATTCTGCAATAAAGTGGCAAGACTATTCATCATGAACAAGTGAAACAAAAGTTTGAGAAATGATGAAAATGTAGGCTACATGTAGAGAATAAAGAGGATGTTCATCCTTCCCCTAAATATAATGTACACCATTAATCCCAATAGAAAAAGTCTACGGTACTGATACTGTATGTGTTAACACATTTTCAATATATAGCCTATAACAATTTCTCATTCATACGCGGGCAGATTTTCTAAACTTCTAGCCGATGGCTGGATTACGAGCAACACACATCACATCCATCATTACTTCTCAAATATTGAAGAGCTTAAGATCAGTTAACCTATACAGGATCTCATTATGTCTCTATTATTATAAACTTAGCACGACCTAAAACAGAACTTAATTCACACACAATCAACCAACAATATACTGCCATTTTATCGACTGAAACTACCATTACCTTTCTGTAAATCACCAAATGTCGAAACGTAATAATTATCTTGATTTGCGAACTTCTCATCATATGTATCCATTCACCGTCCATGTTCACGTTGCCATGGAAATATAATTTTCCCAAGGACCAACAAAATGAACGGAAAGCCCCTAAAATCTAGTGACAAACAAGCACACAAGGTTGGTGACAAAACTGTTACCGAGTTCGGGCCCAAACAAAAGAATAATTATTTAACGGACGGAGAAAGTAGTATGGACTTTCTTAGGCCTGGTAATAACTGTCCGATTCGTGCAAATACTGTACCTTAAACTCGTTGCCAGATCGTACGAGCCCGCCATTACAATCGTATTGCAGCAGATATTATCAAATACAAATAATCTTATCTATCTAACCAAACCTGATAAATGTAATTATTGATTAACATTGTCATTTCCTTTTCCAGGTGCGTTTGTAAAGATTGTCTAATAATTTCCTGCCACTTACCGTAATTAAATACCGGGTGAGTTAGCCGTGGTTGTTATGGCGTGGCAGCAGGAATGTATCGTAAGCGACACGCAAGACAAGGGTATTAGTGCGGAATACCGGCAGCAGTGGCTACGCTCGCGAAAAGCGCAGCGTTAGATCATGGGGCCAAGCTCTCTGCTGACTCGGTAGACGCGTGGGTTCGAGCCCCACCGTCGGCTGACTTTGAAATGGTTTTCCGTGATTTTCCATTTTGAACACCAGGCAGATGCTGGGACGGTACCTTCTGACAGGCCACGGCCGCTTCCTTCCACATCCTTGCCCAGTTTCAGTCATCTTCATCCATTCCATCTCTCATCCCGACGCGCAAGTTGCCCACGGGCGTCGACTAGAAAGACCTGCACTCGGCCTCTCAGGATGCCACACGACAAAAAAAACGCGGAATATTCTGCAAGAGACACGTTAAGGGTTAATGCTGGCTTGGGGGTTGGAGCCAGTCCCGTGGTATTGAAGTAGCACGCTTACCTCTTACTTACGAGGGCGTGGGTTCAATTCCCGATACCGTCAGGGATTGTAGAACTGTGCAGTAAGCCTCGTGAGGACAACTGGGTAGTGACCCTGTTCAAGAAAGCCAAATGAATGAACAACATTCCATATCTGGAGTCATTTATATTCCTAAAACAAGTTTGCCACCTTGTAAGTAACTCGGCACAATCACCACATTACCCTATGTCTCACGGGAATCCGTGTTATAAAATTAATGATGTGCTTCATCATTAAATTAAATTGAAATATAGGCCTACAAGGGCAATTCTGTCGATAGAGACTCCAAACATTCCTTGGCTGAACACACTCAAACTGTTATATCTAGGATAATTGAGGATGACTAGGTGTGATATTTTCGTTAACGTAATTCATTTACTGTGATGTGCCACAACTGGTACTGCTTACAAATGCAAAATTACAGCATTCATAAGCAAACCAAGTCTAAATTGTTTCCGGTTAACACTTACGGAAGGGCTGTTCCAGCGGACTATAAAACCCAAACTCCCTTTGGAAACGTTTGACATCAGTGAAATTACAAAGTTAGGTAAGGAGATAATTGAATTGGAAATGTATAATACAGTACTGGTTGTAGAAAGTGAAACGCCCAGAAGAAATAGTCGGTGACACTCCCAGAACAGGGGTCGTGTAGGTCTGCAGTACCATACTAAGTGATTGAAATCGCAGAGAGATGGCGTGCACATTGCCCCACCGGTGTCCTCTGTCATGGGACCGGACAGGTCAGTGTTCCGTACAGCTCTGTCGGCGTGGGGCCGTCATACCAAGTGGAAACGTGTAAGCGAGTGCAACGATGCCTCGCCGACATCACAGGGTGGACTATCAGCATATGAGTGCGGTTGAACGGGGCAGAATGCTTGGGCTCCGGGAGGCGGGTCTGTCGTTTCGGGACATTGCGGCTCGTACAGGGCACCCTGCGTCAACAGTAAGGCGTGTGTGGATCCAGTGAAGAGAGGAGGGCCGTACACAGCGACGACAGGGCACAGGACAACGCAATGTGACCACAGCGCGAGACGACCCCCATCTTCTGCGAATGTCCGTATCGGACAGAACAGCGTCTTCCTCGGTGATGGCTCGACGTTGGAGCACTGCAACGGGGTTGGACATGTCTGCGTCGACGGTGCAGCGCCGACTTTTGAGGGCTGGACTGGTAGCACGCATGCCACTGCGTCGGCTTCCATTGACTGGGAACCACCGACGCCTCCGACTACAATGGGCACGTGCACGCCGACACCGGCAGGCTGAGTGGCGAAATGTAGTGTTTTCGGACGAGTCCTGCTTCAACCTGCTCTAGAGTGATGGTCACATACGCGTTCGACGCCGCCGTGGAGAACGCAATCAGGCAGACTGTATTGTTGAGCGGCATAGCGGACAACCACCAGGTGTAATGGTTTGGGGCGCAATTGAATATAACAGGCGATCGCGTCTCGTACGTTTTGCGGGCAATCTGAACAGCGACCGCTACATTAGGGAAGTTTTACAGCTCGCGTCACTGCCCCTCTTGCAGGCCGTTCCACAGGTCATATTTCAACAGGACAATGCCCGTCTGCATGTGGCGAGGAATGTGCGAGCCTTCTTCGCAGAGCAACGGATACCTCTGCTTCCCTGGCTTGCCCTTTCGCCTAACATGCCGCCTATCGAACATGTGTGGGATATGGTCGGTCGGCAACTTGTTCGTTCAGGTCCACCTGCCGCCACTGTTGACGCTTTGTGGACGCGCCTACAAACTACGTGGGACGGTATTCCCCAGCAGCGTATTCAAGCGCTGTATGATTCCATGCCACGACGTCTAGTGGCTCTGAGTGCAACACGTGGGGGCGCGACGCCGTACTGAAGATCGACCGTCAACGTTCATGTACCGGACTGTCCTTCTAATCAGTAATGTATTGTCATGTCCCTAATCTGTGGTTTAAAGTGCAATGTGGTCACATCTCTTGTTCTTGGTGTTTCACTTTTTACAAACAGTAGTGTAATAATAACTAGTGGACCCTTGCGAGAATTCTCGCATAATGGGTTGTGTGCGCCCCATGTGTACAGACTACCCAACTGGTTCTACTATCGGATTTTTGGCCTACTTTTCACATTTTGCAAAAATGAGGAAAAAGTAGACTTATGAGATCGATCCGGGAAAATGTGTGTCTGTCTGTCTGTCTGTCTGGCTGAGTGTGTGTTCCCCCTCCCCCCCCCCCTATCAACTCCTAAACGGCTGTAGCAATCAAAACCAAATTTAGTATGAGTAAAGATGTGCACCGGAATATCTCACGTCCATATTTGAAAATGATGTCAGTGCTACCAACTGCTGAAACAACGCACTAGAAATTTGAGCTCCTTGTTGGATATCTTGCAAGGTATGCATGGGAGCTATTCTAAAATTGGCACACATGTAGATAATACTATTTCAGTTTAATTTCCAGGTGGCCAACCATGACAGTGTTGCCAAAATAATTTTAAGCCTTCTGATAGGTCCAATGTTTAAATGCATATAACTTCTACACTATCAATTGGATTTCAACCAAATTTTGTATGTAATATCTGTACATAAACAGATATGACTGAGCGTATTCTTAAGAGCCACCAGGGCTGCCAACTGTTAATAATTGCTCTCTCTCTATTTTTTTTATCCAAATACCAATATATCAGAAAGTATGCAAGCCAACAGCTTTGAACTATGCACACGTATATTCTGACATTTTAGATTAATTTGGAGTAACTTATATACGTCAGTTCTACCAACATGATTATAAACCTGCTGATAGTACCAATTTTTAAATACATGTAACTTCTATACTATCAGTTGGATTTCAACCAAATTTCGTATGTGCTATGTGTACCATAACAGATATGACTATAAGTATTGTTAAGAGCAATCGGGGCTGCCAACTGTTAATAAATGCTGTCTATATTTTTTTACCCTAATATCAATATATCAGAAAGTATGCAAGCCAACAGCTCTATATTTTGCACACGTATAGCACCTGACATTCTAGATTAATTTGGAGTAATTAATACAAGGCAGTGCTGCCAACATGATTCTATGCCTGCTGATATGTCCAATTTTAAAATACATTTAACTTCTATACTAAGAAATGGATTACATCCAAAATTGGCACAACAAAATATCATAATATTTCAGATTATTTCTGACCAGCACACGCATGGTATTGTTGGCAACATGCTTTTACGCGTGATGATAGATCCAGTGTCTAACTGCATGTAACGTCCATTGGACTTCAACCAAATTTTGTATTCTGTACCTTAAGAGATGGAACTAAGAATATATTCAGTCACCAGGGCTGCCAACTGTAGTGCTCTATTAGGCTACACTATACCAGGTATATTTTGAACTAATTAGATATTTCGATATTACCAACTTAATTTCGTCATTATTCTAGATAGGTTCATATACTGTAGAATAATCATTGGCATGAAAAGTAGGCTGTATAGTTCTTCACGGAACTTCTTGTTTATTATGGATACTCGAGTTTAGGCCTTAATTACAACCAAACCAACAGACCTATTGAAAAACGAGTTATACCAATATTTTCCTTGTTTAATTCTGCGTTAGACTATATAAGCCAATTATTTTAAAGTTTATTAATTATTTATTTATTTATTTGTGGTTGTATGCAAAATTGTCCGTGTTTTTGACGTCTTTTCTAGGAACCGCTCACTTAAAACTATATACATGGAAAACTACTTGGCTGAGGGTACTGCAATTTTTATATGTGATAGGCACAAGTAGGCTATTGGTAGTGAAAATCTCAAGTTTCAATTTTTTTTGAACTACCCGATAAAAAGTTCTTATACTTTTTCTGACGTAACGTTTTCTCAGCCCATGATAAATGTACAGCAGGAAACTTGGTCTCATTTTGAAGCTCTCATTCGTGATTATCGGGAACTACGACCACTGTAAACGTACAGTGTGATGACGAATTTATGAAGAGAAATATTAATGGGAGGTTTTGTGCGTTGTAGCCCGTGCGATTACAAGCGGGCTATGTGGCTATACGCGGCACAGTTCTGGCAGGGGCTATCGTCTCGTTTATTTGTTTACACACTTTATAAACAAATACATATATTTCCGTTGACTTTTCAAGAAATGCAAGATTTTTTTCCTGTACTTCAGTACTGAGACGATTTGGAATATTTTGGAACAAACCGCACCTTCTAACTCCCTCTGGTTTAGGAGCTTGAGTTTTGTGAAACATACACCTTAGCGTATTATAAAATAAGTTGTTATTGGTTTTACGTTCCTTTTAACTACTGTGGCTTTCAGAGACGCCGAGGTGCCGTAATTTTGCCCCAAAGAGGACCTTTAACGTGCCAGTAAATCTACTGACACGGCTTCTCGCATTTGCGCACCCGCAAATGCCAGCTGATTGCGCCAGGATTCGATCATGCAACTTTGGGAACAGTAGGCGAGAACGTTACCGCTGAGCCACGTAGTCAGTCGAATTGAAAATGCCGACGTAAATAATAATAGCAAAAGCTGATTTGAGAAACGTTCCTGCGGAGGCTAGTATAATCGATATACCTTTTACGGAATTAGTGGCGTAGCACACCAGCTGTCGCTGTGACGTCACTCCATGTTCGCCAAACTTTAGCCAAATAACAAGACATAACAGTAGTGGAGTAGTAGGGGTTTTTATTACCCCCCACCACCTCTCCCTCTGACGTCACATACTAACCCGCAATACATTCAGGGGCAAAGTCAATATCTCTCGAACGCATGGTCCGATTTTGACAAATGAGGTGTCGTTGGACTCGGGTTGACGTCCTCTTTCCAATGGACCACTCATTTCAACCCCTAAATAAAACCTACCCCTACCAGGGGGTGAAATTGTAATGTTTTAGTGAAAGTCTCTTTTCAAATGCGACATGTATAAGGTGCGCTGCTAAAATGAACCTAAAGGTTGTTGCTCATATAGCGCATGAGTTTTGCTGGAAGCCGCTATGGATCAACATTTTTGTTTTTGTTTTTTTACGCATGCGCACTTGGAATTTTTGTAAGAGGGTGAGCTCTTTGAAAAAAAAATGATTGATAAGAAGGGGTTTTGGTGGTGAGGAGAGAACCAGATAGTCGCCTACTTTCCTATGAAGTTTGCCGATATCTCTCGAACACAAGGTCGGATTTGGACGTGTGACGTGTCAAATCGCTTGTCTCGAAGCCCTATATATGTTATTAATAGGTTAAAGTTTTGAGAATGAGGGAAACAGGCTTTTTGGGGGTAAAACCATGATTTTAGACTTTTTCCGATATCTCACGAATGCTTGGTCGGATTTGGTCCTATGACGTGTCAATTGGCTTGTCTCGAAACCCTCTTTATTTTGGTAATAGGTAAAAGTTTTTGAGAATGAGGGAAACAGAATTTTTGGGGGTAAAACCGTGATTTTAAATTTTTTGCTATATCTCGCGAACCAATTATGCTAGAGGCGTGTACGACGGGTCCAAGGACTCGGGGTGACATTCTCTTTGCTATGGATCACTCGTTATAATTTTTAAAAAATATTGGAAACTCGATTTTGGGGTAAACACGTGTTTTTTGTGATTTTTGCCGATATCTCACGAACCAATAACGCTAGAGACGTGTACGAGGTGTCCTAGGACTCGGGCTAACGCCCCCTTTCAAATGTGGTAGATATTTTTCCAAAAATAATTCACAAAGGGCCTAACGCCATACATGTTGAAAAAACTTTTTCTTTTTCTTTACCTGTTTATAATGTTTATGAAGCGTGGTGGTAGAGAGAGACGATACTGCTGGGTGTGTGTTTCAACGAACCTGTCGCTAACCACAAGGACCATGCTTAATAGAACAATCGCTATTTCGGCGGGTCGGTGTATGACAGAGCGAGGGTTCGTTTTTCTGATAGTTTACCTTTAACGTGTAAACGGTGATGAGAACTTGGTTCTATGTTGGTCGAAGCGAGTAGAGAAAACAAACTTGCAGAGGAGCAGGAGGTGAATGTCATTTGAGCTTATTGGAATGCGCTGATCTGACTTGACAGCAAGTGCAATGGAAAATGACAAAGACGCTTGAAGGTGAAATAATCTGACCACCTTGGTGGCAAGGAAGAGCGAAACGCATGTGAACATGTGTGAAACCACATGTACGCTAAACAAGTTACATCCTGTTTTGCTTCGTACGTGACAAAATGCAAGTTCATGTGAAATTTGATCTATCACAGGTGTTCACCTGGGACGTTAGCTGTCCACGTGCGCGATAACTGTTAACAAGTTACATCCTGTTTTGCTTCGTACGTGACAAAATGCAAGTTGACGTGACATTTGATCTGCCACAGGTGTTCACCTTGGACGTTAGCTATCCACGCGCCTGATAACAGAATGTTCAAAGCGTGGGAATCGCTGAATCGGTAAAAAGAATGATGCAACTTGTGGGAATGATGTCACAACCAATAGATGGGCAAGAGCTGCGAACAGCAGTGGTGGGAGGTGAAGGGAGGGAGAGGGGGAGGGGTAATGTAAGAGAGAACACAGGTGGAAAGAGAAAGAAATATGTGGAGCTGAGGACTGTACACACAGAGCTATAGGTGGTGTACAACATGTGTGAATAAATAAAAATTGCACAGGTTCACACAACATGTAATTTATTGATCCAAGAATTAAACGTAGAGTTAAACCCTAACCATTTGACATATAGTTTATTTCCTTTTTGGTTCAACACTTTTTCCACAAGATAATGCTTAGGAAATGCTGTTTTCTGAAGTTCATGGAGATAAAATCTGCCTTTTATGGGTTGACGGTTGAGGTCCTCGAGTAAATAGGTGACTGGAGTGTCCAAGTTGACTCGACGAATTCGAAATAGTTCACTCCCCCACTGTGGCGTGTAGCCCTTATTGAAGGCAGACTTAAATTTGCTCACACGAACAAAATCCCCAATTTTCAGTCGGTGACGTTTAGGATCGGCTGTTTTTATGGGGTTAAACAGTTTATCCAATCGCTGAATATTTTTAGTCACGAGGCATGGCTTGGTCCCAATCGTTCTATGTTTGGTGTAATTGTAACGTGATACTAGCTCAGGTAACATGTCCAACCTGCGATAACTGCCCTGAGCGGTAAACGCTTTCCACATATGGGTTTTCAATGTTCGGTTGAACCGCTCGACCACACTGGCTTTGAGATTGCTGTACGTGGTGTAATGGTGAATATCCTTAGGTTTGAGAAAACTGGAGAAATCCTTGTTGAAAAATTCTTTACCCTGGTCGGTTTGTAGCAACTGAGGTTGACGTTTGGAGTGTTGAATAATATGTTGAAAGGCCTTGGTAACTAGTGGACCAGACTTGCGACGCACAGGTTCAACAAAGGCCATTTTGGAATAGACATCAATGACGGTCAACATATAGCGTACACCGTCGTTAACGCCAGCATAGGGTATCATTTCAACCAAGTCAGCCTGCCAAAGTTCATCCACACCTCGTGAAATCACCTTGAGCCGTGGATAGTGACGCCTAGCTGGGCGATGCAACTCGTGAGCAATACCCATTTTAATGGGTGAGGGCTTAAACAATAATTTTGGCATTTCGAAGTTCTTGTTCAATTTCTTGAATTTCCCAATCGTGACCGGTATGGCCAGCTTGACGTGAAGCATGCAACAACTGTAGCCGCTGGACGAGCTTATTGGGATTGTGCCAGTAGGTAACATCCACAAGGGGTTTTAATGGTTTAAATGTCACTCCTGAAGCGGACGCTTTACGACGAGTACTTTGACTGGTGGGAAACATTTTTCCAATGATGGTTTTATATTTTTGAGATATATTGGCATTCACTTGTTGAGCTGGATCATACTGTCTTTTGTGGGCATGGGTATCCAATAAAATGGATTTATATTTGTCAAGATCCTCTGGTGTATAATCATGGGAAGAGGGGGGGGGTCCGAGAAAAGAGCAGCTTTAACAGTCCTGGCGTTAATTTATAGTTGATGTTTTTAATTACAGCTTTAGTACGAGCAAATTTAATGGATGAATCGCCAATTTTAAAACTATCATCCTCATAGCGAACACCATACGTGGTATCTGTGTTTCCAATAAATAGATCGGTGAAATAGGGTTCCAATGTTGATCCATAATATTTTATTAAAATGGTTTTCAGTTGAGCTTTATGTTGAGGATTGGCCAAGAGTTGTGAAAACGGAGACGCCCTGGAAGGGCAAGGTGTTTCGACCATGGCCAAGGATTTCTTTTTTCTCAAAAACTCTGCAAGGGGTGCGGCCTTTTTTTTTTGAGGCGTAAACACTTGTTCCTCCTCATCCTCAACTTCACTAACACTAGTCAAATCTTCCTGTTCCTGTTCCTCTTCCTCAGGGTCCTCGTGCAGCGTCTGCGTGGCTTGTGAAACGGTGGGTAGCGTTTCAGATGGCTTGAAAGAGGGTTTCAACATGGCTTTTAGCGGAGGTGCTAAATGTTGTTGAATAAACAAAGCATGATTTGCACGTGATCGTTTCAATTGACGAAACTTTTGGCGAATAGTATTTTTTGCTCTAATAATATGCTTTTTCCATTGATTCTCTGCTAACGCCATGGTGTCTTGACAAATGACTTGCCGGGGAATGAGACAGGGCCTTAAAGAACAATAAAATGATCAAACCCCAAGCGATACCGTCCTTGGTTGAGTTCACTTTGTTTGTCAATCACTAAACAGGCATGACGTTGAGTGTTCCAGCACTTGGCACACAATTCTGTAAACATTTGAAAGGTCATATCCGGATTCACATGTTCATTATAAATGAGACGACTGTTCCTCTTGTCCTGGCGAAATAAAACAATGACATTGGCATTGTCACGAATCAACTGTTTGGACATTTTAGAATACGTTTGTCCAAGATAGAAGCAATCGATATGTTTGTGTCGACCCATGCTGAAATAGCTTTGAATGATACCTTGACGTTCAGTGGATACATCATCGAAAATCATGAGTGAATCAGGCTTTACCTCATCCGGTGAAATCACATTTTCTTTGCATGGAAAATGTAAAATAACCCATATTCTCTTTTTGTAATCCAGACATGACTTGATCCAGAAACACGTAGAGGGGTTGGTAGAGAGATTTTGCAAATATATAAATATTTTGAAAACGCAGACCATTGGGCGCTGTAATGAGCGTTAGCAAAAGATTAGTATTTCCACAGCCGGAAGGCCCCACAATGATGCAGCGAATGGAAGATGGAAACAATGAACCATGGCGTTGTTCACGTGATGTGGGACAGAGATGGGAAACCATGTCCCCCACGGGGAATGACTCTTGCTGCTTAATAATCTTCATTTCAACTAAGGCTTAGACAGGCTAGCAGGCTGTCTATATACAGGACACCGAACCTTGTCATAGAAACAGTAGACTGGTACTACAGGTTGACGATGGATGTCTTTGGACGTGCGTTAATGGCCAAAGCTAGGCCTGTCCCCATACATGATCCTAGACAAGAAACAGATCCTGCTAATAAACACTATGTGGATAGGTCAGTAGTGCCACGCACAAAACAGGGAGATTATGACTTTAAGGGAAAGCGGTTAACCCATGTAAAACATCGTCAAGTGTCTACAGACGTTACTACGAAAAAGTATGTGGATAACAAAGTGTATGAGTTTTATGACAAATTGCCCCAGCTTACGGTGAATGGCTATAGCGCTAATCACCATAGGATTATTCACGTGGAAGACCCACAAGACGAAGACGATGTTTGTACCAAGCGTTACATGACCTATGAAATGAAAAGGCTTTATAAATTTATCCCATCTGTATTTTTAGTGTATCTGACAAATGAAAAACCTGTGAATGACAGAAACCATTTACCGCTAGTCCATGATCAGCACTTGACCTATGTGCTTGCTTCGGGTTTAAGCCACTATCGATTACACTATGATGGAACCATTCACATCAAATATGCCATACCTGATGAGAACCATTTACAAATAAAGATAAATGGTCATAGGATGTTGATCCATAACCATGAAATGGTCAATGCAGGTGACGAATTATCCTTTCATCTCATGTTGATATGGGATGAAAAGCAAGCGGGAAAAACCATAAACGATTTCCCACTTTATGTGGAATTGGAATATACAGCCATGAAATAACAATCTGACGTTAGTTGTGATTTAAACTTTCTTGTGAAAGGTTGTTGGTCATTATCATCATGGTGAAACAAAGGTATGCGGTGAGAAAGACTAAAAAAAGGACTTAGTCCTTGGCAAAGCCTGGGCTTAAGAAATTCGTGGACAAGCCCTTGCGAAAGAAAAAAAGAAAAAATAATGTATTGACCATAAGGAAAGCCTTTCGAGCAGCACAGAGACATGTTATTCCAAAACGTCGGCGACAGGTTTCAAACCAAGGGCGAGTGATTCCCGTCCCCAAACGAACGGGATTTTTACCTGCATTATTTGCCGGTTTGGCTGCTCTGGGTTCACTTTTGGGCGGTGCCAGTGCAGTGGCGAAAACCATTAAAGCCGCGCAGCAGGGCAAGCAACAACTCAAAGAAAGTCAGCGACACAATGAAACGATGGAAGCGATAGCCATGGGGGCTAGAAATGCCAATTTAAAGCCAGCCTTTTATCAACAAGGATTTGGGATTTCACCATTTCGAAGTATTAAAAAAAGTAACCTCAGCCATAGCAAGACATGCCCTGACGCATCAACAAGTGGAAAGCTATGCTAAACAACTAAAGCTTTCTCATTTTCGAGGTGTGTTTATGCGAAACCAATTACCCCCACGACCCTGGAAACAGGAATGTGCTGTTGTCAATTTGGATGATCACCGAGGACCAGGAACGCATTATGTAGCTTATGTCAAAGAGGGATCCATTGTATGCTACTTTGACAGTTTTGGGAATTTGCCTCCGCCCATGGAACTAGTGACCTATTTTGGAAACAGGATCAAGATATATTATAATGTGAAACGAGAGCAAACGTTTAACAGCCAACAGTGTGGACGTTTGTGTTTTTTATATAAGACGCAGCATAAGCAAAAACGCCACCAGTATGTCGGCAGAAAGTAAAACGTTTACACTGCATGGACGTGGACCTGAAGTCAGCCTAGACTTTTACCCGCCTATCGAATTGAGTGAAAAACCCTATGGTTTAGGACTTGTTTCTCTTGAAACGTACAATCGAATATACAACATACGTGAAAATGTGAACAACAAGTTTTACTATGATGATTCTGTGCTCACCTTGAACTCTGGTGGATACACGATCGATGACATTTATGAACACATTTATGTGGTGTTGATCAATGAGTATGGTTTAAAGTCATTTCTCGACGGAACGCACAAGTTTGAACTTGTAGGCAATACCAACACTCATCGCTGCAGTATTTTCTCTACTTTCAACATTGACTTTAAAACACACCCCGATTCCATTGGTCCTTTACTAGGATTTAAACCACGTGTGTTGGAGTCCAATAAAAAACATGAATCGGACCATGAAGTGAAATTCATTGAGGACCATCATGTGTCGGTGACGTGTAATATTATTAGCCAAGTGTACAACAATCAAGAACCATCGCATTCGCTTTGTGACTTTATTGTGACATCGCCCAAATGGGTATATTATTCGTGAAAACCCTCCAGTGGTGCTTTTTCATTGTGGGGCTGTCGATAGTATTAGTAATATAACATTAAGACTGATCAATAGAGATCAACAACTCATTGATCTAGATTCTACCACACCAGTGACTTACAAGTTGGTGCTAAAGCCACTATGAAGTTTGTGTATAAAGCAACAACACCGTCTATGAATGGTGTTAGTTGTTTGCCACGTGAATACACGTTAACATCTCAAGGAAAGCAGATTTTACAGCATTTGGGTTACCACGTCAACCCTCATGATGAATTCTATTCTAGAGATAGCGAACCGCATCGAGGAGCAACCAGGAGTGGTAAGAATTGATCTCCATTCCTATCAAGCTCAAACACCTGGACTCAATAACAATGATGAAATTCAATTTGTTATCAACAACCAAGATATTTACACCCTACCGCATGAAAGTGTCATTCAGATTGAAGGTCGGCTCACCAAAGCCGATGGCTCTACACCCACCACATCCAAGTTGGCCAACCATGGTTTGGCCTTTCTGTTTTCTGAAGTGCGGTATGTCATTAACGATATCGTGGTGGATAGCACTCGAAATGTGGGCATTTCCAGCGTCATGAAACTATACCCCTCTTATAGTGAGGAAGAAGGTAAAACACTTTGCATGGCAGGTTGGTGCCCTGACTCGACCAATGACTGGATGGTACACACTGATGGGACCTTTACTGGATATTTACCTCTTAAACTGATTTTAGGCTTTGCCGAAGATCACCAACGCATTGTGGTCAACGCAAGGCAAGTGCTTTATCTAGTGAGAGACAGGAGAGATAATAATGCACTCAAGGGAGCCGACAATGCCCCCTTCGATTCAAAAATTCAACTACAACGCTTGCTATGGAAAGTGCCTCATGTGACCCTTGACGATAGCAAAAAACTGGACATACTCAAAATGGTAAAGAGAGATATGCCTCTTCCCATGGAATTTAGAAGCTGGGCACTCCATGAGTATCCGCTATTGCTCACGACCAACACACACAGTTGGTCTGTAAAAACAGCTCGCTATACAGAGAGACCTCTCTACCTGATCGTGGGTTTTCAAACGAATCGCAAGTATCAACAAACCAAAGATGCCACGCAATTTGATCACCTGCAATTGAGAAATGCACGTCTTTTCCTCAACGGAGCCGTGTTTCCCTATGAAGGACTGGATTTGGATTTTTCAAAAAATAAGTTTGGCCCCCTGTACGACTTGTTTTCTAAATTTCGATGGTCGTATTATCAAAAAGAGAACGGCCCCATGCTACTACCCCAAGCGTTTAAGGCAAGAGCGCCACTGATTGTCTTTGACTGTTCTTACCTGGAAGAGTCTGTCAAGCCATCCAATATCGACATTCGACTAGATTTTGAAACGCATGACAATGTACCAGCCAATACGACGGCCTACTGTTTGATTATTCATCACAAACAAGTCCAACTGTCCAACCAAGTGACGAGTGTATTAATAACAGCTCAACCCACGTCAAGCCGCTCAGTCATGTCTTGCTTTAAAGCCTCAAGAGACGTTACATCCATGAATTTAAACTTTGAGGAACAACGTTTCAAGACTTTTGCCACGTGGCCGGTGCCTTTCATAAACCCTCAAGCCTTGGCGGCCGCTGGATTCTACTATTTAAAAACAAGAGATGAAGTGAAATGTGCCTTTTGTCCCATCATCATAGACCAATGGCAGGAGGGCGATGAACCCATGCAGGAACATCAGCGCTGGTCACCCACCTGCCCCTACCTGTGCAGAATGGAAGTGGGAACTATACCCTGTCATTCAAGCTATCCCTCACTTGTGTCCCTGCGTAATGAAAAAAAACAAGTTACGATACATGTGGACCGTATGGTATCCATGGTGCTTCGGTGAGCAGCTCACCATCAAAAACGCCTAGTTTAGAGACATTGGGACATCATCGGTGTTATGGACGTTACAAACACAAGAGACTATATTGTTGTATCAGTTGGCATCGTCCTTATCCCAAAATGACAAAAGCCTGTAAGACGTGTTATGATAATAAAATGATGTAATTCTTAAATTCTTATTTTTGCATGTCCCCCTGTCCTACCCTAACCTCAATTTGAAACTAGCATGGCAGGTAAGCCCATGCCATGATCACACTTTAGTGGTCGATCGTCAGTCAGTCGTCAGTTGAACTTGGTCCAGGCAAGCGTCAACATGTTGCGCACACTCATTGTGGATTGCCAAGGGTTTAAAATTGGTGATAACAAATTCATATTTAAACTAGTGGCCATTATCGATTGTACTACGTTTTGGATATCGCAAGCTACGCATTTGCTATTTAAACCACCCCATGCTTTTGATTTGTTGTGTGAAAAAACCGTAAACAAACCCAGTGGATTGAAAATCATAGGCAACTAGACTGGAATCGGCGAACCATTTCCTATAAATATTTGGACGTGGTCATGAAAGCACACTTGTCCTCGGCCAATGTGGTATTTGTGAAAGGTAATGAAAAACGTCAATGGTTGCAAGCATTTTTGGCGTCTTACTGCCAATGTATCGACCTCATGGAGTTGGGCTGCCCCTCCCTGCAAACGCTCATGGATACTTGTTCCTGTGGCAACATTACCCATACAGCCATATCGCATGCGTACCGACAGTAGTGGCTACGCGGGCTAAAGCTCCGCGTTAGGTCAAGGGGCCAAGCTCTCTGCTGACTCGGTAGACGCGTGGGTTCGAGCCCCTCCGTCGGCTGTCCTTGAAATGGTTTTCCGTGGTTTCCCATTTTCGTCACCAGGCAAATGCTGGGACAGTACCTTCTGACAGGCCACGGCCGCTTCCTTCCACATCCTTGCCCAGTTTCATTCATCTTCATCCTTTCCATGGCTCATCCCGACGCGCAGGTCGCCCACGGGCGTCGACTAGAAAGACCTGCACTCGGCCTCTCAGGAGGCTACACGAAAAAAAATCGCATGCGTGGCATCTCTTTCATTGGTTAACCACCCATGCCTGCTGGGAGTTGTTGAACAAAATTATAACTCAAGATTTACCTGTGAATGACGCCAGTGAGATTTCTACAAGCGACGTGTAAACATCTACAACACGTGATACCATGGAGAAAGGCAATGCTACGGACAAAGCCATCGGCAAGTTCTTTGTGTGCAAAAAGAAACTAGACAGTTTTACCAAAGAGGAACTCTTGGCGCTCCCCAAGTCGTTCATTTATTATGTGGCCGCCAACGCAGTGAAAGAAATCTGGCAACATGTACTAAAATCATGGACTCAAGACCCGAGTGAATTGCAACCCTGTACGGATTACGATCACCATAAGCAAGTGGCCATGGCAAAAATACCGTCTATGCGTCGGTGTGCGACTTGCCAGCTAGTGAAACTGTATCACGGTCATAAAAGTCCATGTAATGACTTTGTTGAATCATTCCACGTGTGTCATGGCGAGAAAAAGCAACAACAACAACAAACACAAGTTTCGTCCACAGAGGACGAGGAGGACCAAACCTTTTTACCATCGATGGAATAGGATATGCCAGACCTGTACTGGCAATGGCGTCATTGACAAAGTGATTCAATACCTACCTTTCGAAATCCATCTTCCAGGTTATCGTTTTTGCGGCCCTGGAACTCATCTTGAAAAACGTTTACAACGTGGTGATGTACCCATTAATCTTTTGGATCAAGCATGCAAGGAACATGACCTTTCTTATCGCCATAGTCATCCTGGTTTAAGACATGTGGCAGATAAATTGTTATTGAAGAAAGCTAAACAACGTTTCACATCCAGTGATGCCTGAGTGGGTGAAAGGATGGCAGCCCTGATTGTAATGAGTGCTATGAAAGGAAAGTTGATGATGCATGGACATAAACATTGAGGAGTGAGGAATTGGGATTTGTTTGTATTTTATTCTTCTTTTGTCAATTCACTATGACTATGAAATAAAAACATAGGTTTACCGGAGCACGATGTTTTGTTATTTTTAATTTTAAGAAATCGTGATGTTGATGGCTTATGTTTCATTTTACACATTTCACCCATGATGAATTCACACACTGTCATTTTGCAATTTACAGATTTAAAAAAAGTTCGTTTCAAGTTTTGCGTTTTTGATGATATGGATTTTTCCAGTTTGTTGATGACACATTTTAAACAATGTCCGTTTGAAGTTTTTTGAATTTTCAAATTTCACACATGGCCATTTCCAGTTTTTAAAAATGTCCGTTTTAAGTTTTGCGTTTTTTTTTGGTGATATGGGAACATGGATTTTCCATTTTGCTGTTTTCACATTTTTCCATTTGGTGTATGTCGAAAGTTGAGATTTGACAATGATGTTGATGCAAGTGCTTGACCTTGATAATACTGCAATGTGTTAATGCGTGTTTGGAGAAACGTTGAGGTCTACGACTACTGCAGGTAAGACTGTTTTTACAAAAATAATGTCTATTGTCTGCCACATTTCAATGAAAAAAAAATCTAATGACAAAACAAAATGAGTATAAAAGTGACAATTTCCCACACACTCACCCTACCTCACCGTGTTTGCTCTGGTCATACATACACACCAGCTTTCTCTCTCCACTCATACATTCACACCTGTCTTTGGGAACAAACACAACCATTTTATTTATTCCCAAAAGCACATTCTCGACATGCACACTCATCCCAAAAGAACTTTTTTAGTTTATCATTTACATTACGAAAAATAATTAAATACTACTTATTAACGTTACTAAAAATCTTACTTATTTCATATTTACAATAAAAAATACAACTTTGTACAGCTTTAAAAGAATCAAACTATTCACCAATCAAAAATAAAAATATAAAAGGTTGCATAGAACTTTCTTTAAGAGCAAAAGGTCCAAGTGGGTTGCCACTATTTCACAAAATCTACTATTTACAATAAAAAAAAACAATATTTACAAAATACTAAATCTACGAGTTACATAAAGCTATGTCCCATAAACGATTAAACAGTGAAATCACACCTCCTCCTCCTTGCGATCATAACCCCAGGGTAGGCTAGTGAGCAGGTCATCAGCCCACACACGTTTGTTATCCATGGAGGCTAGGGTGCGTTTTCTCTGTTCCACAAGATACAGATGATGGTTGCTGGATTGTATCCTGCACTGTGTATGAGACATAGCTTTGCCAGTGCGTAAAAGCGCTAGATAGTCATCAACACGTAGCGATTTTAGCACTGCCCTACCTACAACTTTTGCTCTTTTGGCTTCCTTACAGTCGAGTGTGCGATAAGCATACATTTTTGAGGCCAAACCTACGAATTCCGTCATAATGAAATCACCGCATTCATCTTTTAAAACGCCCATTTTCTTCTTGTTTTTATGGGCAGCTGAAACACGTTGTCAGCGCTATAGCAAGAGGTATCGAACCATTCACTATGTTGCCTCATGACGTCATAGGGGTTGCAGTGGCGAATGTGGTAAATGAATGAGTCCGTATCCATATACAAAAGAGAGACGTTCTCAAAATGGCGTTTGGCAAACTCATAGTGAAATCGATACATGACCGATTTAGAAAAGTCTAAAATGACTTGACCCAAGTAAATGGGTTTATCCATGGTCACGCTGGTCTTACTCATTTCAATAGTAGCCAAATCCTCATCGATAATTTTGATCGATTTGAAATTTGGCTTGGCAATGTACCGCCGGGCACCCCAACGCCCCTCCCAGACATTCACTAATTTAATGTCACGGTATTTGCGGACATTCTCTATGGACTTGCCATAGATGCAGTTGTTCATTAATTTAAAAAAAATTCAAACTGCTGTGTTGCCATTTGTCGGTGCTCCGTGTTGAGTTGCATGTATGGCTTGAGCCATGCTTTTTGAGCAAAAGAAATACCCCTGTGGATTTTCTTCAACACCAAGCCTTGGGTGAGGCATTGTACCAACATTTGGATATGTAGCACATACCGATTTTTGTTCTAAAGTGTGCCCATGAGTTTTTCAATTTTCATTTTACTGTCAGGGGGAACCATTTGCTCAAGGCAGAATGGGAAATCGGCATGTTCATCATACAAGAATGAGGGATATTCAATATCCACTTCTAGCACATACCCACGGCCTGTTTCTTGGCTAGCCTTGATCACATCAAATTCTGACACTTGTTTGTCTGTCAGCCAAGCGAAGATCCCATAGGGCAAAGGCTGACTCATGGCGTAACCGTACAAATTATTCACGTCATAGTACATTAAGTACGATTCTGGTTTGTCTGGTGAATAATCAGGCATGTAGACATTGTTCGCTTCGGCATGGCGCTGGTTAAGTGACACAAAGCCGCCACGAATGCCCTTTTCAAAAAATAGAACCATGTCTACGTCAGTGAGTAAATCCAATTCCACTTGAGTGTATTTTAAAGCGGCATCAAACGAGAGTCCAGGACTCGTATAATAGTGAGCCGGGTCACGACCGTAAATGTGTTGACACAAGTTACGGAATTTTTCAAACACATCAGTGAGCAGCAATACATCCAGTTTTAGGTAATGCAAAGCATATTCACTTAGCGTCTTAATGCCAAACACTCGCCAAACTTGACATGCATGTGCATAGTCTTCATCGGAAACGGTACTGCGTGTTAGTTTCGAGTAAAATTTCTCTTGTGGTGGGAGTTTTCTTTGCTTTAACACGTCCCAGCTGTTGCAGAAATCATACGGGAATATACCTTTCCGAATGCACAATTGAAATTGCTTAGGATCATTAAAATGCATTCTAGTATTTTTAATTCCTCCTCATTCAAGCCATTCACAAGGCTGTCTAGCGAGGATGCCATAAACTTAAAGGAATCCAAAAATCGAATGCTAAAGTCGCCCAACCACCATGTCAGGGCCGTAAGACGCTCATGGTTTTGGGGGATAATGGTAAACGAGCCCTTGTTGACATGACCCAATTCACGAATCAAAAACTGAATGTCATAATTTGCCAGATTATGGAAAAAGACACTAATGAAACGAGGAGCTGGAAAGTTCAAATTGCATTTACTATGCGCAGCTCCACGAAACTCCCCCGTAAAGCGTGAGTGGTCTCTGACTTTTTCCTCTCTATTTAAAATAGGCTTTTCGCAAATATGACATGTCGTGGCATGCTCATACCGCTGCTGCTGTTCTGGAGATAGGCTCATGGGTACTGGGTGGTCCAGTAATTCCTGTACATCATGAGCCAACTTGACAAGTTCATCCAAGAACCATTTGGCACAATCTGGCCCCTCACGGTATTTGTAAACGGATTGTGTGGGGTCATAGGCACACACCACATTAAATCCTTTGGCAAAGGGTTCATGTTTTTGAATGGGTGTGGTTGAGCTAATGGTGGGACCTGGTTCACATCCCGCCATGGGTGTGGTGAGTGCTTCGAAATCTGCATATACCACATAGGGGACAGTGTCACGCTTGTGAATGTCCTTAAACTTTAACACAGCCTTGCCCCCTTTCGGCAATATCAATCTCACCGCTTCCTGAGTAACACAATCTACCCTATGACGATCCAAAAGCGTAAGAGTGGTAAAATATTGCAGACAACGATCACAAATATGTTTTTTACATTTATATTTAGACATTTGACTGCTTAGCGATCTACTCAAGCTTTTAATCAGGCAATAGTGATTCACCTCTCCTACAGATAAATATAAAAGATGAATGTGGTGTCGTTTCGGTTCTTTTGTGGCATAAAGAGGACCCGCAATCTCATCACCATCAAGGCCATACACCATGAACGAAAAGTCCTAGTTATCTTGTTCAAACCTATGGATCTCGGTTAAGTCCATAGGGAACGATACTCGAGTTAAATTTAATGTTTGTTTTAATTCATCAAACTTGGCCTTGTACATTCCAGGTCTGTGACAGGCGCGTAGTGCTGGTTGCAAATAGGCGGCCACAGCCCAAAGAAAACATTCATCATCAAAATTTTCAATATTCACCACGGCCTTTTTCAAAGCTATGGCTGGTGGTGTTTTAATAAAGCTTGACCCAGCATTCAACGGGTTGAAATGACAAATGTTGATTTGCAGGTAATGGTTTTTGTTTAACGCTAAACCACTCGGTCCTTGTTGCAGTTTATCAAATTTTGATAGCAAGGCATTCACCACATGGCTTTGATACCACTCGTTCAGATTATCAGCTATCAAAAGCTCTTGCATTTTACTGCAAATATAAAATGTCTCTTTATGCTCTACGTCCTTCTTTTTATATACGAAATCACACACGAGTTCAGTATTCACCTTTAAAGCCGTATGCAACCGTTGCGCTATACTAATTTCATTAAAAAAAAAATCAAAACAAGATTCTAAAAAATCTTTGGGAATCAAACTTTTTCTTACATTGACCACACGACCAGAGCACACACGCGATTTAAAACAACTCTTTAGGGGTTCCCAAGTTAACGTATCCGCAGCAGTAAAAGACATTATTTTGAAAGAACACTCTCACCTGAGATTTTCAGCTGTAGACTGCTTGACAATGGCCCCAAACACACACGTTCCTGGTTATCAACAGAGGTCAAGCGTTTTCCAACACTCTGAAAAGAAATAAAATAAACCACCATAAGTATATCCATTCCATATAGTTTATGCATTTCATAAACAAAACAAAATCAAACAGGTTATATATAAAAAAAACAAATCTCACCTTGACGTGTAATGCTTTGCTATATTCCCGTCTCGTGGGCTAGTGTGGAAATGGTTTCCTTTTCTAGCTGTCTGTCTTTCTCTCTTTTTCAATCTCTTTCCCACAGACACACGACAGGTAGGCTATACACGTTATCTGCAAACAAATAAATAAATAAAATCATTAATTACCTAATCAATAAATAATTGCATGTATTTATATAAAAATCAATAAATATATAAATGAATAAATATATACCTACCCCACAACAAGGTTAAGTATTTTCCACCAACACCAAAACTGTTAAACAAGACCAGGGGTTTCATGCAACGCAGTGTGTTCAAAGGTAGTCACCTAAGTGAGAGTGGAAATGATAACGACATGTCTTTATATATGTTACGTTGCATGTATAATCCTTTTTCCCCCACGCTTTGAACATTCTGTTATCAGGCACGTTGACAGCTAACGTCCAAGGTGAACACCTGTGGCAGATCAAATTTCACGTCAACTTGCGTTTTGTCACGTACGAAGCAAAACAGGATGTGACTTGTTAACAGTTATCGTGCACGTGGACAGCTAACACCCAAGGTGAACACCTGTGGTAGATCAAATTTCACATGAACTTGCATTTTGTCACGTACGAAGCAAACAGGATGTAACTGGTTTAGCCCTCATGTGGTTTCACATGTGTTCACATGCCTTTCGCTCTTCCCTGCCACCACGATGGTCAGATTATTTCACCTTCAAGCGTCATTGTAATTTTTCCATTGCACCTGTTGTCAAGTCAGATCAACGCCTTCCAATAAGCTCAAATGACATTCACCTCCTGCTCGTCTGCAAGTTTGTTTTCTGTACTCGCTTCGACCAACATAGAACCAAGTTCTCATCACCGTTTACACGTTAAAGGTAAAATATCAGAAAAACGCACGCTCGCTCTGTCATACACCGACCCGCCGAAATAGCGATTGTTCTATTAAGCATGGTCCTTGTGGTTAGCGACAGGTTCGTTGAAACACACACCCAGCAGTATCGTCTCTCTCAACCACCACGCTTCATAAACATTATAAACAGGTAAAGAAAAAGAAAAAGTTTTTTCAACATGTATGGCGTTAGGCCCTTTGTGAATTATTTTTTGGAAACAATATCTACCACATTTGAAAGCGGACGTTAGCCAGAGTCCTAGGACACCTCGTACACGTCTCTAGCGTTATTGGTTCGTGAGATATCGGCAAAAAACACGTGTTTACCCCAAAATCGAGTTTCCAATATTTTTTAAAAATTATAACGGGTGGTCCATAGCAAAGAGAATGTCACCCCGAGTTCTTGGACCTGTCGTACACGCCTCTAGCATGATTGGTTCGCGAGATATAGCAAAAAGTTTAAAATCACGGTTTTACACCAAAAAATTCTGTTTCCCTCATTCTCAAAAACTTTAACCTATTACCAAAATAAAGAGGGTTTCGAGACAAGCCATTTGACACGTCATAGGACCAAATCCGAACATGCATTCGTGAGATATCGGAAAAAGTCTAAAATCATGGTTTTACCCCCAAAAAGCCTGTTTCCCTCATTCTCAAAGCTTTACCTATTAATAACATATTTAGGGCTTCGAGACAATCGATTTGACACGTCACACGTCCAAATCCGACCTTGTGTTCGAGAGATATCGGCAAACTTCATAGGAAAGTAGGCGACTATCTGGTTCTCTCCTCACCACCAAAACCCCTTCTTATCAATCATTATTTTTTCAAAGAGCTCACCCTCTTACAAAAATCCCAAGTGCGCATGCGTAAAAAACAAAAACAAAAATGTTGATCCATAGCGGCTTCCAGCAAAACGCATGCGCTATATGAGCAACAACCTTTAAGTTCATTTTAGCAGCGCACCTTATACATGTCGCATTTGAAAAGAGACTTTCACTAAAAAAATACAATTTCATCCCCTGGTAGGGGTAGGTTTTATTTAGGGGTTGAAATGAGTGGTCCATTGGAAAGAGGACGTAATCCCGAGTCCAACGACACCTCATTTGTCAAAATCGGACCATGCGTTCGAGAGATATTGACTTTGCCCCTGAATGTATTGCGGGTTAGTATGTGACGTCAGAGGGAGAGGTGGTGGGGGGTAATAGAACCCCTACTACTCCACTACTCATAACATACGGTAACCTATAAGGCAAGTAGACTGTACATTCTATAAACTACACATTTTTGTATATGATTAGCGTAAGATTACGAGCCTCCGTGGCTTAGGCGGCAGCACGCCGGCCTCTCACCGCTGGGTCCATGGTTCAAATTCCGGTCACTTCATGTGAGATTTGTGCTGGACAAAGCAGAGGCAGACAGGTTTTTCTCCGGGTACTCCGGATTTCCCTGTCCAAAATTTCATTCCAGCAACACACTCCACTTTCATTTCATTTCATCTGTCATTTATTTAATCATTGCCCCGGGGGAGTGTGATGGGCTTTGGCAGCCGGCACAGTTCTTATCCTCGCCGCTAGATGGGGGCTTCAATCATTTCATTCCTGACATGGTGGTCGACTGGAAGCAGGCTGTGGATTTTCATTTTCATTAGCAAAAGATTATACTTGCATCTCGTGTCTGAGGTATCAGCGGTGATCCGTCCAAGCAGTGGAATGGCCCCTTCGCCTGCTACCGGCAAACCTCGCCTAAGCTCGGCTTTTCCCTCCTTTGTCAGCTAAACACGTGCTACTGTTCCATGATTCACGCCTTTTTCTCTTCGTTGTTAGTGAAATGTAATAAATGTGAAGTTCTCTTCTTTCGTTGACTAAATTTTCTCCACGTTGCTGGAAGACAGATTCCGCAACGGTATCACGTATATTCTAGACCCAAACATGTGTAGCAACAACTTAATCACCTCATCATCACCTCCAGTTCCTGGATTCCGGCTATGTCCCTGTGTCTGCCCTGCATCTGTAGCCACTTGTAGAACAAAAATTGCAGTTCCAAGATTATACACAGATTTATTATTATTATTACTATTATTATTATTATCATATACTGTAATGTATATAAAACGCTAAGGTGTATGTTTCACAAAGCTCAAGCTCTTAAACCCGAGGAAGTTGCAAGGTGTGGTTTGTACCAAAATCTTCCAAATTGTCTCCATAGTACAGGAAAATTCTTGCATTTCTTAAAACGTCAAGGGAAATATATTTATTTGTCTATAATATGAGTTTAAACAAATCAACAAGACTCCTGGCCCCTGCCAGAATTGTGTCACATCGAGCCCGCACAACAGTATAGCCAGGCGGGTGGTATATAAACATGGGGCGTATACAAGAAACCGATCGTAGTAATAAAGAACATTCAAAAGAAAGAGAATTATCCACAACAGTGACGAATTGCACTCTGGTTTCATAAATATCGATATTTTGTTTAAGAAGTGCCTTTAAACAAGTAATCAAGAAGTCTGCATAACAGAGCTGGGCTGGCACATGCGAGCACAGGTCCGCTACTTCCAAATTACCGACAGCAGTGGCTCAGCTGGCTAAAGTGCAGCGTTAGGTCATGGGGCCAAGCTCTCTGCTGACTCGGTAGACGCGTGGGTTCGAGCCCCACCGTCGGCCGTCCTTGAAATGGTTTTCCGTGGTTTCCCATTTTCAACACCAGGCAAATGCTGGAACTGTACCTTCTGACAGGCCACGGCCGATTCCTTCCAGATCCTCACCCAGTTTCATTCATCTTCATCCATTCCATCTCTCATCCCGACGCGCAGGTCGCCCACGGGCGTCGAATAGAAAGACCTGCACTCGGCCTCTGAGGAGGCCACACGAAAAAAAAAGTTCCAAATTACTTTCATATAGTTTCAATGTACTGTACATATGAAATACAGTGTGCCAAACCTACAATAAAAGGTGACGCACACCAAAACCAGTGGCCACACTCGAATGCGGAACCGTCCAACGAGAGGAGGCTCCTGCGAAAATGTACCACTGTCACTGAACTGTTGCTATGGTAACACGCACCAAATTGCAAAATCTGCTGACGCCGTTAACACGTGCTTCCTATGCTGACCCAGTTGCTATCGTGAATGTACACTTTGTTAATTGAGCTTTGAATCTTTTTCATATTTTGTCATTATCCATGCGGTTTTTGTTAGATATTTAGTTAATTGGTTCGTTAGTTAATTAGGTAGTCAATGTGTGAGTGGGTTTTATCTTAGTGTTCATAGTTTACATCAGTGTATTTGCTCTTGTGTTTTTTCGCGAGTGATAGTGATTTCAAGGAAATCAAAAGAAACGCCCAAGAGCACAACTGGACGAGGGAAGGGAGCTGATCTCATCAGTGAGAGATTTCTTTAATTCCTTATTTCTCTCATACTGTATTTTTGAGCACTCAGTCCTATATGACGTTTCGGGAGAGTGATGGCACAGTGGCTTCGCTGCTCGTCTCTCACCCGGACGACTTGGGTTCGAATCCCGGTGACAGATGGGTGGAATTTTCACCTGAAAAATCACGTGGCGTCAGGAAGGGCATCCGGCCTTAAGTCCCCGGCCAAAACCAAAATGAGCCTGGTTGGCTCCGGTGACCCCAATTAATTGGGAAAAGCCGAAGGAAGTTTTTTTTAGTCCTATATGACGTTTCGTATCTCCAATATGATTCATCACGAATAATGATTGGCCCAATTCTGGTTCGATGGCTTATGTAGCAGGTTAAAAATGAAAACGGCGGTGAGGAAATACAAAATACTGTATTTATGTCACGTGTCACGTGGTATTCTTTATTAAGAGGTGGATTGTGAACAAGTAGCGAAAGTGGTCTAAGTGACAGGAGCAGAGCGCGAGAATGTAGCAACGCCGAGCAAAATCAAGATATCGCCGCATGACCTCATACCCCAACTCTCGTTGGGCAGAAATTAGGCTCAATGCACATTTGCACAGCCTGCTGTTGATCTGCACGCTGAGCGGTGCGAGTACAATCTGTCACTCTTGGTTTTTCGCGGATCGCGCGATGACGCGAGCTGTGGTCGAAGGAGGGGGGCAAACGGCTTGCATTGGCCGGATCACCGCTGACACCTCGGACACTAAACGCACGCAAGATTGTGCCATCTATAACTGACTAGCGGACCCGTGCGAGAAATCTCGCATGTTCATAAGCCACACTTTCCCCTATAGGATTATAATAAGAGACTTAGGGAGAAAGTTTGTTATGTTTTTAATTGAACCAAATGATTATAGAACACTATTTACGTTTCAGGCGTCCCTACGGCAATAATGCGAACTGAACAGCAATGATGTCGCGTATTTTCATACAGCAACAGTATTTGCAAATCGCACACTTCATACAAAAATTGATATATATGAAATTAGAATGCAATTCGTCACTGCTAATGTCATTTATGTGCTGACTTGTGAGTCCATTGATTGACAGCTTAGCCGTAACACTCACCGGTTAGGCTATTCGATATTTACGAAATCATACGATTTGAGTAGGCCTACTCATTCCTTTAAATTACTGTTTCTGAAATTCATGCAAAATGATAAAGGAAACACCTCAGAAAGTTAAAATGACATGAAACAGGGAAATAAGAAGTGGACAGCATTATGGAGCGTATCTTCCTGCATCGATATTATCTGCAAATCGCACACTTCGTACAGTTTTTTTTAAAGTAATTTTTAAAGGAATTATAGATATTTATGATATTAGAGTTCAATGCGTCACTCGTAATGTATAGTCCCTTCCATTTGATGCTCATTTTTCACGAATGGTCGCTTGTGAGTGCCGCAGGAGGGATCTATACTACTGAAATAATAGACTATATATGATATACTGTAATGTTATTGCGGAGTGATTTTACCATGGCTATGTAAGTAAATATCTATCAGTTGTAACTCTTCAGTTACTGATTTCCTTGAAGTCATTATTATCACTCGCGAAACAAAACAAGAGCAACTGACAGTTTGTATAGGCAACACTGAAATAATGGCTTCAAAACTTTACATTTACAGTAAATATCTATGTTGGCACCATTGTCTCGGACGGAATAACTTATTTTTAGTGGTTAAAGCAAAATGGCTCGGACTGTAAGAGTCAAAGGTTGCTGGGTTTTTATGTATCACTACAAAAATTTATCAATGAAGGAATAAAACTGTGCCACTAAACGGACTGTGAAAACTCATGAATCCCCATTTAAAAATACTGTAGGCCTACTACATGTATAGGCCTAATGCTTTGTCACAAAACATATACTGTACAAACAAGATGTTCTGTGAAAACTGTCTCTTAAATTCATTGGTATAATTGTATCTCGTAACCTTATTAAGCAGTAGCATTTCATAGATTTAGGGTGATCAACTATCAACGCACTGAGTCAAGTAATATAAACCTGTATGGTCCATACTGGTACAAGATCAAGAATTGGAAATCTGCCGTGTCACATAACACACCTCGAATATGTGCCTTTCACTGTATAAGCGTCTTATTTGAATCTACCACCAGGGTAAGTTTCGTCATTGTTTATCGCTCTGTGATTTGCGTTACGTCTCATGAGGTTGGCGTCATAAAGGGCATCCAGCCGTAAGAACCATGCCAGGTTTCATTGCACTGGGCCCACCTCGTAGCGTAGTGGCTAGCTGTTGTCGTGGAAGCCCGGGGTCGATTTCCGGCTCTGCCATGAAATTCCATTCTGGTTTGAGGACTGGAGCGGGGGTACTCAGCCTTGAGAGGCAAAACTGAGAACAAATGCGATCGATTCCCACCTCAGCTCTCCTGAAAGTGGGTTTCCGTGGTGTCCCTACTTCTACTCCAGGCAAATTGCAGGTATGGTACCTAGATTAAGGCCACGGCCATCTCCTACACAATTCATAACCCAATTCCAAATAGGCCTACACACACTAGATGACCATCACAATGACATAGGTTATCCGACAGATTCCACACATACCCATGTACACGGGGCTACATGACCACGATGTCGCAAAGCCCCTAAGTGAATCAACAACTACTTCATAGCACTAGGATGAAAAAGGAAGATTGTAGTTTTACGTGACCGTGAATCTTGTGATTATGAGCCACGGGACCTCCTTTTTACGTGGAATCTGAACCACAGGACATGGCATTTCACATTGAAAATCTCACATGCATTGACCGGGAATCGAACCCAGTCCACCTAGGTGAGAGGCCAACAGCTTCACCGCTGCGCCACCACGCCCCTGCACTAGGATGATTTGGTCTCCAGAGAGAGAAGTTAAATTGTAAAAATTCCAAGGCCACCATGTTGGTTCCTTGTTTACTACGATTTTGAAAAGTAAACTAGTAAATGTGTTTTGCAGTCCTCTATCACGCCGCAAAATGGCAGGTATTTAGCTGCAAAAGCGTCCGACTGAAAGTTAAATCTTGAAAATACGTGAGGCTGCCATGTCGGTTTGTTCCTCGTCACGATCTCGAAAGTTATATTTTGTTTCATAGTCCTCTATAATGGCAAAACTTTTCATTTTATAGGTGTGATAGGTTACGAGAACAGGCAAATACAATTTGGAAATTCGCGCCACCGCCATGTTGGTATCATATTTGTCTCGGTTGCGAAATTCATAATTTGATGCATAGCCCTTCATGCCATGACACAAACTTTCAGTAGAATAGAAGCATTTAAAATGTGGTGTTACAGGAGAATGATGAAGAATAGATGAGTGGATATAATAACAAATGCAGAGGTATTAAGACGAATGGGCGAGGAGAGATGTTTCTGGCGAGTGCTGATGAAAAAAGAGATAGATTGGCAAGGCTCATAATAAGCCACCAAGGTATAGCAAACTTGGATGTGGGAGAAAGGATCGAGGTCAAGAGCTGAAGGGGAGGTATGGAGTGCTGTATCAAACCAGTCTGGAGACTGAAGACTTAGACAACAACAGTGTAGCCTATATATATTACCAGTAATCTGCCATGAAGTTCATATACGGAGCGGTTCCTGAAGAATATTAGGAAGCTCTGTCTCCTGTAGATCCCGTTTGGCCGCAGGCCAACACCCCAGCAGCCTCATATTTCCTCGAGTACAGCTTAATTCTCACTCTGATCTCAAAACAGAAGAAATGCTATCTGCAGTAGTAATGGGGTCGAGGTAAGCAGGATTCATGGGCTTATCTATACATAGCATAAAACAAAGTCCCCGATTCTTGGATGTAACGGGTGATATCGAGAACCACTGGATGGATTTTGATGTGGTTTTCACTATTCTGTAAAGGATTTCTCGAGGAAGGTTTCTGTTGAAAAACATTCATTTATGACCAAAGGAAGCCGAGCAGTAACGATTTCAGTGAATCGAGTCGAAGAATGACCTGCCGTCCGCGCGCCTTTAAGCTTACGCTGGGTAAACCGTTAAAAGATACTGGGCGTAGGCGGGGTGGGTTGCTAGTCGTCTCATAAGTAATACATACGTGTATCCAGGCCCAACGAGAGGGAGGGGCAAGCGGGGCTGTAGCCCCGGGGCCCAGATTTGCTGAGGGGCCTGAGGACTTTATTTAAATTAGTCTGAACTATTATTCTCTTTTTCTGAAATGACTCGGTTCGATGAAAATATAGCCAGTGAGTAGTATCCAAAATATTGCAAAGAGATCATATAGCCTAAATGTTATAAATAACCATTGTGTTTTTCGTTTTTTCTTCTGAGGAAATGGCAAAGTTGCCAGAGTTGTCCATTTAATTTATAACGTGCGTAGGTTCAAGAGCTCTTTGTGAAGCGTAACGTTTCTAATTCAATCTCAGAGAAAAAAAAACTCTTTACTTCATGCATTTTTGAAAGGAGTTTGGCTTACTTGTGGTGCCTTAACACGTTCAGATACAATGAAAGTGGAATTTTCAATTCACAGTGACCAAAATCTCGAAGCAGGCTACAAGAACAACCAATTAGGGATAAAAAGGAGAGTAGCTGAATAATTAAAAACAATGTAAATACATATTCAAATGGGCAAGCTAAATTCCATGGAGCATCTTTTTTTTTTGGGGGGGGGGGGGAGTTAAAAATTTGCAAGTTTAATACTGTAATTCCAAAATTGTCACAGGTTGGATAAAAATGGAGAGGCCCGGAAGAGCTTGTCCTAGGGCCCGTGATCGCTCTCTACGGCCCTGCGTGTATCAATTGCGAGAGGTTGTTGTTGCACTTGGGTGCATGTGACATCGGTCAAATAACGTGTGTTATTATGATGATGTCTGTACTAGAATTGACACTAGTAACTGTGACTAGGATTGAGAAGGTGGGTGTGGACTTAAGATACAATTAAAACTAACACCTTGAGGTGGGAAACATATACTGTATACAGTAGCGGCTGGTGAAGAAAAATTGTGGGTGTGCACTCTTAAAAAAAAAGTCTAAATTTGATGCATATCTAAGCATACAAAATAACTGTCTCCTCACTATGTTACTCTATTTTGTATGCTTAGATATGCATCTAGTGGCACTTGGAGTTGGTTTTTCGACACCTCGCTATTTTGCTGGTCTATGTTCCCTCCTGAATGCACAATGAAGCTGTTGTCTGATTTGTTACTTTCCTAGTACTTGTAATTCCAATTCTGCATTCATGTAGGCTTTTGATTGTTCACTTTTGTCGATTTTAGTTAGATTTCATTAGAAAGCTACCTATTGCAAAGGGTACCATTTCGACATCCGGAAAAAAATTGACATATCTTCGCGTTTTACATCCCACAGATCCCAAAACCACCGTCAGTTCAAAAGTTAATATTATAATGTATATGTACAGGCCTACATAAAATATAACCATTCAAAATCTCGGTCGGGTTCGCTAACGGGCAAAATCGGACCAAGGGGTTGGAAATGGGGGAGGGGGGGGGGTGAAATATTGCTATAACTTTCATAGTATTTTAAAAACTGAATCCATTCAAAGTTCGTACTATTTTTGGAATAAGGGCCAAATGCTTATCTTCGTAAGTTTGACCAAAGGGGTGGGGAAAATGGAGTTTTTAGAGAAAAGAAATCATACCTCCCTTAATAGGCACAATATCAAAACAGTTTAAAATGGCGAATACCCCTCTAAAATGTAACAACTTTTTTTGCCTGAAAGAATATTTGATATGACCCACCCTTGCACCAAGGCATGAGCAAAATGTTTCAGGTATTATAAGAAGATGCTGTGTGCTAAACATGTGTAACTTTCGTAGGTATACTGTACAACAATTGGCAAATTTAGTGAATTCCAAGCATTTTTCTTTGCCCGGTGAAATATACCTCCGCTTCCAGCGTGCAGATGGGGATTTTCTTTTCTTGTGCACGTAGCACGACTTTAAGCACGGTAAGCAATACATCCAGTTGGTTAGTTCACAGCCACAAGCCCACTCATACTAACTTGCTGTAACTTCATCATGGAATAAGCGATTCCTAACTTTCGCTTTGTACAGGGATGTTTGAATTAAATTCAGGTTTGGAATAGGTCTTCCCATTTCTTATTATATGGCCACCTTTTCTTGCAGAGTAAGTAAGTTGAGACGATGTAATAGCCTGAACAGTAGCGATAATAATCCCGAATCCCACCTCGGCCGTCCTGAAAATGATTTTCGTGGTTTTTCATTTTTATCACTAGGCAAATACCGGGACGGTTCCTTTCAGGCCAACGGTCAAAATCTCTTCTTTGACCCTGAATTAGACCCATGTTTGCGGTCACATGTCACCATCCCCAGTTGCATTTGCTGAAAAAGAGTGTTTGCCTCCCAGACACCATCCTTCCGACGGTAGAGGAATGATTCTAGCTATGTCAGTGGGTGAAGCCAAGCTGGGAGGATAAGCTATCAATTACGTAATAATGCACACGCACTCAAATATTCCTCACTTTAGAAACACACTTGTGACAAATACTTGCCACGTCCAAGATCAACAAGATAATAGGCTGCGTTAATCCTCCAAATTACTGGACCTTAAAAATCTGTAAATTATAAAGAAATGTAATGAAACTGAATTCACTGTTACAACTATAGATTATATAATATCATACAGTTGGCTGCATGATTGTGGTTTTTTAAATGCACATTGAAAATCAAATGGCAGTGGCGCTAGCTGCGTAAAGACACAACCTTTCAAACCACTTCAATCTGCGCATGAAACTCTACTTGGTACAAAAATTCACCAACAGATAGTGCGGTAGCTCCTACACGCTAGCGGTCATCGCTTCTTCGTCTGTCAATCAGATGCGACAGGAGCTGGAAAAAAAACGGAGCATGCGCAGTACAATTCGCCAGGCAAGGATTTGGCTCCGATTCTGTTATAGTAAACACACATCCCCGCTCCCCTCTTGCCATCCCCTCTCCTGCCGTCAAGCCTAACGCTGGCTACAATTTTGCAGGTGGCGAACGGCGATATTTGATGATACCTGAGTCAGCACACAAGCAACGTGCAGTGAGGCGCAACGAACGCGGTACATTTAAATGTAAAAAAGCGGTATTCTGGACATTTGTTAACGCTTTATACAACCATAAAATCTTATATTAATTTTTATATTCGTAAAATTCAAATGTGAACGGCAATTTTTCAAGAATGGGTGTGCACTGGCTCCAGGGCGAATACCCAGAAACCGCCACTGCTGTCATGTTCCAACAGCGCTTGCATCTCGTTCAACTGTCAATAAGGCGCACTCTAGCGGCACACACCGATGTACACACATTGTTGCCAACATGTGGGATACAAAATCGGCTTCCTTTAGTCATAAATGAATAATTTTTCTAAAATAACCTCCCTCGAGAACAGTGCAAACCGCATCAAAATCCATCCAGTGGTTCTCGAGATTACCCGCTTCCTTCAGTTAAATGGCTTATCCGCCGAACTGTCAGAACACATCTCTGAGACAAAGTCATTGTTCGCTACTTGGTTAGATGACACAGTTCGGGCGAAGCCACTGGTTGCAATACCGGTACGTTGCAATACTTTCTGTGTTTGAGATATTTAAGTTACGAGAGCGGAATATACGAGTCAACCTCCATCAAAATCTGGGAATTTTTCTACAGTACCGTAACTTATGTAATTAAGATACAAGAGTCGAACATTTTATCGCTAAAGGGTGTTATTACATTTTTCAGCAGTGCCAACATTATTGTTTGGCACTGGTCTTGCCTCCTAGCTCGAGCGTGGTGAACGCGGAATAAGGCTTTACATACAAACCTAACCTGGGGCTTACGCCCAGACCCCCTTCCTTGTAGTGCAATCAGTAATTTTCGTCCAGACAGTCGTCTAACCAAGTAGCGACCAATGGTTTCGTCCAGACTGTCGTCTAACTAAGACGAGCCCGATTCTTTTTTTTTTCACGTAATTGCAACATTACATGTGTCGTCTAATGTAGGCCTATTTTGTATCGGATATGTTGGTAACTAATGACGTCAACGTGATCGCTGCGGCAGTTTCACATACTAAATATGCTGTCGAACATGGCTGCGGTTGTTAAATATACAATAAATAAAAACACATATTTAAGTGATTTAGCACATATATCCGGTGCAGGAGTAATCAAGGTTAGTAGTTACAATTGATAATGCCCCCCCCCCCTGCCAAAAGATGAAATACGGTATGAAAATAATATATTATCAAAGTGAAAGCGAAAAGGAAAAGAGGGATACGTGGTACAGAATTAATCTGAAATTTCCCTACAGTATATAAGTCGTGTTGTAAAGGGGATAGCGGGTGGGTTACAGACAGCGAAGGAGAAAACGTCTATTAGGACATCGTTTCCACAATTATTTTTCATCATTACACAAGTTATTTAGGCTAATTCAAGTGTTCTACTTGGTTCATCACTCCTGAAGTGTTACCTCTATTGCGGTATGTATGTCGTTTTGCCTTGAACATTTTTGCCTGAAGACGGGCTATTATTTTATGTAATTTCTTAATTTATTCCACTAATATGTATAGGTTTTACAATATTTACATTATTCATGTAAAGTTTAGATGGATGGCTACAGAAAATACTGAAACCTGTTTTACAAAACGCTTTAACTCACAAATTTCGTTACATTTTGCAAATCTTACAATTTTCTATTTTTTAGTAAAGTTCTTTTGGCTGTCTTTTTTTTTTTTTTTTACAAAAACAGTGTTAATGTTTGCACTGCACAACACCACTGGTCACTAAAAACAAGTGTTTCCGCCCTTAGCGTCTATGACAGCTTGTAAACGCTCAGGCATACAGTTCACAACTCGTCGAATGACATTTGCCGGGATGCGATCCCATTCCTCCAACAGCGATGTTCTCAGTTGTACCAAGGTGGTGGGGTCACACTGTCTGACGTTCCACTTTTTTTGCCGGTCAGTGTATTACTCCGTCGATAAAGCTTGCCTTTCAATGCGTGTATTTAACTTGTCAATTTGTCAGTGAATTTTCTGCAAGTGCCTTTTAATGTGCCAGGTCTTGGTGCCAGGTGACGAGAGGTCAGGAGAGTATTCTTTCAACCATCTCGCGCTGTGTGGCTAGCATTTTTTTGGCAGTTGGTCCAGGTTCGATATCCGGCTCTGACAAGAAATTTTAATTTTGAACTGAGGGATGGAACAAGGCACACTAAGCCTCGTGAGGCACAACTGAGAAGAGGAGGGTTCGATTCCCATCTTAGCCATCTTGGCAGTGGTTTCCGCACTTCTACTCCAGGCAAATGCCGGGATGGTTTCTAATTTAAGGCCATGGCCGCCTCGTTCCCAATCCTCATCTGAATAATAAATGCACACACTAATATAGCCATCAAAATAACACAGGTTATCAGACAAATTCCACATGCCCAAGTACACAGATCTACATGACCATGATGTTGCAAAGCCCCAGAATCAACCAACAACTGCTGCTTTCTACCACTCCAAGAAGAAATCTTAAGAGTTGCCATCCACGACTAGTTCGAAATGTTTTAGGCCTAAGCATTAGATCAACCATCTTCTTGCATCTCAATAGGGATTTGCCAATAGGCTTTCAATAGCTTGTCTCAATTCTGCCTCCATATATGTAGGCCTATACATGCAAGAAATGAGTATGGTACTTATCAAAAATAAAGAAATAATAAGCTAATATGTACCCTACTATTTTATTTCTCTCCTACTCCTAAATCCTTCTCTGAACACTCATCTTAAAACAGAATGGTCTGCATTTTTGGACTAATTATAAAAATGTAGCCTTTAAGAAGAAATGAACATGCTCATCTTCAGCTCCCCAGCAAAACGGGAAAAAACCTTGAGTAAGTATTAATGTTTCTGTTCTTATGCATTTTATATGATGCTTTAAGAATCAATCTAGAAGAGCTAATTTAAGTTAACTTCACTACCATAATACTGCTTAAGAGTTTTGACTGTTGAGGACTGATGACCATGATGTCCCTAACTTGAGCAAGGACTGCTTCACAACTTTATGTAAAATGTATTTTCGTAAAAGGGCCTTTACTTAGTTTGGAACATAGGCGATACGTGTTACCTGAATGTGTGCTGACTTTTTGGTGTTAAATGATGTAGGTTGGCAACACCAAATGTGGCGGCCATGTTGGTTTTCTAGTAACTTATTTAAGGTGTCCCGGACTATAGCTACGTTCAATTTCATAAACACTGGGCTTACAAATCCCGTATAGTTAAGTAAAAATATCAGCCTGGTCGTTATTTCAGTAGCAACGAAGCTCTGTGGCGGCTATTGCCGTTTCCGTAACACTTAAGGCATCCCACCGTCACATACCTCATCAATGTGCACTTACAAAATTGTGAACCAGTCTATTTTACTGAAAATAATTTCTACGAGCGAGTATCTAATCCAGCAAAAACTACTCACTACCTTTTCCAAAATGTACACAAGACATGATTTTTAAAGCACTCTTCTGTATGTTGAGGTACAGAGATATACCACATGCAGTAGCGGCTGGTGAAGAAAAATTGTGGGTGTGCACTCTTAAAAAAAAGTCTAAATTTGATGCATATCTAAGCATACAAAATAACTGTCTCCTCACTATGTTACTCTATTTTGTATGCTTAGATATGCATCTAGTGGCACTTGGAGTTGTTTTTTCGACACCTCGCTATTTTGCTGTTCTATGTTCCCTCCTGAATGCACAATGAAGCTGTTGTCTGATTTGTTACTTTCCTAGTACTTGTAATTCCAATTCTGCATTCATGTAGGCTTTTGATTGTTCACTTTTGTCGATTTTAGTTAGATTTCATTAGAAAGCTACCTATTGCAAAGGGTACCATTTCGACATCCGGAAAAAAATTGACATATCTTCGCGTTTTACATCCCACAGATCCCAAAACCACCGTCAGTTCAAAAGTTAATATTATAATGTATATGTACAGGCCTACATAAAATATAACCATTCAAAATCTCGGTCGGGTTCGCTAACGGGTAAAATCGGACCAAGGGGTTGGAAATGGGGGAGGGGGGGGGGGGTGAAATATTGCTATAACTTTCATAGTATTTTAAAAACTGAATCCATTCAAAGTTCGTACTATTTTTGGAATAAGGGCCAAATGCTTATCTTCGTAAGTTTGACCAAAGGGGTGGGGAAAATGGAGTTTTTAGAGAAAAGAAATCATACCTCCCTTAATAGGCACAATATCAAAACAGTTTAAAATGGCCAATACCCCTCTAAAATGTAACAACTTTTTTTGCCTGAAAGAATATTTGATATGACCCACCCTTGCACCAAGGGATGAGCAAAATGTTTCAGGTATTATAAGAAGATGCTGTGTGCTAAACATGTGTAACTTTCGTAGGTATACTGTACAACAATTGGCAAATTTAGTGAATTCCAAGCATTTTTCTTTGCCCGGTGAAATATACCTCCGCTTCCAGCGTGCAGATGGGGATTTTCTTTTCTTGTGCACGTAGCACGACTTTAAGCACGGTAAGCAATACATCCAGTTGGTTAGTTCACAGCCACAAGCCCACTCATACTAACTTGCTGTAACTTCATCATGGAATAAGCGATTCCTAACTTTCGCTTTGTACAGGGATGTTTGAATTAAATTCAGGTTTGGAATAGGTCTTCCCATTTCTTATTATATGGCCACCTTTTCTTGCAGAGTAAGTAAGTTGAGACGATGTAATAGCCTGAACAGTAGCGATAATAATCCCGAATCCCACCTCGGCCGTCCTGAAAATGATTTTCGTGGTTTTTCATTTTTATCACTAGGCAAATACCGGGACGGTTCCTTTCAGGCCAACGGTCAAAATCTCTTCTTTGACCCTGAATTAGACCCATGTTTGCGGTCACATGTCACCATCCCCAGTTGCATTTGCTGAAAAAGAGTGTTTGCCTCCCAGACACCATCCTTCCGACGGTAGAGGAATGATTCTAGCTATGTCAGTGGGTGAAGCCAAGCTGGGAGGATAAGCTATCAATTACGTAATAATGCACACGCACTCAAATATTCCTCACTTTAGAAACACACTTGTGACAAATACTTGCCACGTCCAAGATCAACAAGATAATAGGCTGCGTTAATCCTCCAAATTACTGGACCTTAAAAATCTAAATTATAAAGAAATGTAATGAAACTGAATTCACTGTTACAACTATAGACTATATAATATCATACAGTTGGCTGCATGATTGTGGTTTTTTAAATGCACATTGAAAATCAAATGGCAGTGGCGCTAGCTGCGTAAAGACACAACCTTTCAAACCGCTTCAATCTGCGCATGAAACTCTACTTGGTACAAAAATTCACCAACAGATAGTGCGGTAGCTCCTACACGCTAGCGGTCATCGCTTCTTCGTCTGTCAATCAGATGCGACAGGAGCTGGAAAAAAAACGGAGCATGCGCAGTACAATTCGCCAGGCACGGATTTGGCTCCGATTCTGTTATAGTAAACACACATCCCCGCTCCCCTCTTGCCATCCCCTCTCCTGCCGTCAAGCCTAACGCTGGCTACAATTTTGCAGGTGGCGAACGGCGATATTTGATGATACCTGAGTCAGCACACAAGCAACGTGCAGTGAGGCGCAACGAACGCGGTACATTTAAATGTAAAAAAGCGGTATTCTGGACATTTGTTAACGCTTTATACTACCATAAAATCTTATATTAATTTTTATATTCGTAAAATTCAAATGTGAACGGCAATTTTTCAAGAATGGGTGTGCACTGGCTCCAGGGCGAATACCCAGAAACCGCCACTGACTGTATATAATTCTCTCTCTCTGCACCTCCACCATGCCTGCCAGAAGACCATACGATATTTTCATCTCTCTGTCTTTCTCAGACACACGTACCTGCGTCTCCTCTTCCAAATGATGAATCAAGTGATTTGACCACGTCCCATTATTGCAGTGCTGATGGACACTTGAGATAGCGCTGAGGGTGGTAGCAGACTACACTTACAGGCACGTAGCTCTGCACTTCCCCATCCCACTCTCCCGGTATAGTCTACTACTGCAGCGTAAAGCATTTGCCACGCTGAGCGTGTCTGTGTCTGACTCGCGCGTTAATATCCTCAGCAGGGAAGTATTCATCACGCTCCCCGTTCTGTTTACACCCCCACTCCTATCGCTGAGCTCTAAAGGTCAAGTGCACAGCTAAGCGCCGATATTTATACACGGTAGTGGGTAGATTATTGGCTGAGGAATAACCTAACCACCAAGGGAAGATGATAAAGAAAAGGAGGTGGGTTTCGGACTGGAGAGAAAGGATAGAGAAATGGGAGGAGAGTCCCACAAAAGTTATAAATTTAACTTTAAATGCACTCAGAGACGGTTGCCATTGCAAATCCGCTCTCTGATACCTAAAATGGGTAAGGACCTGGTCGAAGCTAACGGGAACCACAGCTAGGACTTGGGCGGTTTGCCAGAGAAAGGCTTTAGCGTATTCCCTCTCAAGCATGCATATGCCTACTATGGGGAAGGGTGATGGTCTGACAAGACAAATAGTAACAGATTCATTCTGTATTAACAATGGCATGAACTTAGGAAGAGTCAGGGAAGACAGGATCTTGCCTAACCGTTGTATTAGAGAAATGATGAGTCAAAGAAAGAAAGTTCAAGTTTATTTAACAATGCAAAAAAGTCTAATAAATTTGACAAGTATATAGTTTCAATTTTTAGTAACAATTTGGGGTCACAGACCTCAGAAAACATTAAACGTTTGCGCCAGGCAATTAACAATTTATTAGGTTTCAAACCTTTATAAAATCCTAGCAAGGATTTAAAATAGCGAAGATAAAAATTCAAAATTTAAAGACAATTAAGGTGATTAAAGTTTAACAAGAAACAGAGTACAAGGTGTGTACTATAAGAAATCTTTGCGTACCTATCTTAGAAAAAGTTACAACTGAAAAATAACAAAGAAAGAGAACAGGAGAATGAAAGAGAAGTTCCTATAACTTCTTATATTTATACTGGATTACTTTTATGATAGCTATGCAAAATAGAGCAGGTCACTTACTGTGAAACCTGAAGAGAAAGGCAAAAGGAAGGTTCTAGACTTCCTATGTTCAAGTAGGAATCACGAGACAAATGGGGCAAGTTTCCCTTTCGTGAGACCTAGAAATAACTTTATTAATATGGTTTGTTAGTAAGGTTTAGGAAAGATCAATTGGGATTTAGGATCAATGTTCATGGCCTTATTTAAGGTAAACGGACGATCGCGACGCGGTAGAAAAGTTGAACAAGCACTAGTTATCACTATAGTCTTTTGAATAGATGAAAAATTCACTGTAGTAACACGAAAGTTTATGGCAAAGAAAGTTATTGCAAAGATGAAAAAGGACTGATTGCACTAGATAGGCGAAAGTCTATTGCTTGAGAAAGTTGTGGATTACAATTAAATGCGCCATAGAACATTCCAACGGTGGAAGAAAATTCGCTATTGAGCTTTAATTCAGAAGTGAGATTCTTCAATTTTAAATAGTATTCTCACAAGTGAGTGAAAAATACATGACGGCAGGACTTTTAGATAAAGTACAGGATCTGAAAGGTTCCAGAACGATCTTAATAGAAGAATGGGGCCAAAGTTAATCCAGCAGAGGAACTTGCTTGGTAATTTATAGACAGCGGGTATTAGATAATATCCCACGTGGTGAGAAGATTTCTCATTTAAATAGCTTAAGAAAAGCTACTTTCTATTAAGGTTGGTTTAGACAGACAAAAGCTCAACATGGCAAATCCCGCGAAGAATGATTACCGCCCCAAATAAGTAATCTCACACTGTCTATAAAATGATCAATAAAAGCATGTAGATAATAAAACTGATGAAGATGAGGTAAAAACCTTAAGTCTGTACTTATCTTGGTTGCATGTCGAAGGTGAAGTTCCCTTTGACGAGTACTTAATGTGCCAACATGGCGTAGAACGTAGAGAGTGCCTCTTGGTTTGAGGAGACTGGCTCTAGTTGAGCCTTGACTGACCGAGTCAACTGCCGACTTACAAGTGAGACCCACTCAGCGAAGCGCGGAGGGTCCAAGGAAGAGAAAAGAGTGGGGGTAGGAGACAAAAGGAAAACATATAAGCATGACCAATATTGTAAACTTAAATTCTCTTGAGGAAATGGTCTTCAAAGAGTTGATAGCAGGCGATGGCAACGAGATCTGGTGGCCAGATGGAAAAGGAAGTCCTCTTGCACCAGGAAGAATTGAGGAGCTTCAGAGATTCGCTGCTAGATGACGCTAGGTGGGTCATGGAAGATATATATCTAGAACAGACTCACAATGACATAAGAGACATGACCATCAAAGAGAAACTAGGAGATCACTGTTGGTGTTTGAGAAAAAGGATGAAATGAACAAGCAAAGAGCATTAAAAAGAATACTCTATCTTACCGTGTATTCCAATAATACACCATACTGGGAGGGACAAATACCAACAGAGAACAAAATAAACAATTAAACATTTAAAGGTAATGGAGAAATTAGAGACAGTGGTCTTGTAATATGACCATTAGTGGTTAAGATTTTGGCCACCCTGACTCTCCCATCCCTTCCAGGATAACACTCGGTCACTCTACCAGAAGTCCAAACCAGGGGGGGGGGGGGAGAGACATCCCTAACCAAGACCAAGTCCCCCACTTTAATGTCGGGACTGGAAAGAAACCACTTCTGTCTCCGTTGCAAGGAAGTTAAATATTCCAAGTTCCACCTCTTCCAGAAAGAATTGCGAAGGGCTTCAAGTTTATGCCAAACAACAGGCAAATTAGAACCCCTGAAAGAACTGGAAAGGGGAGGAGGGGCAGAAAGAGAAAGGCCTATAAGGAAGTGACCAGGTGTGAGTGGAAGCAGGTCATCAGGGTCATTGGAAAGCGGAGTTAATGGACAAGAATTAACAACACCTTCAATCACAAAATAGCTAGAAGCTGCGGGAAATAAAGCACTAGTAAAGATTGCGATAAGACGCAAAAGGAGAATTAACAAGTTTAAACAAAGCGTATAGAAACAAGTACATCTATTAAGGATAAGAATATACCAAATAAACAAAGGAACTATGCGAGTAGAAAGCAAGAACGCCATAGGTAACAACAATCTAGTAGCCATAAACAATGACCTTAAGTTATAATAAGTATCAAAGGGGTTGATCAGAAAAATACTTAAGTCAGCGAGAAACGTGACATAACAAGTGTAAATACAAAAACACATCGAATGTGACGACGAGAAAAAACAAGTTTGTTCATCAATGAACATTATAGGTGCAAAATATGTAAGCAAGGAGCAATACATGAACGCGTGAAAAATACGCAACGATGTTATGAAACAAGAATCGAAGCAGTTGTAGGATACGAGCGTAAGCAAGTGGGAGAGGCAGGCAAACACGGCCTTGACCAACATAGTACAGCGAGATGAAAATGAAAATCCACAGCCTGCTTCCAGTCTCCGACCGGGTCAGGAATGGAGTGAATGAAGCCCCCATCTAGCGGCGAAGATATGGTGTACAGCGAGATAAGGAATATAAATATCTGAAAGAGTCCTTAACCGGAACAAGTTTATTTTGGTAATAAGGTGAGCAGCTTCTGAACTTACAGAAGCAACTCTCAAGACAATGGTTGGCAGTCAGCCAGATTTGAGATAAGGGAAACTTGCTCTGACCTTTGGCAAGCATACAGGAAATAAACGACAACTTGGCCTTACTCAAGCTTTATACAAACAAGATTGAAAAACAAGCAGTTCGAAATAAACAAACAACACAAGTGAAATCAGCTGAGACTTAAAGCGGAGCAAGTGACACGACATGCAGTCATTCGTGGCTTGGACGTGAAAAAACAATTTAGAGACATATGAAATAAAGTAAGAACTCAATTTCGCATAATTTTGAGAATTACGGAATCCGACAATTTTCAACAGAAAAAAAAGCTTAATTCTTCCGAAAAAGGAAGAGAAGCTGGGACATTGAGAAGGAGTTTATGCGTAAGAATAGTTATTCTAGATGCTAGAGAATTCAGATTTTCAAGCGGTTTTAAAAGCGGCATCCAATTGTGAGGAAGGGGGAAGGAGCCGGCCGTGGCCATCCTACTAAATAGCGAAAGAAGTGAAGCATAGCTTACAGCGAAATGATGGTGACTGATAGCCATGGTTTTACACAAGGGGAAGATAGTTTTCGATAGAAAGTTTAAGCGATTACCTGCTATAAAAAATGACATGAGTAGGTAAACGAAGTAACACAAGGCGAGGCGAACTTGAATTGCCATTTTATGCGGGAAGAAGGCAAAACCATTTAAACAACTTACAAAGGTGGCGTAGTTGTTCACGATGAGACATCGTTTCGGCAAGTGTTTTTCAAAAGTATCGAGATTGAAAGCATGAGCGTTCTCTTTTTCAGAAAGGGGATTTATATCAGCAGTAACAAAATGACATTGCGATTTGGTTTGAAGACTGGGTTGTTGGATTTCACCAGTAATAACCCAACCAGAATCGGTGTCTCTGGCGACCACGTTTGAGGATAACTTGCGAACCTGTTTACGGAGGCAATTCCAAAAAACATTGGCACTGAAAAGTACATCAATGGGACCTTGAGCATTAAACTGAGGATCAGCTAACCTTAAGTGCGAAGGAATCTTTAAACCGGAAGTATTAATAGAGCTGCTAGGAGTGTCCTTGCCAATACTGGTAAGAATGAGACAGTTTAAGTTAAGATTGGTGTTTCTTTGACAAATGTCTCTGATTTTCAATTTTGAAGACTGCAAGGCTTGAGTTTTCAAATTGTCAATGCCGGATACATTGATGGGAGTAGGCGATGACGAAAGACCTAGTTTTTTAATTAACGATCGCGAAACAAAGTTGTGAGTTGAAGCGGAATCGAGAAGACCGCGGGTTCGAACCCAATTTCCAAATTTATCTTGGATTTCTAATTGTACAGTAGACAAAAGGACTTGCGCACTGTGAGAAGTTTCGGCGTTAGAAATGCAGGAAGAAGCATTAGTTTGTTCGGAGCTGCTCTGCATGGAGTTTGAAGAAGCGGGTACTGGTGACCTCGATTTATCATGAACGTGCAATAAAGAATGGTGCGGTTTTTTTGCAATGGAAACAGAGGTTGGAAGACGTACACTTAGAAGAAGAATGCTTAGGTGACAAGCAATTGAAGCAATGTTTGCTATTGAAGACAAACTTCCTTCGATCTTCGACAGACAATTCTTCAAAAGATTTGCACAAGTACAAAGTGTGCAACTTTTTACAGAGCATGCATTTTAAAAATTTGTTGAGCGGCCTGATATGTTCTCTTGGATGGTTGAAAGAAGCAGAACGAGTTTGCTTGTTCTCGACAGATGGGGGCTGATGACCCTTTGAAGAAGCAAGGTTTTTCTCAAAAATGTGACACTGATGACTCGTTTCGACATTTTCGCACTGAAATGAGAGTGCTGTAAGGACTTGGCACCGGCTGTTGAGAAACGAGATGAGGTGTTCGAACGAAAATTCCTCCTTGCGAGTGAGTTCGATCTCCCAAGCCTTTAGTGTCGAAAAATCGAATCTGTATGTAGCTAGATGAATAAGGATGGTGTCCCACGTTTGGACTGGTTGCTTGAGTTGATATAACGCTCTCACGTGCAATTGAATAGAGTCTAACAGGTCTCTTAAAGAGGTGACGTCATTAGGTTTGACGGCTGGCAGGTTGAACAGACAGCGGATGTGGCGAGCAACACTCAAACGTAAATTGCCATATCTCTCTTTAAGGAGATTAAAGGCGATGTGGTAGTTATCTGCGCTTAAAGGCAGTGACTGAACCAAGGCCAAGGCCTCGCCTTCCAAGGACGCACGCAGGAAATAGAACTTATGAATGTCGACAACGTCTGAGTTTTCATGAATTAGGGAGTAGTAAAGTTCATAAAAAGAATACCATTCACCTTCCTGGCCTGAGAAGTGAGGTAGGCTTATCTTTGGAAGTAACGGTTTCGGTTTATCCTTGTGAACTTAAGCGGGTGCGAACTGAGCCGGATTGATGACCCTAGTGTCCGGTTCTGAGATACTGCGGATCAGTTTGTGGGCCTTGGCAATCCCTTCAAAGTACAAGGGTTCGACCTCGTCCCGATCCGATTGAAGTTCTGGGCAAGCGGATTCAATCTCGGTTTGAGTTTGATCGTAATAATCATAGGATCGTTCGTACAACTTAAGGCGTTGTGTCAAGATGTCTAGATCACACTCGGCGGGATTTATTTTGTTGATGAAATTTCTGAATCTGGTGAGTTGTCCTTTATAGGAAGAACGTCTGGCAATGAGAGTTTCATCCTTTTCAGTAGGAGCCATGACAAAGTAAGTAAATTAAAATGTAACTCACGAAACTGTTGAACCTTGGAGATGCTGTCAAGCTGGCAGCAGCGAATAAGTAGAAAGAACGGGACACACCAAAGGAGACAGGAGTGGCCTCTTTCCCCTTCACAGGCTTTGCACGATGTAGTTATAGCTGAAAGATTCAAAGCAGGTATTAATAATTTGCAAGGTGTTGTCCAATGACACTTGACAAAGAATAGAAATAGCAAATGGACTCTCCCGGGTTTCGGCACCAATTTTTGGGTAGATTATTGGCTGAGGAATAACCTAACCACCAAGGGAAGATGATAAAGAAAAGGAGGTGGGTTTCGGACTGGAGAGAAAGGATAGAGAAATGGGAGGAGAGTCCCACAAAAGTTATAAATTTAACTTTAAATGCACTCAGAGACGGTTGCCATTGCAAATCCGCTCTCTGATACCTAAAATGGGTAAGGACCTGGTCGAAGCTAACGGGAACCACAGCTAGGACTTGGGCGGTTTGCCAGAGAAAGGCTTTAGCGTATTCCCTCTCAAGCATGCATATGCCTACTATGGGGAAGGGTGATGGTCTGACAAGACAAATAGTAACAGATTCATTCTGTATTAACAATGGCATGAACTTAGGAAGAGTCAGGGAAGACAGGATCTTGCCTAACCGTTGTATTAGAGAAATGATGAGTCAAAGAAAGAAAGTTTAAGTTTATTTAACAATGCAAAAAAAGTCTAATAAATTTGACAAGTATATAGTTTCAATTTTTAGTAACAATTTGGGGTCACAGACCTCAGAAAACATTAAACGTTTGCGCCAGGCAATTAACAATTTATTAGGTTTCAAACCTTTATAAAATCCTAGCAAGGATTTAAAATAGCGAAGATAAAAATTCAAAATTTAAAGACAATTAAGGTGATTAAAGTTTAACAAGAAACAGAGTACAAGGTGTGTACTATAAGAAATCTTTGCGTACCTATCTTAGAAAAAGTTACAACTGAAAAATAACAAAGAAAGAGAACAGGAGAATGAAAGAGAAGTTCCTATAACTTCTTATATTTATACTGGATTACTTTTATGATAGCTATGCAAAATAGAGCAGGTCACTTACTGTGAAACCTGAAGAGAAAGGCAAAAGGAAGGTTCTAGACTTCCTATGTTCAAGTAGGAATCACGAGACAAATGGGGCAAGTTTCCCTTTCGTTAGACCTAGAAATAACTTTATTAATATGGTTTGTTAGTAAGGTTTAGGAAAGATCAATTGGGATTTAGGATCAATGTTCATGGCCTTATTTAAGGTAAACGGACGATCGCGACGCGGTAGAAAAGTTGAACAAGCACTAGTTATCACTATAGTCTTTTGAATAGATGAAAAATTCACTGTAGTAACACGAAAGTTTATGGCAAAGAAAGTTATTGCAAAGATGAAAAAGGACTGGTTGCACTAGATAGGCGAAAGTCTATTGCTTGAGAAAGTTGTGGATTACAATTAAATGCGCCATAGAACATTCCAACGGTGGAAGAAAATTCGCTACTGAGCTTTAATTCAGAAGTGAGATTCTTCAATTTTAAATAGTATTCTCACAAGTGAGTGAAAAATACATGACGGCAGGACTTGTAGATAAAGTACAGGATCTGAAAGGTTCCAGAACGATCTTAATAGAAGAATGGGGCCAAAGTTAATCCAGCGGAGGAACTAGCTTGGTAATTTATAGACAGCGGGTATTAGATAATATCCCACGTGGTGAGAAGATTTCTCATTTAAATAGCTTAAGAAAAGCTACTTTCTATTAAGGTTGGCTTAGACAGACAAAAGCTCAACATGGCAAATCCCGCGAAGAATGATCACCGCCCCAAATAAGTAATCTCACACTGCCTATAAAATGATCAATAAAAGCATGTAGATAATAAAACTGATGAAGATGAGGTAAAAACCTTAAGTCTGTACTTATCTTGGTTGCATGTCGAAGGTGAAGTTCCCTTTGACGAGTACTTAATGTGCCAACATGGCGTAGAACGTAGAGAGTGCCTCTTGGTTTGAGGAGACTGGCTCTAGTTGAGCCTTGACTGACCGAGTCAACTGCCGACTTACAAGTGAGACCCACTCAGCGAAGCGCGGAGGGTCCAAGGAAGAGAAAAGAGTGGGGGTAGGAGACAAAAGGAAAACATATAAGCATGACCAATATTGTAAACTTAAATTCTCTTGAGGAAATGGTCTTCAAAGAGTTGATAGCAGGCGATGGCAACGAGATCTGGTGGCCAGATGGAAAAGGAAGTCCTCTTGCACCAGGAAGAATTGAGGAGCTTCAGAGATTCGCTGCTAGATGACGCTAGGTGGGTCATGGAAGATATATATCTAGAACAGACTCACAATGACATAAGAGACATGACCATCAAAGAGAAACTAGGAGATCACTGTTGGTGTTTGAGAAAAAGGATGAAATGAACAAGCAAAGAGCATTAAAAAGAATACTCTATCTTACCGTGTATTCCAAGAATACACCAGGTAGCCCTCGCCCACACATTGTTCTGGCCGTGACACACATCCAGTACTTCGAGTAAACCGATATTCATAGAGTATGTGTGAGCGAGAATGCCGTAAACTGTGTCCACTAACAAAATGAGCGCTGATTTGCCAAATATTTCAGATTTTTTAAAAATTAACTAGCAACCCGCCCCGGCTTCGCCCGGGAACAATTATGAATGCATTACGTGATAAGTATCGTTTTTCTTTCGATGTCAATGATCTACGACCTATATCCGTTTTACGTCTCGGCGTGGTGAGTAATCACTAACTGGACTATTAATTAAATTATCATGGAGATGCATGTGCAAGGAATTCTTGTCAGACGTCATTTAAGAAGGCGAGGTGCATGAAACACAAATTTCCCTTCCGTCCAATCTTAACTTGACTGTGTATTTTGCGGAACGAAAAGCTCACAGGCGAAATGAAGAAAAGCCGTGTTGCACTTCCAGGGAAACTCCAAACACAACCACTCTTCTCTGACTCAACAGTTTTCTGCTGGCTGTATCTGGGGTAATAGGCTCGCCCGTTAGCTAGGCTCAAACTGGGGTGATAGGCTCGTCCCTAGCTAGCTCGTAAACTGTCGCTTCAGTAATTGAATGGCGATTGTTGGAAGAAATGAAAACGCAAAAACACTTACTCTATAGTGGGCGATGTATTGAAGATAGAGATATGTTCTCGCGGACTTTTTTGTAGAATTTTTCATGCTGAATAATTCTTACACTCATAGTATGTAGATATTTTCAACGGTTTGACCAGCGTAAGCTTAAAAAGCGCACGGACGCCAGGTTTTTTTGTTTTGACTTATCACTGAAATTCGTTACTGCTTGGCTTTCTTTTTACATAAATAAATTATTTTCTACAGAAACCGTCCTCGAGATATCCTTTACAGAATGGTCAGAACCGCATCACAATGCATCCACTGGTTCTCGAGATTACCCGTTACATCCAAGAATCGGGGACTTTGTTTTATACTAAGTAGAGATGTAGCCAATGGCCATTTATTTTATTTTCAGGACGGGTCAGGGGAAGAATTTTGGAAGGAAATCAGCCGTCGGCCTATTGAAAGGAACCGTCCCGGTATTTGCCTGGTGGCGAAAATGGGAAACCACGAAAACCGTTTCCAGGTCGGCCGAGGAGGGATTCGAACCGATGCTCTCCCGATGCCAGCGAGGCACGAGGTAGCGCGTTAGCACTCTCAGCTACCATGGCCGGTCAGAAGAATATTTTGATCTACAGTAGGCCGATTGTCCATTATAAGACGTTATCACAAGATATGTCAGAATGGAATAATTCCAAAAATGTACTTTAGGAGTTTTTTTTTTTTTTTTTTTTTCACTTTATGGGGTACGGTATATTCCCCAAATTTCTGTAGGCTACCTTGCAGAGTATCCGTGGCTAAAATCAATATACACTCACTGACAAAAGAGAAAGAAGAAAAGTTTAACACCCAGAACGAAGAGTGGAATTAGGACGGACAGCGGTATGTAGCCTAAATGATTCGATTTACAAGGAGCTGGCACGTCGAGAACGATCACCAGAAAGCGTGAGAGGAGCCATAGTGTCCGGCAGCCATTCTGCACAGTGAAGGAAGATCACGAGGCTCACAGCATGCCTATTATACAACATTGGCTGTCACGCGGAGACCCTGGTTCAATTCCCGGCTCTGCCAAGAAATTTAACTCTGGTCTGAGGGCTGGAATGGGGTACACTCAGCCTTGTGAGGCAAAACTGAGAAAAGGCGGATTTGATTCCTATCTCAGCTATCTTGGAAGTGGTTTTCCGTGGTTTCCCCACTTCTACTCCAGGTGAATGACGGGATGGATCCTAAATTAAGGCCACGGCTGCTTCCTTTCCAATCCTCATCTGAATTACAAATACTAATACGAATACAGCCATCACAATAACACAGGTTATCAGACAAATTCCACAAACACACGCCAAGTACATGGTGCTACATGACCACGATGTCGCGAAGCCCCTAAATGATTCAACAACTATTATGCAATATTACAAACTCCATGATGGAATTTGAGAGTGGCCGCATTGATCGTGCAGTTGGCCGGCATGTGGGGACATATACTACTGTAGATGCCACAGTGGCCTGATATTGGACCACCCACACACATCGTGAAGGTTCCGATCGCCCAAGACAGAGAGTCGGACACAGGCTGCGGACTCTTCACGACACCACGTGTCTTTCACCCGGACTATCGTTTCACCGTCTCATGTGCCGACTGCCGTTAACACCAGAGCACAAACGTCTGCGTTTGGAGTGATGCAGTAATTGAGGAACATGAAGTAATGACGAGTGACGTATCGTATTCAACGGTTCTGCTTGTCCATGACCAACGTGTTCTCGTATGGCGGTTCCGAGGGGAGAGGACCAATCCGGCCAATGTTGTAGAGTGACTCACCGGCACGGCATAACTCTATAGGTAGCCGTAGGGTAAGAGTAAGACTTTAGGTCACCTCTAGTAGTGATTCGTGGGAATCTGATGGCATCGCACTAGGTCAGTGACATCCTTCGTCCCCATGTCTTATCCTACCTGGCACCGCGACCTGGTACAGTCTTTCAGCTGAACAATGCCCGCGTTCACAATGCACATGTGCTATGGGCTGCCTGCGTCTTGTAGGGTCTACATAAATTAATTAACATTTGATCAAAAAGAAATTCAAGTGTTGATTGTTTTTGTTAATTCCATCATAATGTTTTATGACATGTGGGTCGTCAGTGAAACAAAAGACCCTACGCCCCCACCCCACTTTCTGGATCTGCGCCTGTGTAGAAGTCTGCTCGGTCTCCTGATATTTCCGTAGAATAATCTGGCAAGTGTGGAATCAACTCGGACGTCGAACCCGATCCAGTGCCAATCTGCTATCCTTGAGAGCCAATAACGACAGCTCTGGGCTTACTTGCCGCAGGAGAGGATACAAGGGCAAAACGACGCCTTTCCACTACGGATCGGCACATGAACCCATACCCGACAGGGAATACACCGTATTGCTATGTGGCTGTACGGTGAACTCCGTTGTTCATTTGATATGATACTATAATTTCAACTCGTGCAGATTCACATCAATTGTCACTAGGTTTAACCGCCCACCATTTTTCGTTCCTTGTTGCAGTCCGTTCTGTGGATGGTTTCTAACACACAATTAATATCCTGTTGTTTCCCACCCCAGCAATCAAGTGTGAAACAAGCACACGCATCCGAGTCCTTGTCTCTGTGAAGAACATGACTTTGTTATGCAAATTATGTCAGCCCTTTGCAGGATTTGAACCAAGTACGGCTCACTATAGCTTAAGGCTAAATGTCCCGTTTTTTAGTTTGTAATTCTGACACCACGTAGCAGCACCAAAGTGAGACAATTTCTTTTTTCAGTTTTCTCTTTAACGAAAGCTCGTATTTGCGATCTGAAAACCACTATGTATACTAGACTGCAATTGAATTGATATGAATTCGATGCATTTTCCAAAATGTGAAAAACAAAAATGTTACTAACAGTTTTTTATATCTCTGCCTAAAATATGAAAATACCTGGTAATACGAAAACGGAGATTTATTTCCCGATTCCAATGCATTTTTCATAATTAAAATCGGGTGAATGGAATCGACAGCATTAGTTTGGGAATTGTTTTGAAAAGGGTGGTAGGTGGCGCGGCTTCACAAGATCTCTTGCGCAAGGAAAATTATGAACACGCTGACAGGGCGGAGGGAGAAGGGAACAATTTGACGACAGGAAGAAGTTGTCTTCCTCTTGTCATAAATATTATAGTTCGGCAAGTTACATGTACAAGTGCCTAGTCGTGGAACAACATCTCAGCAATAAAATTATACTGTAGCAGTGTCACAATATGTAACGTTGACACAATGTGTTTGTACAGATTCATTTCTTACTTCCACAAACATTCTTGTTGATAATAATACATTCTAGGGGCTTGGGACATTTTGGTCATCAGTCCCTTTGGCTGGCTGCGTGGCTCAGCGGTAACGTTCTCGCTTGCTGTTCCCAAGGTTGCAGGATTGAATCCTGGTGCAGCCAGTTGGCATTTGAGGGTGCGCGAATGCGAGGGAGCCATGTCATTACATTTACAGGCACGTTAAATATCCCCTTCGGGGCAAAATTCCAGCACCCCGGCGTCCCTAAAAGCCACAGTAGTTAAAAGGGACGTAAAACCAATAACGTTATTATTAATATTATTATTATTATCAGTCCCGTGTAGCCCTGTAATTTCACGTACGGTACTATCTCAGCATTTACCTGGAGGGATTGTAGAAATGCTGGTGTAAACACACTCAGGATAGATGCAGACAGCGCTGGATTCACTATTAGGTAACTGTTTTAGAGTTATTTGAGGATGAACTCCCGAACAAAAAACATATTGTTCCAACATTAGTAATACTTTGTAGGGCACAATTCTTACCGCACAGAGCAGCGACTGGTTTCACTCGATGCGAAATTGAATACTGTATAGAAAGATATGACTGGTTTGTAGTTAGCACGTTCTTGATATTTTAGAAGAAAAAGATGGACAAGATATGTTCGTGTTCATGTTTGGGAATATCTATTCTAAATTCACCCGATGCGGACGTCCAACTCTAGGTATCGTCTTCTAGACATAACAAACAAGACCACAAACAGTGATAAATTCTAATCAATCGATTTATAAGAGGCCAAATGCGCACGCACATAGACCTACATACATACATACATACATACATACATTTATTTTGGTGATTCGCATGGGTCTTTGGTTCTTTTGACTCTTTCCCTTTTTTTTCGTGAGTTATGAAATGACTCGATGAGGTCAATCACTATAACTTACTTCAATTGTCATGGAAGTAATAATAAAAGTTCATTTATGTAGGACATTTTATTACAATAAACAAATTTTGAAAATGCATACCAAGGGCAAAATTATTATGTACATATAGTGAACCCGCTGAGCTAAGGTTCATGTGATATTTTTCATGACAACACATTTATGATGGGATGTACTACCTTTGAACACACCCAGAAAGCTACGAGATGCTGAGAGCTTATACAATTCTCTTTGGAGTAGCGGAGGATCGCACTTTTGACTTTGGTGAAGTCTGCTAATTATTTATCTGAGGTCTTATTAATCAACCTTATCTTTCTACGAGACTCAGAATATTCCATTTCGTCATTCAGTATTATTGAAACATTTTGGAGAATGTTTTTTCACTTTAAGGTATGGTAATATCATTGCAGATACGCAAATAGGAATGTAAGTAGTCGCTCAACGACTTGGTTTGACGACTTGATTCCACGAGGAACACAGTTCCGGGCACTACGTCTTGAGAATCCGCCCGCTGGAGGCGTGTTGAAACATCCGTCGTGTAAGACGTGGAAACAGTCCGCTTTTCAGCGAAGAAATATTATCAAGTGTCATCGAGCACCATTGTATTGCGAATCACAGTTTTTAAAATGTAGTGATCAGCACGAATAGTAAAGTGAACTTATTTGGCAAGTATTGTGCATTTTCGACGATTCTGTAGCACCACATTTTTATACCCACGTGATTTGTGGAGGGCTAAGAGCCTGGTGCGAAATATACAGGTAATTGTGATATTGTTACATTAGACAAGTGTTATACTAAAAATACATTGTATATAAATTGCTACGGTGGATTTATCCACAAGAAATCGACGCCCATTTCACGGATGCCACGTGATTGCAAAAGTAGAATCTGTGCACGTGTGAAACAGCAGATCAGTGCATGGCCATTTATTAATGATATCTGCAAAGTGTAGAGGCTGTGTTACCAGATATATGTTTAACGCCTGTGATATCTACGAAGCACACTGTAATTTTCAAGTAATGATGAACTACATGATGTCTAATATTACCGACCACGTGTTCGACATTTTCAACACCATGTTCGAGTCGGAGATAATGGGCTAAGTACCATTATGGTATGAGGGAGATGTCTCGGATGGAACGAGCATGATTATGGAACTTCAAGAACGTCGAACGAGAAGGAAGGAATCGAGGATGCCTTTCCTAGGCATGTCCAACCCATTCACGATGTCAACTACAGGGACAGACCGAACCCTGGTCTTTAGGAGAGCCGAGATGGAAGTTCTGATACGGACGATGCCAATCCTGAAAGCCAGAGGTGCTTTTGTTCAACCCTTGTCGTTGGACAGAGAGCTAAGTGTGGGCTCCTTCATATCGTGAGTTTGTACAACCCTTCTTTGTTCTAGTCATTGGTGGTATAGTTAGATTAGTGTAGATTGTAAATCAGCCGAACTTAGTGACAGCCATTTCATAGGTAGGGAATGTAATTAGTATAATTAGATGTCATTTATTTACAGTGATTGTGAGTCACCCTTGGGTTTGATATTTTGTTCAACCCTGGTGCAACCTGATGGACGTCATAGGACGCCAATTTCTGTCTATTGCTAAACGTGACTGTAGTCATTTCGAGGCTACTTTGTTTAACCCTATCTGGGGTGATTTTCGAGTCTTAGCAGACTCTTGTTATGGCAAACTGATGCCATGGTAATGATTCTTTAACTGCACTTATTGCAGCCAGTCAATGTTACGCCCCTGACTTCATTAGAGTAGTCGTATCATTTGGGTAATCGACTGTAATTACCAGTTTTGTAACTGCATTTATATTTTATTCGAGATGTGCTCAGAGGCCATCCAGGTCAAGTGTGAACCTTGCAAGTAAAAGGGATGTTTCGTTGTAGCCCAGCATCGAACCCTGTTCCCAACGTATCATTAAGCAGATCCAGCAGTGTGGAGTTTGCACCATAATATTGTTTTGTTAGTGTCAAGTGTAATGACACGTGATGTATTTGATGTTTGATACAAGTAACAAATGAAGTATTTTATCTTTGAGAGCAGAGAGCTCCAGCAATGAGTGACATTGCTATCTTTTAAACGTCTTTGCTATGAAAGACAGAGTTATATGTTTGTATTCAGCTTTATAGCGTGCTTTTAATGCACACATTCTTCGAGGTTTATAACCTATGGTAAAGGTATTATTATGAGGCCAGTTTTACAGTTATTTTCTTGCCAAAACTGCCGGCCCAGCCAACGTGTTGTGTCATACAGTACAGGGAGCTTGTAGCCCGCTGTGACACAGAGACAGGTGGTTGAATACTTCCCAGCGCCCGACTGAGAGCGCTTGCTTCTGAGACAGACTTATGTTAACACAGGACAGAATGCTTGTAGCATTCATTTATTTTTCATTGCATTGATAGCTCATGGAACCCAGTGTCCACTTCTGTGTCTGAGCATATGTTCTTTAGATTGTCATTTGTTAGTTAAACGCCTTTTGCGTGTACCGTGGTTTCGACGAGTACAGTTATGTCAGGTTTCTTATAGTATGTTTGAGGCTAGCCCCGTGAAGAGGGTTTTTCATGTATGAAGGTATTTTGTGTACCATGTCCGGGACTGTTCCCGTGGACCAGATATTTAGGGAGGGTAACTGATGTGTCCAGGCCCGTCCCAGAGTTATTGAACGCGAGCTGTGCGCCGTTGGTAACTTGTGTTATTGTGTGTCCGAGTTGTTATTGCTCGTTGATTGTATTCCGACTTTTGAGTCGAGGCTTTTTTGGCAGAGATGATCTCAGGGAGACGCTCCGTGCCAAGGCTTGTCAGCTGTTATTCGCCATAAACCAACGATAATCTAAACCGACATCTTAATAATAAAACGCATAATTTTGATAAACAAAATATAACTAACGAATCCTTTCTATTTAACCTTGTTCATTTGCATTTGGAACCTGTTGACATAGCCGTGCTAATGAAGGTATTTCCTGGAGGAAATGACTTGAGGACAGCTGACACTTTTTGTAGCGACTGAAGCTTGCTCGAACCTTTAGTTTGTAGCTGGTGGAGCGCAGGCCATACGATGTTAGACGTAGTCTTCACTACGCATTCGTCACTGTAATTACACACGTTAAATGACTATGGCTTACAAACAGTAAACCAAGGTGTAGGCAGGCTTTGAATAAAACTGTGGTCTTGTATTTATTTATTTATTGATGTAAAAGTGTACGAATCCTCTATGTTACCCTTTTGTGTGCTGATTAGCACCTAGTTCGTAAGAATGTCTTAGATGTTTTTTTATGGCTTGTCACATAGCTTTGATTGTAATTGTTTGGTATTGCGGACGTCACCGCCGTAAATTTTGTAATTAATTGATAGGATTTAGCTAGATGAATTAATATTAAATGTAAATGTGGAGATGGTATCATCCTAACTTAGATTTGTTTTGCTACCCTGTTAAATGTAAATTCCGATATTAGCTTGATCTTGTAACTTGACCTAGGGTTTTCGTCGTACCATTTTCCTAGTGTTGCTGTTGTTGCTTTATTATTGTGAGACAGATCTTTCGCGAGGGTTTACTGTAACTTCTCAGGTAGGGACCTGCTCTTTATTTTTGATTATTTATTAGCTTGCGGATTAGCCGATAGAAACCCTCCGAACTAGGATAGGGGTTTGTCAATTTTACAATAAATTTTCACGATGTTTTACATAAGTCTGGATGTTTCTTTTCTCAGTCTAGCTTTTAAGGTGAACCTTTCCTTAGGCAGTCTATGACCTTTCGTCACCATGTACCACGATCCCCGTGGACGATAGTTTCTCGTGCCGCTTTGGCCTGTTTGGAAGTTCACCTGATCCTCTCGGCAGTTAGGTCCGGCGGATGAGATGTTAGGGAAGTCATTTCGGTTGTTGGCTGTCCTGGCAGCTCCTCTGACGGGCTCAAGAGAATTAAAGTTCCTAAGATATTCTCAGCTGCCTATTGTTAGCACAGGCAGTACTGCGTACTAGAAACAAATAAAACATATTATACCTAATCATTTCCTGTTCTTGAAATCAATGCTTCAATTTTTTCCATATCAAAGATAACGTTCCATGATTTACACACACTAATCAGTATTTTACTTCACCTCAGGTTCTCTTATATCCATTGATCTGGTCATCCTGGGATCAATGATCTCATGCAACAAGATTTTCTCGTAGCAGAATGCCAGTTACATAAACTTTTTTTTTTGTCTCCAGAACTTTTCGTCCCTCTTTATTGTTTCTATGTGAATGCTCTTAGGCGACCATACCACAAAATAACATATTTCCCGCTATGTTATTTCCAACTGGCCCTGGATATAAAAATAATGTGAGTGTTAGAGAGTCATCAATCTGTTCTCTTCTGAATGACACTGTTCTTGACATTCTCTTGGCTTTTTTCTTCGCTTACTTTCTGCCAAACAAAATCCTTTTAGCTTTTTGCAGGCTTCCAGTATGGTCATATTCCGTGCAGAATAAGGGCAATTGACTTGCACTATAGCGTCATCTCCTATTAATCCGTCTGGGGAGGCACCTAAAAACCCATAAGTTTTGTGTACGAAAAGACCACATTCTTCGACTTTTCTACCGACTTCTCCTCTAAATTCCGTTTTGCAATTCACTCATTATCACAGTCATACTGCATTGCTTTTGAGTGAATTTCGCCGTACAGAATGCTTTTTGCTACTGTAGCCCATTTCGAAGTAGGTTTCCTCTTGCATACATATTCGAAATTGGATGCCGTAAGTCTGTCCTTTCTAGCTGTGTGCCAATTTTCATTTTCCCTTTGTCCCCTTGTTTCCTTTTCCAGTTTTTGTATATGGCCTTCACTAAGCGTTAGTTGCTTGATATTCTCATCACTGAAACTCTCTCAACAGTACCTCATCGAAATCCAACTGCATTGATCGGTTTCCATAATCACGTGAGACAGTACGTTTCATTTCATTAGACTGTTGTTGGGACATTCTTTTCCCTTCTCGCGATGGATATAAACTTTTTCGGAAACCTGCTCTTCTTCTCTTTCTGCAGAGTGCAGTGTCCTTCACTATTGAGGCATTTTTTTAAAACTGATTTCATTGTTTTATAGTGCCAGGATGGCCCAAATTGAAAGATCAGCCCGGCAGCTTTGGTTCTATGAGTGAAGGAACCTCGTTTCCCTCGGTTGATCTGCTTACCTCCCGTGAATTTTGCAACAAGGGAATATAACTTTCGGCAGCATTGCTGGTGGTGTTTGATACTAGCTGGGAACTTTTTGCAATTAGGGGCTGCAAGCAATAACGCATAAGTTTGGTTGCAGTTAGCTGTTTGTCTTCACATTTCCCGCTGGTAGTTCAAAACTACTGTTTGCAGTCTTTATGGATCCCAATCCAATCTAGTATTTCCGGCAACCAATTTTCCATTGTCACAATCGCTACGCCTTTATTTTTCCACACAACGCATTGTTTTCATTTGAAGTCGAGCTTGCTTCTCTGAAAAAAGTTGACACTGAATAGTTCGTGATTTTGTACTCGTACACTTATATATTAGAAGTAAAAAACAAACTACACCCGTGGCGCGACAGCCCATGAAGGGCCTAGGCCTACCAAGCAACCGCTGCGCTGTTCAGCCATGTAGCCTGCAGATTGCGGGGAGACGTTTAGTCATCCAACTTGTACTGGTAAAATATAAGTGAAATCATTACTGTTCAGAGCATCACCGATTCTCTAATGCAAGCGTAAAGAAATATATAATTTCAAATATAAACTAGGAAAAAAACTTACGGGTGTGTAGAGGTGTTTTTCTCTTTTTTAGGGCCTGACTTCCTGTTCTTGGTACTTAGTTGCAATCTCCCCTGGGATTTAGTGGAACGCCCTTGAATCGGTTTTGGTGGTGGCTCCATTTATCAACAAAAACGAAAAAATAACTCCACGTGATGACCGTAATGCTTTCCACTAGTCATAGCCTACCTATATGTACATGTATCTATTCTACCAGAAATACTGTCCAAAAAATATAGTGCCGAAAATAGAACACCTAACGGGCATTAAAAATAATACTGTTGCAAGTAAAATAAATTAAACAAAAGGTAATTAATGAGATCGATGAACTAAAAACAAGAAGTCGTAACTGGGAACTGGTAAAATATCAAAAGATCACTCAGAAATATTCAGACCTTGACAATAATTCAGAACTAACCAGCACAGTCAATCGCAACATTGGACTAGATGCTCGGGAATTCCATACCGTCTGGCAAGGTTGTCGCTCTCTCAAATCACTCGACCTCAACTCCCCTTCTCTCCCCCCAACCCTCACCCAACCCGCTCACCATGACCTTGTTCTACTGCCGCGCCTTGTTGCAAATACAGTAACACTTTTATTCACAAACTTCCCAAAGTGATCCCGACGAATCTATCCAGCCGATTTAGGTTTTCGATGCGGCTTTGGAATCAGTGAGTAAAACTCAACTTTCGTATTACCCGTTTTCTTTCGAATTTTAATCATATATTTGAAAAACAAACAGACTTTCCTGTTTTTGAAATTAAAAAGTAAGCAATGAATTAATATCAATTCTGCTACTAGATAGAGTACATAGCAGTTTTCAGAACGCAGATCGGAGCTCCCCTTCGATACAAAAATAAATAAATAAATTAATTAATTAATAAATTCAGCTTCGCTTGTGCTGCCATCTGTTGAAATATATTCTTACCAAAATGTCGGGACATTTAGCCTTAAGCCCCCACACTGCTAAGTGCAGGTCGACGAGGTATTGAAAACGAAGTGGCCGTGGTCTACTTGAAAGGTAAATGGGAAACCACTGGATAAACGATAGTGGGATTCAAACTTAGCTACCTCGCGAATTCTGGCTTCCACTGACAACAACTAATCGCCCTGAGCTAACCAGTGCTATAAATCATGAATTATATTAACCAAACGCTTGAAAACATTGGCACAGAACAGCACACCATTGTAAATGCAACCACGAGCGCAGATAATAATGGAAGATAGCATTTTCATGAAACGGGAATTGGGATAGTAATCCGTGAGTACGAATAAGGAGAAACTGAAGCTGGCTGCTCACGTTCACACACAAAGGTGGGAGTACAGCCTTAGGGTTCAATAGTCATAGAGCAACTCTGGTGCCCTTATTGGCTCCGAGTCATCACATACAAAGCCTTCAGTCGTTCAGAGAATGAGTTCAGTGAACCCATGACACATAGAAGGGCGCTCGAAGTGATGAGTGCCGCTTCCTGCTAATCCATACTCATGCAATGCCCGAGTCAGAGTTTAGAGTAAGCAGCATCAATCCCTCATTCAGTAGGTCGGTGATAGTGATTATGTGGTCTGGAAAGCTTCTCCTAGGATGGCATAACAGTCAATAGAGAACGCATGGGGTCCTGCTTACTGATCTATATCTCTAGCAGGAAATCGTACCAAATCATCAAGCCTGCATCACTTAGGGGTGTGGGTTGGAGGTGCACCAACTAACGGAACTAGGGTGTTAATAGGTCGGGATGCGTGTGGAGGGTCTAATTCCAGAAGTCTTCAAAACCGTGACCACCATAAAGTGTGGACCAATTCGTTTGTAAGTATCCACTGATCGTTAGTGGTAGATGGTTTGAATATTCCACCTCTTAAAAGATCATTCTATGTAGTGACTGCTTAAGTATTTCAGTTTACAGGGTGTTAGTCGTTGGCATGCAGCAGTTCTCTCTCTTTTCTATTGGTTGTTCATGTATTAGTAGGGGGTTGCGTAGCCCAATCGGTAGAGGCGCTGAGCTTCTAACAGGTAGTGGATTTTAGAAACAAAACTACCACTTTTCACAAACGCAAATGGACCTGGGGTCCATTCAGTCTACAGCAGATATGAGTGGCAGGGCACCTCCTGGGAGCAAAGGTGGTCGGGCATGGAGCACGAAGGGTTGAAGCCTCTACCTTCCAAGGGTCTCCATGACCTGTACGGATGGTTTTGCTTTGCTTTGTTCATGTTTTAGTTCCGACTGAAGCTTTTCAGATCCTCATCATCCAGGTTTGTGAACAGTTTTCTTTAAATCCCTTCTTAAGTAAATCGAATAGTCATGAATGAATTGGATTTTATTATAAAACAAGCCACTCTCTTGTATGTTAATGTATTCTTGAAGAGAGCCAAGATACGTCGAGAATCGCTTCCAACGCTCCTCAGAATCGAGTTGTGATACCTGGTCTGTTTGTGATGTAGTGTAGGCTACTTCTGGAACTCTCTGAAATAGCTGTATTGATTTATTTACAATAGGAGTCATTATACTCGTATATGCTTAGCCAGTGAAATTGTTCCATCTCGTGGTTTAGTGACTAGCATTATTGGCTGTCACCACGGACGTCCGAGTTCGATTTTCGGCTTTGTCAGGAAATTTAATTCCGAGGGATGGAACGGGTCCACTGAGTCTCGTGAGACAAGACTCAGAAGAGATGAGTTCGATTCCCACCTTAGCTATCCTAGAAGTGGTTTTCGTGGATTCCCACTTCTACTCATGGCAAAAGCCGGTACAGTACATAAATTATGGCTACAGCCGCCGCCTGCCAACATTCTAACTCCAACTACAAGTACACACACAAGTACAGCTATCACAGGTTATCAAACTAATTTCACACGCACCCAAGTACACGGGACTCTATGACCACGATGTCGCAAAGCCCCTAAAATAAATCATCAACATCAACAACAACAACCAGTACAGCTGATGACTATCTATTTATTTATCCATTCATTTATTTATTTATTTATTTATTCATTCATTCATTCATTCATTCATTCATTTATTCATTTATTTATTCATTTATTTATTCATTTATTTATTTATTTATTCATGTATTCATTAATTCATTATTTATTTATTTCTTTATTCATTAACTAGCAACCTGCCCCGGCTTCGCCTGGGAACAGTTGAATGCATTGCGTGATTAGCGCTTTTCGATGTCAATGAACAACGACCTATATCCGTTTTACGTCTCGGCATGAAGGGTTAAAATCACTGACTGGACTATTAATTATATGATCTTGGAGACGCATGTGGAACGAATTCTTGTCAGACGTAATTTAAGAATGGCGAGGGGCATGAAACACAAATCCCCCTTCCGTCCAATCTAAAAACACTTATAGTGGGCGATGTATTGATGCTCTCTCGGACTTATTTGTAGAACTTTTCATGCTGAACAATTCTTACACTCAATGTATATTGATATTTTTAATGGTTTGCCCAGCGTAAGCTTAAAAAGCGCACGGACGCCAGGTTATCTCCCGACCTTTTCACTGAAATCGTTACTGCTTGGCTTCCTTTGAACATAAAAATATTATTTTCTACAGAAACTTTCCTCGAGCTATCCTTTACAGAATGGTGAACCACATTCAAATCCATCCAGTAGTTCTCGAGATTACCCGTGACATCCAAGAATAGGGGACTTCGTTTTATACGAAGTAGAGATTAATTAATTAATTAATTAATTAATTTATGTTCGACCCTCACTATTATGTGTCAGAAAACTGTATCATAATGATGGTCATTATAACACTGTTTTTCATTACGATACAGTTTCTCGAGCCAATCAGAGCTCGTTCATTGACCAATTAGGTAACGATACCTTCGCGCATGCGCTAAAAATCCAACATGTCGGACATAAACACAACATCGAACTATAATAAATTACCGACATGGAATACGCACCGTCCATATGTTCGCGTAAATAACTGGCGAATAGAGACAAGAAATAGCACTGTACCTTAATATCACCAACCCTAAATTCTACACAGCGCATTGCCTTCAAACGACTCCGGTGACAATATTACTGAGGGACGGCAGATGTAAACATATGGCCTATATAATATGGCATTGCAAGCACACAGAGCGCATGCGTCGGTCGTTCAGAGATCTCGAAAGACAGAGATATGATACTCAGCGCTCGCTCTCCGATCACAAAATTCAAGTGGCTGACTCTCAACAGATATTTATGTTAAAACATATAATAAAGTTATAATTATCGTCGAACATAAACAGTCGTATGCAACTCGCCTATAATGGTAATTAAGACATTATAGGCTCGTTGCATAATGTACTATTATTTATTTATTTATTTATTTATTTATATTTATTTATTCTTTCATTTATTTATTTATTTATCCACTCAGATTCGTGAGGATAGCTGCGGAGAGTGTGGGCTCAATAAGCCACTTCGATCATCCTAGAAGTGGTTTTCCGTGACTTCCGTCTTCCACTCAGGCAAATACCGTGATGTTTCCTAACTCAAGTCCATGGCCGCCTCAATCCCTATCATATACTCAGTGACAAGTACACACACTACTGCATATACTTCTACACACAAACACACACCCAAGTACATGGTGCCCGCTAAAGAGACAACAACAAAAGCTAAGGGGGTCCCGTTCCAATCACCATAGCAGGATTTAAATCCTCCATGGTAGAGCTGGGAATCTGCTATACCTGCCCCGCCTTATTTATGGAAGTCTAGCGACATATAGCAAAATAAGCGAACATCATCCCAAACTGCAGTAAACTAAGGAGCGAAATTCGACGGTCAATAACTAAATCAAATCCCGAAATAAATAAAATCCCTATAAGTCAAATGCGAACATTAATTCAAATCCATCATTGTCAAACCCATAAATCAAGTCAAATTAAATACTAACATCAAATTTAAAAATTAATCACTTCAGAAAAAATATTAATTTTAACTTCCTTTTAGCCCAAATTAGACTCAAATCCAGGCAGAGGAGCGCTTCACGCACCGGTACATGGCTCATAACACAGCCGCGGTCGGCTCGCGATGTCATTTCAGACTTTAAAAAAAATTGCCGTGCTTGTTGAATCGTGCACCACGATCGCGCGGGCAGCTACAGCAAGTCCGGAGATCGTAGGTTCGAATCCCGGCGCTGACAATGGCTATGCTGAGTGTATTTTTCCCTAGGATTTTCCACACACCCTCCAGGCAAATGCCAGGATAGTACCTTACTTCAGGTCCCGGGGCGCCTACCTCATCCTTGTCCCTAATACAGTTACACACACCACTACAGTCATCACATAAATACAGGTTATCTGACAAATTCAACACACTCCTAACTACACGGGAATGATGGCCAAGATGTCCCAAGCCCCTGAAATGAATTAACAACAACCTCGCGGCGTAGCCGAGCACCATGACCGCGATGACGATCTACAGCAAGTCCGGAGTTTGGAGGTTCAAATCCTGGCGCTGACAGTGGCCATCCTGGTGTGATTTCCCCCTGCTTTTCTTTTAAATTCCTTGGCACATACCCCAATCCTGGACCCTAATATTGCAGTCACCACAGAAACACAGATTGTCAAATTGAACACGCACCCAATGATGACCAAGATATCTCCAGCCCCTTTAACGAATAGACTAGGAACGCTCATATGTTTAGTTATCTCCGCAGGGTGGCTCTTGTAAGTTAGGTCTACATGGTCAGGAAATGGGCGTGTCATGTAATTCAGTAGACTATTCGACCAAGGTCATACTATTTCTAGAAGAAAGACATAGTTGCCTGTTCGTAGTCACACGAGGGGAACGGGAAGTCAGGGTATTGGGAGTTCGAGTGGCAGCGGTCATCTTGATTATTTCCCTCACACCCACCAGGAAAATGCCTGGATGGTACCTTGTTTCAAGTCCCGGGGAATCCACTCCAATCTTGCACACACTACTATAGTCCTTCCCTCAAAAACACAATTATCAGACATATTCAATACACAGCTTTTTGTACATGGGGCTGATGACCTAGATGTCTTAAGCTCCAGTAATTTATTAAGAACTGTATGAAGTAAACTCCCTGAAATTGACCTAGAGAGCTCAGAACTGATGTTAACTTCGTCTTGTGTTACAGTTGGCGGGAGTGGTGGTGTTGGCAGTGGGAGTATGGACGCTAGTGGCCAAGTACCAGTACACAGTACTCCTGACATCAGCCTCGTTTTCTGTGGCGGCCATCGTGTTGGTCTTGGCGGGGTGTCTAGCGCTCGGGGTGTCCGTCCTGGGCTGCTGCGGTGTGTGGCGAGAACACCGGTGTCTCATCCTCATGGTGAGTGTCCCAGTGTATATCACACTTGCACACTGCATTTACCTGTGTTAATAGCCCACACGTATCAGCCAAATTCCTCGTTCTTTTACTAACTCCATATTCCCAGTTTTTTTCCCTCATCTTCCTTTTCCTACAGTTACATTTCAGTATTGTTTGTCTCTCAACACTTTCAACTTTGTGTGTGCCAATCTGATACACAGGTTGTTCCTATCTATCAGTGGGTCATGTGAATCAATTTGAGTTATGTTCTAGATCACGATGTCCATTGAAGTACTTCCCAGGGGCTCACAACTTGTGGGACGTGGGTTGGTGACCACGGGACCCCATCTGGATCCGGCATTGCTTCACTTACTTGTGCCGGTCTCCTCTCTGTTATCTTTCCTCTCGACCTCCCTTGGTCAACTCTTGTTCTTTCCCGACCCCGACGGTATTAGGGTAAAACCAATCCCTAATATATACTTATTAGGGTATCCGAGGCCTAGGGAGTCTTTCACTTTCCCGCCTTAATTGGCCCTTGTCTCATCTTTCCTGATCCCTCATTCTTCTTGTTTTCGGGGCAGATGACCTCGTAGTTCCGCCCCTTTAAACAACAATAACTATAATAAATTCTTGTTTTCTTTTCATTGTATCTCCTGCCTTCTGCTCAAGGCCCTTAAGAAGGCAGGGTGGGTGTAGACCCACCACTTCTGGTGCACCCTGGATTCTGCTACAGCCTCAAGGGCTCACGTCTGGTGAGTTCGGGAGTTGGCCACCCCGAGGGTTTCCTGAGCTGGGTCCGGTTTTTCTCCTTCTTCCATTGCCTTTGGGGCGGTCCCTCTCCTCTTTACCTTTCCTATCTGCCTTTCCTTGCTCTCCTTACTTCCAAGTCCCTTAATTCTCATTCTTCGAGGTTTGAGGGTATTTCCTTTCCTCCTGTCTTTTGTTTCCCTTATTCTTATTTTTGTTCTTCATTTCCTCGTCTAGTATGTAAGCATGTACTGTAGTGTAGTTAGTTTTAGGTATACTGTAGTTTCATTTCATTTACATTTTCACTATGACGCAAACCATTACGGGCCGATAATCCAGATGCTGGGCCCCTTAAAACAACAATTATCATCATCATCTATTGAAGTAATTGCTTTGGAGGTCAGACATGGTTCCTGATTAATAGGGCCTACCCGTATCACGGTTCATAACTAATAACGTTAGACGTATTTTCAATTTGTTAGCAGGTTTTAATTATATTTTATAATGATAAACGTTGTGTAATAATATAAAATTGAATCGGTCATTTCTAAAAGCCCCTTTCTGACATGGTAGTTAATTGTTGTTTTAAGGGGCGGAACTACGAGGTCATCTGCCCCTTTTCTGACATGTTTGGTGAAAAAAGAACCCCAATCCATGCTTAACTAATTGACGTCATAGAAAGTCATTGTCAACTTGTACTCAAGCAGAGGAATGGACATATCCTCTGGCAGAAGTGAGCATAGTTCCCCGTAGCGTCCAGCAGGGCAGCAAGCGTTATCGAGAGCCCGTCTTAATCCATCGGCTAGGCCATCGGCTGATTAGTTCTGAAGAAGCTTATGCCACCTTTCAGATTAGAAACAAACATTCACCCAGCAAACGGTACTCACTAGCATGCAAGCTCTGCGTCTGTTCTCAGTTCGAGTCCGAGTCATGTTTGTGTTGTCTTAAACTACGGTACTGAAAGTGTCTCATGTCAACAAATGGTACAACAGAAATGTATACCAATCAACTTGGCTACATGGTCGATGAGACACCCTCCTTTCCAGAAATATACAAGTGGGCAATGGAATTTCCACAGCCTCTCTCAAATGCAAATGAACAATGGAACTGTGATATCTCCCCCCTACATCATTCAAATAGTTTTCATCCCTGTAGCATTTGCTGTTGATAAAACTGGAACCCGTTTGTTAACATATAAGGTGCGTTCAAAAAGTAACGAGCCGGAGACTGTAATGCGCAAACCAGTGACGACATCGGCTAATCGTGGCGTGTGTAACGAGGCGTGGTTCCGACCAGAGCGTGGAAGGTCACAGCCCGTCGCTAGAGGGCACGCGTGCACGTCACGTGACGATACAAAGCAAGCAGCAGCAGCAGCATGCATCAATCGTCCAACGCTGCCAGTCGCATTGCAAACAGTGACATGGAGGCGGCAAATGAAGATCAAAGAGGTGTTGTTCGCTTTCTGACCGCGAAAGGAGTAGGGGGAACGGACATTCATCGCCAAATGTCACAAGTGTACGGCGAACACTGCATGTCTCTTGCAAGGGTCAAGGCGTGGCACAAGAGCTTCAGGGAAGGACGGGTGTCGTTAGCCGATGATGCCCGGTCTGGGGCACCCCCGTGCATTACCGATGACAACGTCCAGCTGGTTGATGCACCCATTACCCAGGACCCCCGAGTGACAGTGAACGTCATAGCCGCCGTGGTCGGATTGAGCGTCGGAAGCGTGCACACCATCATGAAGGAACGACTGCACTTGCGGAAAGTGTGTGCCCATTGGGTGCCCCACAGTCTTCAACCACACCAGGAAGCATGTCGAATGACCTACTGTCTTGGTCTTGGTTGGACGATTGATGCATGCTGCTGCTCGCTTTGTATCGTGGCGTGGCGTGCACGCGTGCCCTCTAGCGACGGGCTGTGATCTTCCACGCTCTGGTCGGAACCACACCTCGTTACACACACCACGATTAGTGGATGTCGTCACCGGTTTGCGCATTACAGCCTCCGGCTCGTTACTTTTTGAACGCACCTTATACCTTATAGTTGGTTGCAAGCTGTCATTTCGTCTAATGTTAGTGAAAATTAAAGCTGTTTTGGGTATGTGATGAAAGAGTCAAATTTCACTCCCGCACAATTCGTGGTTCACAGCTGTAACATCAACCATTAATACAAAACCTTGGAATGCTTGTAATAAGGAGTAGGCCTACTTTCATTACGTTAAGTTTGATTGGGTTAGGGTCCTCCTATCAAACGCTCTTCAGTAGCCTAGTATCAGTCGTGCACCCAATTACAGATAAAATAAAGTACCGAAGATGAAATATCGCGCCGCTACAATACGGAGCAAGCAGATGTGTACGTGATAGATCTATGACTGGACCTGGGTCCTGCAATAAGAATGTGTCAAAGGCGCTGTTCCCCTTTGCCCTTGCCGAGGCTACGTGTGTAAAGAAAAAAGTCGTGACGACTAACGCGTACCCAGGCGGTGTTCTTTCATCCTCATAATCCTACTGATCAGTCCCGCCCGACTAGTAATGAGGGTTCTCTCGGCAGCAGATGTCCCTCGTGATTTAAATGCATTTAAATGTACTGTGGCTGTATACAGGGGCGCACCCCGGGGGGGGGGGCTTAAGGCCCCCCCCCAAAAAAAACAACAACCTGGGAACACTTTAAAAACATTTATGATATCTTTCAAGAAAATTGATTGCATAACGGGTTCCAGAATGTTTAGTGTTGGAACGTTGGAACATTTTGCGATTTTCTACTGTTTAAAATAGAATTATGTTAGGCCTATATTTAAGCAACACTTGAGTGATAATCATATATAGGCCTATATTATTTCAGTAGGCCTAGTATATATCCCTCCTGCAGCGCTCACAAGCGACCGATTTTGAAAATGAGCATTCAAATGAAAGAGAATAGACATTAGCAATGACGAATTGCACTCTAATTCCATAAATATCAATAATTTCTTTAAAAAATGACTTTAAAAAATGTACGAAGTGTGCGATTTGCAGATACTGTTGATGTATGAAAATACGCTCCATAATTGCTGTTTACTTCACATTTTGGTCGCTGTGACGCCCGTTTCATGTCATTTTAACATTGAGGTCTTTGCTTTATAATTTTGCATGGATTTCAGAAACAGTTGCCTAAATCAAAGGAATGAGTACACAAATAGTATGATTTCATAAATATCGAATAACCAATGAGTGTTACAGCACACTCAATCAGTGACAAATTGCATTCTAAATTTCTTAAATATCAACTTTTGTAAGAAGTGTTCGATTTGCAAAACCTATTGGGAAAAGTGTGGTTTATGAACATGCGAGATTTCTCGCACGGGTCCGCTAGTAATATATATTGTAAACACAACACGATCGGATATTTCCGTCCGTTGTCGTAACTATGCTCGGAGCAAGATGCGCGTGGGACAGCGGTGAAAATTTCACTTGACTTTACAGACAGTTAGGAACATGGCTGCGAGTTAAAGCCGAAGTTAAACGATTGACTTCACGTCACCACATGGTAGCGTTACGATTGGTTACGAAGTGAGAAGCTTATTATTCTCTCTGTTTCAAAATAAATCATGTGATTGTGCCAGAGCATATCTATATTTACGACACTTTACTAAATTTAAAATACTGTAGTGTAATATTCAACATATCATATTCTCAGAATACATTGCATTGAAGTACCTCCATTTTCTGCACCTTGCTCGTCGCCCTGTTAGTCTAGGTGTATGATTTCAACTTTGAGTGCGAGAGGTCCCGGGTTCACATCCCGGAAGTGCCCAGCATTTTTACTTTTGTTTTACCTCTTGAAAAGATTCAAAAAGTATATAAAAGAACCTTACGAACTTTTTTTCGTGCGAGACTTGTACTTACTGTATGCCAGTAATATAAATACATAGTTTGAGGTCAAACGCAATTTTATTTTATTTTAGTCGCTTTACCCTACAGGTTGGCATTTCCCTCGGATTCTGCGGGGGATCCCACCATTACCGCCGCCAGGGCAGTGTCCTGGAGCTTGAAACACCTGGACGAGGGATAAAACTGGGTGGGGTGGGGGGGACCAGCACCTCGCCCAGGCGGCCTCACCTGCAAAGCGAACATGGGCCTCATGAGGGTTGGAAAGTGAGGGGAATATTGGGAGGGATAGGCAAGGAAGAGGCAAGGAGGGTGGCCCCATCTCCCCAGAGGTATCCCCCAACCAGGTGTTTCAAGCTCCAGGACACTGCCCTGGCGGCGGTTATGGTGGGATCCCTCGCTGAGTCCAAGGAAGGGCAGTGGCTTTAGTGGCGTAGTTGGTACTTGCTGTTCTTCTATGCCCAAGATCGCGGGTTCAAACCCGGCCGAAGCCGGCGTTAAAAATCCCTCAGTATGCCTTTCTTCGGAGGGGAAGTAAAGCCGGCGGTCCCATGTCATAAATTTATGGCATGTTAAAGAACCTTCCAGTAATTAAACCTGTGTGAAGCTAAATTATAGGTTAAAATTTGGATAACGCCCTTAGGTTCCAACGTTCGTTGTCAGGAGCCGACTGCGGTGGCGTGTAGTAACCAAGTTCTGAAGTAGTAGTTGTTGATGGTGGCGTGTGGCGGCAAAAGTAGGAAATACTTGAAAAAAATCAATGTCTGCAGTCACAGCCCGTAAACTGAGGAAGCAACCCACCAACCAACCTAAGTCCGAGGGAAAAGCCAACCTGGAGGGTAAATCGACGGAAAAAAAGAAGCGTTTACCTCAACCTATGTATTTATATTACCGGTATAAGTAAAAGTCTCGCACGAAAAAAAAAAAACGTTTGTAAGGTTCTTTTATACACTTTTTTGAATCTTTTCAAGAGATAAAACAATAGTAAAAACGCTGGGCACTTCCGGGGTTTGAACCCGGTACCTCCCGCGCCCGAAGCAGGAATCATACCCCCAGACTAACAGGGCGACGTGCAGGCTACAGAAAATGGAGATACTTCAATGTAATGTATTCTGAGAATATATGTTGAATATCACACTACAGTACTTTACATTTCGTAAAGTGTCGTAAATATAGATGAGCTCTGGCACAATCACATGATTTATTTTGAAACAGAGAGGATAATAAGCTTCTCACTTCGTAACCAATCGTAACGCTACCATGTGGTGACGCGAAGTCAATCGTTTAACTTCGGCTTTCACTCAGAGCCCTGTTCCTAACTGTCTGTAACGTCAAGTAAAATTTATCTCCCCAAGGTATTGTGCTGTGCTCTGTGTCAGGCGTCAAGTCAGTAGTGGTGTTTGTAAAAGTTGATTCGATGATTGTTATTGTGTTTGTATTTTCTATTGGCTACTGGTGTTCGTAGTGTGTCCAATTGGACTAGTCGTAATGGGAGACAAAAGAAAGTCAAACATCCAAAACTATTTTAAACCGTTAAAAATCAATAAATATGATGCGGTTAGTGTTAGTGAATGTGGCGATCCTTCAACGAGTAAGGAACTGTTAACAAGGACTGCAAGCTTAGAAAAACAGCCAAGTTGGTCGTCCGAGGAGGGCTCAGAGGCAAATGTGAGCAGGCCTAAGGCTGTTGTAAGTAAGCATAACATGGATTTGGACATTGGTTTATTTAAAAACAAAGTGTTGACGGACAATGAAAAGTTCAAAGTTTTGAATGACAAATGGGTTCCTCAGAGCAACTTTAACTTTCCTTTTAGATCGCATGGGAACCAACAACGAAAATTTTCGTTTCCATGGCTAAAGAAATATACCTGGCTTTCGTATTCTGGAATTGAAGACTTTGCATACTGTGTCCATTGTATGCTTTTTTCAAAAAAAGAAGTAGGTAAGAGTAACGCTCAACATACTGGACAACTTGTTGAAGAAGGTTTTTGTAACTGGAAAAAAGCACTAGAAAAGTTTGAAAAACATGCAAACTCGCAGTATCATAAAGACTCATGTGTAAGCGCAGCTGACTTTAAAAGAGTTATGGACTGCCGAATGAAACCGATTGACAAATCTCTTGATAAAGGAAAAGACGTCCAAGCCCAAAATAATGTGAAAAGAATAATTCCAATAATAGAAACTGTTATTTTGTGTGGCAGGCAAAATATCGCCCTTAGGGGCCATAGAGATTATGGTCAGTTTCAAATCGACAGCAAACCATTTGAAAATGAGGGGAACTTAAGAGCTTTTCTCAGAGCTAGAATTGAAGCAGGTGACAACAATTTGAAAGATCACTTTGGGTCATGTGGCAAAAATGCGACCTATATAAGTTGGAATTTTCAAAATCAAGTCATCGATGCTTGTAACCAAATAATAACTGAAAAAATAGCAAATAAAGTAAAAGAAGCTAAGTTTTTTAGTGTTCTCGCAGATGAAACATCTGATATTTCAGCTGTTGAACAGTTTTCTTTGTGTTTACGTTATGTAACCCCAAATACTTTAAATGGTTATGAAATATGTGAGGAATTTTTGAAGTTCATGCCTCTAACCTCTACTACGGGTAGCGTATTGGCAAAAACATTGATTAAAGGTCTTGAAGACAGTAATATAGACATACATAACCTACGTGGCCAGGGGTACGATGGGGCGGCTGCCATGAGTGCAAAGTTTAAAGGGGCTCAAGCGTGCATCCAAGAAGCTCACCCCACAGCAATATACGTTCATTGCGCTTCTCATAGCCTTAACCTGGCATTGTCGACCGCGTCTGAGGTTGTATCAATCAGGAACGGCTTTGGAATAGTGGAGAAGTTGTGGGATTTTTTTTAACACTCCTAAAAGACAAGCAGTTTTAAAACAGTGCATTGAATCTGAGGTAAATCTTGAAACCAACAAGAAAAAACTCCTGCAGCTTTGTCCAACGAGATGGGAACAAAGGCAAGATGCTATTTTTGTTATGAAAGAACTGCTGCAACCTCTTGAAGTAGCGTTAGAGGTGATTAAAAACTGGAATGATAGGGAATCTTCTTCAGGAGCTCTAATACTACTAAACTCCTTAAGTCAGGGTGAATTTATAATTTCTCTCATGGCATCAGAAAAACTGCTTGGTTACACAGTAAACCTAAGCAAAAAGCTTCAGGGAACTGATTTAGATTTATCATCTGCAATTACACACGCTGAAACTGTGATTGAAAGCTTAAAATCTCTAAGAAAAAATGCAGATCAAGAATTTCACTCGTTGTTTGAAGAAGCTACCAAAATTGCTAATAACTGCGGTTCAATAATTTCGATGCCTCGAACAGTTGGAAGACAACTGAACAGAAGCAACATACCGGCAGAAACTCCAGAATTATACTATAAAAGATCTGTTTTCATCCCTTGGATTGACTCTTTCATTATTTCATTGGAATCTCGATTCATCAAGCATAAAGACTTATTAAAGAGTTTTGAGTGCTTACTGCCATCAGCCAATGCATCACATACACATAATGAAACCTTCCAAGAAAAAATGCAACCTGATTTCTTACAGCTGTGTAATTTTTATAAGAATGACATAATTGAAAGTAGAGGAAACAACAAAGGCCTGCTTATGGCTGAGTTTGAACTGTGGCACAAGAGCTTCAAGACCTACGCTAATATCCCTAAAAACGCAATCGATGTGTTGAATCTATGTGACAAGGACTTGTTTCCTAATATCCACACATTGTTGAGAATTTTGTGTACCATCCCTGTGACTACAAGCACTGCTGAGAGGTCATTTTCTACACTACGTCGGCTGAAAACATATCTTAGGAATACCATGGGTGCAGACAGGCTGACTGGACTAGCAGCACTGAATATTCACCGAGAAATTGAAGTCACCAGTACAGAGGTAGTTACCGTTTTGAAAAAATCTGCTAGGCGGCTGGATTTTGTTCTGTGAAATTTGAGTTTCCACTTTATTCAAACAATGTTAATGTTAATTCATTAATACATGATTTGTATTCAACTATCTGTTTAAACTTGCATTCAGTCTGTGTAATTAAGTTCAACTTGAAATTCTAGAAATGTTCAAGTTTTTTATTATAATGTTAGTTATTAAGGAAAATTTAAATAACTTATATATTTTCACGTTCAGTACATAAAATATTTGTTACAATGCATAACACTATGGTATACAATTACATCTCGTAATTTTTAAAATGTAATTTTTAGTTCCAATTAAATTTACGTATTCAAAATCAAATTGTTATTAATAATTTCCTAAAACCTATACCGTACTAGTTCTTGGTATAAACAACTCAAAACTTAGTAAATGATTGCAGATAATTGATGTTACACATCAATCTGACGATCCTGGTAGCTGGATATATAGTTATAATAGTGAGCAGAGCAATCCAGTCATTATCACTCTGATCGTGATTAAAAGTTAATTCTTGATAAAAATCATGCTGTTCCTTTTTATTACTTGCATAACCTTAGCTCAATGGTACTGTAACTAAAATTTGTATAAAACCAATGCACATTTTGTTTAAATAATCTCCAGTCTAATAGCATCTTTTGTATTGGTTTTAACAGAGCATTCTACAGTATGTTTGATCTTATAGAATATCCTTTTATGCATATGGTCTCATATATACATATTTACATACAAGACTAATAATGGACACATTCTCTTTCCATAGCTGAAATCATGTTATTGAGGAAAGCCCCCTCCAAACCAAAAGTCTGGGTGCGCCCCTGGCTGTATAACTATTGTCTTGGAGAGAGAAACCTAGACATTAGAGTCAACTTCCGCTTCAAGTCCGTAACCCTCATAAAACGGCACCCCTGCTGGGCGAGATACACTTTTATAAGTCTTAGGATCAATCGCATGTCGCTTTCTTTGGTGACCGCTGAGGATGAAATGGCCGTCCCGAATATACCTGTTGTGGAATGATCGCTGACTGCCTGACATGCTTCGACGATGCATAGGAAGGCCAATTTCTTAGTAAACGGGTTTAAAGAGGGGGGGGGGGGGGGAGGGTTCATTATTAAAATGTGCAAAGCTGGATGGTTGCATCGGCGGATTGTGCACCATCTGAACTAGCTGCGAGATGCACGAGAAGGTGACTATGTAGACCACCAGGAGCGAGAACAGCCCCAGTCTAATCTGCCGAGAGCCGCAACACGAGCATCGCCCAGATTATAGTTTACGTCACAGTTTTTGATCGGTCGGCCCCGGTTGCGCAGTCGTACGGAGGACAGTCGGCGAGCCTCAGGAATGTGCAATTGATACGTGAGCGACTCACAAATTGTATCGCTGTTTGACGTCCAGACATACTGTTTCCAGACGATTAGTGGATGGCAGTGTGTCCATCCATTATTTGTGGCGGTGACGTGGACGAGTGATCTGGAATGTTGTAATGCATTCAGCGAGAGCTGAAATGAAGATGAATTAAACTAGGGAAAGAGTATGAAGGTGGTGGCTGTGGCCTCTTAGGAAGTACCTCCCGGCATTTGCTGGAAACTGAGGATCTGAAACCTCAAAAAATTATTTCAAGGGCGGTCGAAGATAGGTTTGAACTCAATTGCCTCCACAGTTCGGATGTATCTTGGGCCTGTAATGAGGTTGATGTACACAAGAACCTCGTTTATCCGGATTAAGTGGGACCGGAACTGATCCGCATTACCGAAAATCCGGATAATCCGGAATATACAAAAAATACATGTTATATAATCTATTAACGAAAATTGTAATAGCTGTTTTCAATTGTATAAAAAATATAAGAACACTTTTCTTACATTTACGACTCATGCACTAAAATAATGTGTGCGTTTTTCCTGTTGTACATTTATATAGAGTTTGCGCGCAGCACGACCACGAAGATGTTTTACTAACATTTGTTCTCAATTCCAGGTGAACGCCGGGACAGTACATTTCATAGTCCGTGGCCGAATTACTTCCAATTGCTGTCCTTAACTATCCTTGGCGGAAAATACATTCAAGAAGAGTCGACCCCGTAAATGAAATACCGGACAGTAAAAATATTTTTTATTATTATTTTCCATACGGATAAACCGGAGATCCGGATAAATGAGGTTCATGTGTAGTAAAAATCATTAGGCTATCCTCAGAGACACTCATTTCCAGCGTCGTAGGAACGAAAACAATGGGGTGTAGTAATTTGGAGGGTCTGCGCTCGCTTTGAGTAACATGGGACATTGCTCTAAAAATTATGATAAATACAGTAGTACGTGCTGCTCATAATTTTCAGTGACAAGTGATGGTGTTCATGTACCCATGATTCTCACTCTGTCAAGTTACTTTCAATAGCCTATAGCCTACGGCATCCCAAATGCTATATTTTTCTACCCTTATTGTTCCTGTTTTAATGTGTCAGGTCGCCTCGATGCGTAGTGACTAGCGTTCTTGGCTGACATCGCGGAGTTCCGGATTCGATTACCGGCTCTGCCAAGAAATTTAATTCTGGTGTGAGGGCTGGAACGGGGTACACTTAGCCTCGTGAGGGAAAACTGAGAATAGGGGGGTGGGGGATCAATTCCTACCTCAGCCATCCCGGAAGTGGTTTTCCGTGGGTTCCCACTTCTACTCCAGGAAAATGCCGGGATGGTACCTATCGTAAAGCCACGACCGCTTCCTTTCCTATCCTTACCTGAATTACATCGCAATAACACAGGTTATTAGACAAAAAATTCCACACTCACCCAAGTACACGGGGCTAAATGACTACGATGCCCAAGCCCCTCAAATGAATCAACAACTCAATGTGGCAGTGGTTTTCACGGCCGAGACCATTACTAATGGGTAATGTTGGAAAGGAAAATTCGCTACCAGGAATGGCGCCTAAAACCAAACGTTATACTGTATATACTGTATGTTATATCTCCGGAGTGAGCTAGTTGTTGACCTCGCCGGGCCAGGGCGGCTCCATTCTGCCACTCATATTCACAAACAAGAGTGTAAAAGAGATTTTTATGTGGTAGTAAACCAGACCAGTACTAAAGAACTGCTATGTGATTTATGGCTTCTAATAAGACCGTAAAACTTGCTTCTTTTTCTTTCACTAATATTTTTAGCATTAAAGTCATTATGAAGTTATTGTTTGCGTAATACATCATATCGAAAAGTAATGACCAGCAATATCGGAACAGAATTGATTACTAGGCTGTAGTAAATATGTACAGGCAGTTTCAAAATGAAGGTCTATCTAAGAATAATGAAGATTATAGCAGCACAGAATTGATCCCTTGATCGTAGTAAACCTGAATAGGGTTATTTAAAATGAGAGGGTACAAGGGCGATCGCGGGTGGTAGGAAATATAGTCTGAAAATATCAGTATACAGAGGAGGAGGATGGAAGAAATGGAAATAAGGTGATCACTAATCTGTTTCGAAATATTTATGAAGACATGTTTTTCTTATGAACCGACCGGGGTAGTTACGGGCGTTGAGGCACAAGACCATGGAGCCAGGCTGCTCCGAACTTCGAAGGCAAACCCCACTGTCGTCCGTGTTCGTTGGTTTCCCGTTTTCAACTCCAAGCAAATGAGGGCCTCCGCCATTTCTCTCCTACCTCTTGCCCAGATTCATTCATGTTCATGCATCTCATTAAATTCTTGCATGAAGGCGTCATGTAGGACATCCGTCCGTAAAAACTATCCGCCTTATTCTGTAGAAAACTGATCACACCTCGTACGCGATCACGTTGAAGTGGGAATGATAGGGGTGAAAATAAAATGCATATTGATCTTATGTGGCATGGTACAACAGGCAAACTATGTATACACATTTTCTCTTATATGAGCTGGAAGTTGCCTAACGTAGCCGAGAGAACCAAAGCACCCTCTGCGGCTGGAATGTGTTCCATGAAACTAGAATTCTGAAATTGTAATTAATAACAAACTATTGCAATAAATGTTAGCTTGATAAAAGTAAAAAGCAAAGCCAAGAGAAGTTCAGCGCCTGTACTGATTGTGCTACGTAGCCTCCTGATTGATATAAATACGGAACCAATGTGTTTATCATTCTCGGGACGTCAAAAATAGAGAATTTTGCCTGCGGCACACCCTGCATTAAAGTGTGTTGAAAGCTGCTGAGGAACGTTCATTGTAATTTACATAAAATGAAGTAATAGCCACGGCCCAGAGGCAGACATGTCTGTGGGAACACACAATTCTTGACTCTGAACCGATTGCAAGATGAGAAATTCATGTTAAGGAGAAGGTCGTTCCTCTTCTCTCTGTAGAATGTCGTCCTTCCCACATTTCTAAATAAGTGGACTGGGATTATTATTGTTGTTTCATTTAGAGGCTTGCGACATCGTGGTCATCAGTACTCTCTACTTGGGTATGTGTAAAATATGTCTGTTAACCTGTGTTATTGTGTAGTCTGTACACATATGTGTGGGTGTTAGTATTAGGCAGTAGGAATAGAAGGAGGCGGTTGTGATCTTAAATTAGGTACCATCTCGACATTTACCTGGAGTAGAAGAAGAGGCGGTCCTAAGCCGGTGTTTACTTGCGGTAGGGTGGCCATTTCCTTTACGCTCCACCTTCCCTTACCCCCGCCAACAGCACGTTGTCCTCCAGAACCTGGAGTAGAAGTGGAGAAACCACGGAAAACCCACTTCTGTATTGTCTGTCACGCTGGGGGAGGGGGCACTGAAAGAAAAACGGAATGGAGTGTACTCTGTCTCTTGAGAACAACTGAGTAGCTGCTCATGGCCTAAAACCAAGGTAATGTGACAGGAGATAACTCGAAATCTGCAGGCTATGAGTTGGACGGCTGTCATTTATGGGTTCCCGTAATCTTCGGAGGCCCAATCAGGGTCTATTGTCATATTATTTTATTAATTATAAGGATTTAGAGACCTTCGCGTGTTTACTAAATTTGATTTTAAACTGTTTATTTCAGAAGCTCCGTAAGAAGGCAAGGTGTTGTCTGTTATTACGCGTCTGACGAATCCTTGCCGGCGCGGCGCGGCGTTGGATGTTACAGTGGCGTGACGTAATCTGTTTTCATGGAGATATCGGTACAGTCTGCACTGATTCATTGTGACTCGAGCATTATGTTTGTTCAGTTGGGTATTTCAAGTCTCCTCTTGACTGTCACCGCTGAGGCCCGGGTTCGATTCCCGGCTATGCAAAAAAAAAAAAAATTGTCTGAGGGCTGGAACGGGGTACACTCAGCTTAGTGAGGCAAAACTTAGAAGAGGTAGGTTCGATTCCTATTTCAGCCATCCTGGAATTGGTTTTCCGTGGTTTCCCCACTTCTACTCCAGGAAAATGCCGGGTTGGTACCTAACTTAGAGCCACGGTCGTTTCCTACCCAAATCCTACCTCAGTTACAAATACACACACCCTAGTACATACACCACAGTGACGCAGGTTATTAGACAAATTCTACACACGCCCAAGTACACGGGGCTACATGACCATGATGTCACAAAGTCCCTAAAATAATCATCAACAACAACAATCATTTAGAATGATAATCCACCATTACTCCTAGATATTTAAAATTCTAACTTGGTTACGAATGGCAAGGAGGCACCTGTGGCCTTAAGTGAAGATCAATCCTGGCATTTGCCTGGAGTAAAATTAGGTTACCACGGAAAAACACTTTTACGATGGCTGAAATGAAATTTTGAAGTAATGAAGTACGAAATGAAAATGAGTTTAACACATTTGCTCCTTGTGGCAATGCATAAAATGCCTAGAAATTCAAGGTTTGATATTTGGGAGTGTCACAGGAATGAGTGAAAGGGACTCACTAAATTTCAAGAATTGAATTCTCACAACCGCAGTGATACAGCTATTAGGTCGATGTAATGCTCTAACCGCTACATGGAAGTTAGAAAATCAAAATATCTGACCCCAGCAGGACTCGAAATAGCTACCTCTAGCTTTGTAAACCACCTCGTGGTGTACCGGCTAGCATTCTTGGCTGTAGCCCCGGAAGTCCGGGTTCGATTCTCGGCTCTGCCAAGATATTTAATTCGGTCTGAGGGCTGGATCGGGTTTCACTAAGCCTCGTCAGACAAAACTGAGAACAGGTGGGTTAGATTCTCACCTCAGCCATCCTGGATGTGGTTTTCCGTAGCTTCCCACTTCTTGTCCAGGCAAATGCCGAAATGCCTCCTTCCCAATCCTCATCTGAATTACAAATAACACACGAATACAGCCATTACAATAACACAGGTTATATGACAAAAAAAACCACACACACCCAAGTACATGTGGCTAATTGACCACGATGTCCAAGCCCCTCAAATGAAACAACAACAACAACAACCACTACTCTGGCTTTGTACTCGTACATCTGAGACGCTGGGGTCATAGATGAATCATGGCTAAAGCGTCCCACTATAGCTCAGTGATCAGAGCACCGGCGTGCACAGTCGGAGGTTGCGTGTCCTAGTCCCACTGGGGTTAGCTAACTTCCATTTACTTGCTCACTACACGACCTAATAACCTTCACTTGAAACTCACTAAAATTTACTATTGTTGAAGTTCTAGGAATGCATGGATGGCGTGGTTAATCAGCAAATATAATTAATCATTATTCCATAATACGGTACTAATAATAATAATGTACCAGTGTGTGCATTTGTATTTGAGGTAGGACTCGGGTAGGAACCGGCCGTGGCCTTAAGTTAGGTACCATCCCGGCATTTGCCAGGAGTAAAAGTGGGAAACCACGGAAAACCACTTCCAGGATGCCTGTGGTAGGAATCGAACCCGCCTCTTCTCAGTTTTGCCTCATTAAGTTGAGTATACCCCGTTCCAGCCCTCAGACCAGAATTAAGTTTCTTGGCAGAGCCGGAATCGAACCCGGACCTCCACGGTGACTGCCAAGAATGCTAGCAACATTTTAAGTTGAATACGGTGGCTAATCACATTATGGAACTGTTAAATATATCTAAGAAAAACCTGCTTCTTCCTCGATACTGTATACTTGCTTATTGTGCCCCTCAAACCGTGTACGGCACCGTACCATGCGCGATTGCCAATTTAGCACTAATCAGCGCTCTGTTTTGGCATCGTAGTTTGGGGTGGGGCAACAGGGGATTTAATTAAACTACCAATTGAAAGAAAGCTTGTAAATCTTAGTGACACTAAATCTCGCAATCATTATCCACATAATCTCCTCTCTTTTTTAGTCAATTTTACCCTCCAGGTTGGGGTTTTCCACGGACTCAGCGAGGGGACTCACCACTACCGCCTTTTCAGGCAGTGTCCTAGAGCTGGGAACACTTGGTCGGATTGGATACAACTGGGGCGAACAGGGGCCTCATGAGGGATGGGAAGGGAGGGGAAGATTGGGATGGATAGGCAAGGAAGAGGGAAGGAGGTGGCCGTGGCCTTACTGTAGATACCATCCCGGCATTTGCCCAAAGACAAAGTGGCAAACCGTGGAAAACCACTTCGAGGATGGCTGAGGTGGGAATCGAACCCCCTCGACTCATTTGGGCCACCCGAGGCTGAGTAGACCCCATTCCAGTCCTCAAATTTCGTGGCAGAGCCGGGATTCGAGCCCAGGACCTCCGGGGCGGCAGCTAACCATGCTGACCACTACGCTACGGAGGCGACTATAATCTCCTTTTTACATGGAATTTCAACCGTGCATTAAACGAAAAATTGAACTCGGTCCGCCTAGTTGGTAGGCAAGGAGCCTGGCTGCTGTGCCATCACGCCCACTGCCAAGTGTTATAAAAAATTATTTTTAAAACGCGTAAAATAATTTCCTATCAATTGAAGATTTATTTAAGATAGTTGGTTGTTGATTGAGTTTTAAGGGGCGGAACAGATTTATGAGCTCAGCACTTGCTCACATAGTAGGGATCAGGGATGTTAGACATAGAATAGCACCACAGTTCTGTAAAAAACAGATTAAAAGAGGTAATAATACTCATTAGGGGTGGTGATTTTTAGCACTTTGAAATCAGATATTTAGCATTTTATGCATTTAGCATTTGGCAGCATTAATACATTTTCAATTTAGCATTTCGAATATAAACATATACTGTATCTTGAATTAATTCTAATAAAAACTTTAATGTGAAATTAATATCACATAAATAAAGAGTAATAGTAAGATAAAATGCATAAAATAAATTGTGACTTTATTTTAAATTAATGTAGGTTGAAGCAACAAACAGAAAACAAGAACAAATTAATACAGTACAGTACAGTACAAGATTAACCTATTCTGTTGAAAAATCAGAATAATAAAAATAAAGTAAATATAATTAATCTAGATCATGCACTGACCTGTCCCCGAATTTTAACGTGCACGTATCAAAAGTCTTTTTTTTTTTTGCCACTCTAGGTGCTGATTACACAATTTACACATTAAAATATCACCATCACTGATCTAAAAACTTTCCTGTTTATAATTTTCTGCCCGCTGTTTTATATATACTTTCAATCACACTATCTTAGCTGACCTACGCAATGGGAATGAAGGAAACAATACTCGATGCGGTCTATAATAGACGTGATTCTTGAAGGGATGACGGAATTAGTTCCATATTCCAAACGGTGCGGTGGACAAGTGTATCAGAATCATAAACATTCCAAGGGTGCACAAAATCCTCAGATGAAATTTCTAGAAGAAAATAAATGAAGAAAGAAAGAAAGAAAGACAGAAAGGTAAAAAGGTCAATTTAAAAAAAATCATAGATTTCGCATTTATATCGCATTTTAGTACAATTTTCGCATTTTTTAGTAAATTTCGCATTTTATCGTGTTTTAGAAACACATTAAAATGTGGTTTAGAGGTCATGGAAAATGATAATACAAGTGTACAAGGCTTTATGAATATTTTGCGCTCTATCGCATTTGCGAAAAATCACAACCCGTATACATCATACACCTCAATAGTATAGGTTATCAGACAAATTCTACACACACACACACGCGCGCGCGCGCGGCGCGCGCGCGCGTCCAAATATACGGTGCTGATGACCACGATGTCCAAGCTCCTAAAATGTAACAACAATAAGTCATTGTTCTCCTTTACATTGATTCATATGGGAAAAGGGAATTGAAAGTTTAGGCGCCAAGATTACTCAGTTATCTACCCTCAAACCTGAGAGATCTCACAACACAAGAAGCTGAAGTTCAAACTGGCTGGCTGCGTGGTTCAGCGGTAACGTTCTAGCTTGCTAAGTCCAAGGTTGTAGGATCGAATCCTGACACAGCCAGTTGGTATTTGAGGGAGCGCATATGCGAGAGAGCCGTGTAGTAGATTTACTGGCACGTTGAAGATCGTCTTCGGGGCAAAATTCCGGCACCCCAGTTTCTTTAAAAGTCGCAGCGGTTAACTGAGACGTAAAACCAATAACGTCAACATCATTAGGCCTATCATCATCTTTCACAAGTGAGGTTCTGTGTAATTACACATGTGAGTAATATTTAGAAACTCGTTCCCACTGATATGCCATTTACACACATCAAAAAAAGTTTTGCATATTGACATGGAGCACAGCGAGGTCGGACTTATTAAGCAGTATCTCCGCCTGCTCCACACAATGGAGATCGGGAGAATAGGCAGGCCATTCCATTCTGTGAATACCATTCTCCGGAAGAAAGGCACATTGAAAGGTATTGTACAGACGAGCGTTATCGTCCACGAAAGTGAAATTTGGGCTGAAATTGTCAGCATAGCCTTTCGCTACAGGTGCCAGGATAGTATCCCTGTAACGTATGCCTGTCATACGCCCTGGGATGTACACGAGGGGTTTGGCGGCCACACATGATACCACCCCAAAACATTGCACCACCTCCTTCCTGTTGGTATCGGTGTCGGATTTATTGGACGTGCATACGTTCACCGGGTCGTCTCCACACACACACAAATCTATCCTCGTTGACACAGGCGAGTGTACACAGCCAACATACACGCATGCAAAAACGACTAATGGGTTTGAGACCACTACGACTCTTGGCCAGCAATAAGCAAAACTTCTTTTGATGTGTGTACATTCCTACGACTTCTCCAAGGGAAGTTTGGGGCAATTGCTATGGATGTCCTGTGTGGCTTGTTTGGATATTGGTCACATTGTGTGGTTTATTTTGACTGATCACCTTAGAACAGACACTAAAAAAAGCACATAGACTAGTTCTTAATATGGTGCAACATGTTTCAGTATACCTTCATGCTCCTGCTCATCTTCTTACTAGAGGTAATGGTTGGCATATTGGCATACGTCTACCAGGGGTACGTGAAGGATGAACTTTACCAGAATCTCAACTCCACATTTCTTGAAAGTTACAGTGTGGATGAAGGTCGTACTGCTGCCATCGACAGGATCCAGCAGGAGGTATGTATTGCTCCATTATTCCCAGTATGTCAGGGTGTGTACATAGTATCAAGTAGCATTTCTATGACTGCCACCATCCTTTAATACATCAGGGGCGTAAAACTCCTCGCAAACATGGAGGGTTTAAATTTATAAACTGTGGTTGCCTACCTACCAGGGAAATTCTTTTTTAAAGCTTAAAAGAACACGCTAATATAGACCTAACGATATATACACTGACCGGCACGAAAAACACAACACTTCAATTTCTTACAAAACCTGAAATTTATTTTAAATTTATGACACTCTTATGACACTAATCTACTATATGATAATGAAATATTGTAGTACGGTCCCATGCAGGTGTCTAACAATGAAGAAAATGACAATAATAAACAAATTTAACAAATTAAGCCAGAGATACACACTTCAAGGAAAGAGCGCTATAAGCGCGGGAAATTTTGAGTAAGCTCCTAAAGGTAATGCACTTCTGCTTTGATTTTATACACCTCAGACTTTACTTCACAGACCTCGGAGATGATCTCGGAGACCTCTGTTCGCAGCTTCAAAAGCGCATATTGCCACCTCTTGCACCATTGATGGCATTCAACCTTTCAGGGATCCTCCTGATTAATGCTGTTGAGGAATCATCTCCCATTCTTCCTAGAGGGCATTCTGCAGGTCCTGTAGGGTCCTGTATGGTCTCTGGATAGCGCTGATGGGCTCCTCTCCCCACCCGGTCCCAAACGTGCTCAATAGGATTCAAATCAGGGCTTCGAGCAGGCCAAGCCATAGCATGAATCCCTGCTTCATCCAAGAACTCGCACAACATGTGGGCGAGCATTGTCTTGCATTGGTGTGAAATCGTCACCAATAAATGGAGTGAAAGGCACAACATGCTCCAGAAGGATTTCCTCCACATACCGATGTGCGGTAAAGCTCCCATTCTCCACGATGACCAAATCCATCCTTGCAGCCATACTGATTCCTGCCCACACCATCACAGAACCACCCTGAAAAGGCATCCTGGATGAGAATGTGCAAGTGGAATACCTTTTCCCTGGCCTTCTCCAGACCCTCTCTCTTCCGCCAAATCGCGACTCATCGGTGAACAACACTTGTTCCCATTGTTGTACTGTCCAGCCATGATGTTTCCTTGCGAAACGTAGTCTAGTTGTGAGATATTCTCTGGTAGGTTCTGGGCCTGTAACTGGTCTTCTGGATTGATGATTGGCTTCTTCCAATCTTCTTCGGACGGTTCTCTCACTAACATCGACCCCTTGAACTTGGAGGAGTCGATTTCGTGCTTCAATGACGGTGGTGTGACAGTCGTGGAGAACTTGAAGTTGTAAGAAGCGGTCATCTCTCTCCGATGTTGCTCTTCTCGGACCTGTTCCTGGTCTCCTTGCAAAGCCTCCAGTTCCCCTGTACCTTCGTACGGTTCTGAAAGTCGTGGAAGGTGTAGTCCTTAACACTTCTGCAACGTGATGCATGCTGCGACCATCTTCGCCAAAGCAACAGCTTTTGCAGCTTGTTCAGGGCTTAAGGGCATGTTTGCTCCAGAAAGCTAATTACCACAATCTCAGAAAGATCCTACAAACACATGTGATTGAGAAGGGAACAATTCAAATTACAACAATAAGCGCTATAAGAGCGGTAACACATTATTGGCTCACATTCAGTGATGTGTTTTCCAGATTGCGCGGGGAAAACAATTGAGGCTGGTGCAATCAACAATCGACACCTCATTGTTTGCTCGCAAAACAACGCCAATATCATACCCCATCTAAAAAAATAGGTTAAGTGCTTCACTTTGATTGAATAGATAATTACACAATTATTTATTGTGTGTTGCGTTTTTGGTGCCGGTCAGTGTGTATATATATATATGTTTGAAATATCATTTTTATTCATTATTTTTAATTAAAATACAAAATACAATCAGAATATGAATACAAAACATATAACATTTGTCAACGTCTTGCAAAAGACGCGAACACTGACTGCCACGGATCTTTGTTTACAAACCGATGAGCAAGTCTCGTGTCATAAATACCTTGTCAACCATTTCTGAGTAGGTGGCCTATAGACAGCAATGATTCTATCTAATTTGTCCCATCGTAGATCGGAGGTAGTCTTTAACCCATTTCATCATCGAAAAACTTCTCTCTGCAGAACAGCTTGAAGTAGGTACGAGCAGCAGTCAGAAAGTACTGTACAAACTTCACAAATTGAAACGAAGTAAGTTAATCAACAAAGTTTAGACAGAAACTAATTAAATGCTCCACCGATTTGGGTAAACACGACACAAGCGTAGCACCAAATGTCAAACTTTTGACGTCACGTGCATCACTGCGTTTCGAACTCCGTCGGCGCAACGCAAGGCATATGTACAGGGTGTGCTTAAAACGTGAGATGTGCGAGGGACAAGTCGTGATATTTTACCTTGTTTGTTCAAAAAAAAAGGCACACTCGCTGTTGTTTTCTGGCAGGAGTAATGATTTTGCGTGTTGTGTGTCACAGTATCTTACCTCAGTTTTAAACCAGGGCTCAGAAATAATAGTTTGAAGATGCACCTTTTTGGATCGTCATAAGGGGACAAAGCTCAAAGCGCCTCGGTGGAAACGGGAGTAAAAACACACTGTTTGGTAGAATAAAGAAATTTCGACTATGCAAGCCAAGATGGCTTTTCCGATTTTCCGCCTAACATAGTATTAAATCATTTATAGAATAGTTGTTGTTTCCTATGGCTAGCCCGGATTCCAATCCATCAGCTTTCTTGCGTTCCAATAGAGTTGTGTAACGTTTCCAGAAGTTCTAGCAGTCACATCAAGTTTGTTGTAATGTAGCAGGTGCCCCTTATCCATTTTACTTCCAGGTTCGTGACAAAGTGTGCATTCTTCAGATCTCAGGATGTTGATTCGTTTCAGATGAGCTGCAAGGCAGTCGTGGCCAGTGTTAAGTCTGAAGAAGGCTACAGCTTCTCTTCTTGGTGTTGGTTTATATTGATCCCATTTAGCATCAATGTCTTTCCATAATTTGGTTTCTGCTGTTTTCATTGCCATTTCTTCATACCTGTTTTTGATAGTATTTTTCAAGATCCTTTTTGCTGACATAAAATCAGTCTGACTGACAGGTTGTTGTAGTGTGGTACCTTTTTTTGCTAATCTGTCTGCCTCTTCATTTCCTGCTATTCCAACATGAGAAGGGATCCACTGAAATGAGATCTGTTTGTGGAGTCTTTGAAGGGTTTTTATCATACAAAAAATTTCTTTCAGTTCTTTATTTTGGGGATTATAATTTGACGAGATGGCTTGGATGGCTGCTTTTGAATCTGTAATAATAATGCATTTTTGATAATGTTTCTGCCTAATAACTGATGGAGTGCATGTGAAATTGCTCTTATCTCAGCATCAAAGTTTGTTTTGGCCTACTGGGAAGTAGAGTGAGAAGAGAGATGAATGTATTCCTGCTCCAGTTCTATTTTCTTTGTCTTGTGAGCCATCTGTAAATATTTTTAGCCATTGATTAGATGGATATCTTTCTGCTATTGTACAGAGGGCCAGTTGTTTTAGATCTTGTGGTGAAGTCTTTCTTGCAGACCTCTTCTAACAAAGTAAGATCTGTAGTCACTTGTATATATTCAATGGGGTTGACTGGCATAAAGAGTGGTTCAAGTTTTATTTGCAGATTGCTCTTATTGATATATTCTTTGGCGAGACTTAAGGGATCTTTTTGTGTTTTAAGATTGGGGCTAGAAACTGGTTTTTTGATCCATGTCATTTGAGGTAGTCTTTGTATACTGAGATATGCATTGGCTGTTTGATGTTTCATCTCTTCTTCTATTGGTAAGTTGTGGGTATATAATTGCAAGGTGGTTATAGGTGTGGTTTTTATTGCACCTGTTATGATTCGTAGGGCATTATTCTGACACCTCTCAAGGCGATCAATGTTTGACTGGGGTGCTGTAGAGAGTACTTCACTGCCATATTTTATGATAGGTTTGATGTAAGTATTGTAGGTTTTGTTGAGTGTGTCTTGAGTGCTCCCCCAAGTAGCTCCTGCTAGTCTCTTCAGTAATTTCATCCGTTTGCTTACCTTATCCTCCACATGTTTTATGTGTTTGGTCCAGTTCAGCTTCGTGTCCATGATGATACCTAGGTACTTTGTACTTTCACTTTTTGGAAGGTCTTGATTACTAAATTTGAGACTAAAGGTTGGATTGTGGTGTCTCAGGGAGAAAAACTGGTATACTGTTTTGGAAGTATTGATTTCCATATTATTGTTTTCAGTCCAGTTTTTGAGTTTTATAAGTTAAATAGATAGATAGATTTTTATTAATTCCATTTGATCAAATACATGCATTCAATACATTTTTGATATAGGACACGTCAGAATTTACATGCATAAAATAAAAGAACTAACAGGTATATATTACTAAGATTAAAACTATTTATAACTTATTATAATAGCAAATCTTAATAGATACAATCTTATTGCACAACTATTTACACCTCACTCTATTATCATAATATGAAAACTTAATTCTATAAATACAACAACATACAGCTAGGTATTAAAATTAAATTAAAAAAGTAAAATATAGTTATAGATTCCATCACTCCTATACGCTAAAATATTCAACTACTGAGTAAAAACAATGGCACTGCAGATAAGCTTTCAACATTCTATCAAAGGTTTTTATTTTTGGGGCCAGTTTTATATACTGGGGTAGTTTATTGTATAATTTAACTCCAGTGTGAAAAGTTCCTTTTTGATATATGCTTGTGTGTGTGTGTGAAATATGAATGTTTTGATTTTGTCTTGTGTTATGCCTATGAACATCATTGTTTGTTTTAAGAAAAACATCTTTATTCATTAAATTCTTTTTAAAAAACATAATACTTTCAAAGATATATATGCAGGGCAGTGGGAGAATGTTTAAATCTTTAAACAGAGGTCTACATGATTCTCTAGAGTGTACATTTGCCATAATTCTAATCGCTCTCTTTTGTATCCTAAACGTGCTTAGTACATCTGGCGACATACCCCAAAATATGATCCCATATCTTAAGTATGAATGGAAATAAGCAAAATAAGTATTTCTTAATGTGTGCATGCTAGTGCAGGTTTTCAAAATACGTAACGCAAAGCACATCGAGTTCAGTTTAGTATTCAGATATTGTATATGTTTATTCCATTTCAAGTCTTGTTGTATCCATAGTCCTAAAAACTTTGTTTCTGATTTATTTTCTATTTGATGACCATTTAATGTTATATTGGGCATCGCAGGATTCCTATTCTGTATAGTGTGGAAATTTAGACATACTGTCTTTTTATAGTTTATTATGAGGCGATTATCTTGTGACCATTTGGTTAACTCTCCTGTAACGGAGTCAGCAGACTGCTGTATGACCTGTTTAGTTTCACCTTTTATTACGAGTGTTGTATCGTCCGCAAACAAAATTTCCTTATGTGAATGAACGTTCTGTGTTATATCATTGATATATAGAAGAAAGAGTAGTGGGCCCAAAACCGATCCCTGGGGTACTCCAAATTCAATAATTCCCTCATTGGACAATGTTTCATTAAGTAATTTGGTTCCATCATCCTTGTGTCTCAAGCTTACTATTTGTTTACGCCTTGTTAAGTAAGACTCTATCCATTTATTAGCTAGACCTCTAACACCATATTGATTTAGTTTGGTAAGGAGGATTTTATGGTCAACTACATCAAATGCTTTCGATAAATCCAAGAATAGGCCAGTTACATGTTCCTTATTGTCAATTAATTTCAGTATACTATTACTACATTCGTAAATTGCTGTCTGTGTAGATTTTTCCGTTCTAAATCCATGTTGTGAGTTTGATAATATTTTATTTTTTTCTATGAAACTTATCAGTCTCTTATACATAATTTTTTCCACAATTTTTGCAATACCAGTTGGTAAGGTAATAGGACGATAGTTATCTAATTCATCTTTTGAACCATTTTTGTGCACTGGAATTACTTTTGATAACTTCAAAATATCCGGGTAAGTTCCTGAGAGAATTGAACTGTTTATTAAGTGCGTAAGTGGATTTATTATATTTTCTGCACATTTCTTTAAAATTGCATCAGGGATGCCATCAATGCCAGCACAGAATTTATTTTTTAGCTCTTTTATAACTATTCTTACCTCTTCACTTGTGACATGATTTATAAATAAAGAATCACTGCATATATTTATTTTATTATTAGAATTTAGTGTATTTACCTGTGATTTATTTAATAATTTTTGCGGAATTTCCAGAAAATAGTCATTAAAAGTGTTTGCTATTTCCTCTGGATTATTAATCACTTTATTATTTCTGGTCAGTGTAATGTTCCTTTGTATTTTAGCAGATTTTCCAGTTTCTTTCTTTATTACAGACCACATAGCCCTGTTTTTATTAGATGATTGGGAAATAAAATTATCATTATGCATTTTCTTTGCTAGTCTTATTACCTTATTTAATATGCTAGTGTATTTTTTGTAGTATAAATTGAATTCAGGTGTTGTGTGGTATTGTTTATATAATTTGTGTAGAAATTTCTTTCTTTGACATGAATTTATAATCCCTGTTGTTATCCAATTGCTAGTTTTGTTATTTTGAACAGTTCTTCGTTTAAAGGGGAATGCTATTTCAAAATAGTGTTTTAGGGTACTGTTAAATGCATTAAATTTATCATTTACATTTTCTAGTTCATAAATTTCTGACCATGTTTCCTTATTTAATAAGTCATTGAAATATGTAACATTTGATTCAGTGAATGACCTGCACTTTGATTTTACTCCATTATCATTATTATTGATTACTTCGGATACTTCAAAACTCAGTATTTGTCCATGGTGGTCACTAAAACCCGGACAATAGACTTCTATTGAATGGTGATATTTATCTGTATTTATAAAAATTTGATCAGGAGTGGTTTTACTAAATTTTGTTATTCTTGTTGGTGTATTTACTGTAGGTTTCAGTCCATAGGAAATTAGTAACTGGTTTAATAATTCACAATTTCTATCAAGTTTTAAGAAATCCACATTTACATCCCCACAAATTATTATATCGAAATTTACTTTGCTCATGTTATTGAGTAACAATTCTAGTTTATCTATAAATAGAGGAAACTTTCCTGACGGAGAACGGTATACGCATACAATTATTAACTTAAACTGCTGAATTTTTACGGCAGAGAATTCAAAATCCTGTTCCATAATTAGATAATCATAAGCTGTTATCTGTTCATGATCTAAATTATTTCTTAAGAAGATGCAAGTACCACCATGGCTAATATTAGATCTAGAGTATTTACTAGCTTGTATAAACCCTGGGAATTGAATTAATTCGAGTTGTTCCTCTTTCAGCCAATGTTCTGAAATACATAGTGCTGAGATGTCTTTAAGTTCATTTTTAAGCATTAGATTTATGTAATCAATTTTATTATAAAGAGACTGGACATTCTGGTGGTAAATTTTAAATTTGTTACTTTTGCAAGCTTGTGTTGGTGATTTATTTACATTATTATTATCATAATTGTTATTATTATTGTTGCTAGACAAATCCGAAATACCATTGTTGCACTCCGTTAAATTTGACTTCAAAAGATGTGAATGCCAAACCTCACGTTTGGCTTCTTCTACCAGTTTCCCTGCTTCCACTCTAATGATATTACTGTTGAATTATTCTTACCATTTGAATTTACAATTTTGCAGATTTCATCACTAAGATACTCTTTTCCTAATCTATTTAAGTGTAGGCCATGCCGAGTGTGGAACTTCCTGTCTAATTTACTTACATCTACAATTTGGACATTTGGAAAACTCTTACAAATTTTATGAATTTTTCCATTTGTAGCCTCTATTTCTACATTTACACATGACTTGGGAATTAAATCGTGTCTCTGCGGAATATTTACAATAATGACATTTGTTTTTTGCATGGATGGCAATGTACCCTTTAAATCTTTGATTACCTTTTTACTCTCATTTCTATAGACGTCGTTTGCTCCAGCGATGATCACTGCGTAGTCCTTTGCAGTAAGGGACGCACACTCTCCTATCATCCCGTTCGTGACTTCTGCAATCTGAGCTCCTGGCTTCACTGTCGAAGTGACCTCCATTTCTCGGCTTCTCTCCAAAACGCTTGCTGCTACATCTCGCCCGTGGCTATCCGCAAATATCCGCATCTTCCTGGATTTTCTCTTTATCACTTTCTTCTTTTCTTCTTGAGGAAAGTCATCATTTTCTTCGACAAGCACTCCAAATGAATTTGAGACGGGAATTTCAGTTACATGTACTCCATTTATAGGCCTAGGCTTATTCAATCTTACCTTACCAGCAATCACTGTCGACCAAGTTTCCTTGCTTTCCTCTCTGTTTCCTTTTAATTTATTCAACTCTTCCATTAACTTAGCAATATCTTCCTTTAGCAGCTTTATAATTTCGTCTTTTGAGGACAGTTCGTTTCTCAGGTTATGACATTCGCATGACGGTAGCGGTAGGCCTACATTACGACAATCGGTTTCACTTTTCTCCTCATTCAATTTTACCTGAGATCTTGTGATGATTTTATTTGCATTTTTTACTTTTATTTTGCACGACGAGCATAAATCCGTTACGGTTACACAACCTGACGAGATACTAACACTGTTTACTGTCGTCATACTAGAGATCTAAGTGAGCCTAGATGTTTACACCAAATTACACTAAATTTAATTTAATTATTACTACCTAATAGAATTAATCTAATAACCTACCAATAAAGAAGAATGTGAAAATACGTATATCTTCCAATCGGGTGAAGTCTCGTAAAAGCACCACTGCTCTACTTGGTTCAAACAGTGATTGAAGAAGTCACCGAATCTTTGGATACACGTTCCCACAACTTAGTTTAAGTTTATTAAATTATCAACAAGAATTTCTAAATACTATCAATATTCCGTATTACACTTGATCTGAGGAAAGTAACTTTATAGATTTTAAGCCTCTGTTATAATATTTTACCACTTTTATCAAATATTTACACTAGCTGCTATTTCACTGCACTTTCACTGTGACGCCATCTTGTGCTAGTCAAGGCAAGTGCCTGGTTCATTCTGTGTTCAAGTAGCATTTGCTGATTTGGGCTGTTACGTGCTGTGGTCCAAATGATAACATCGTCTGCAAACATGCTGATATTCACATTACCTACTTTCTTTATTGTTTTTGGAAGATCGTTGATGTACACATTGAATAAAGTTATGCTTGATACAGCTCCTTCTGGGAGGCCTAGTTTTGATTGCTTGCAACCTGAAGTTTTGTTGTTGTAATGAACATTGATCATTCTTTGTGAAAGGAATCTTGAAAACCAGTTTAACATACATCCATTTACTTTGAAGTTGATAAGTTTCTTTAGTAGCATGTTTCGCCATACAGTATCATAGGCTCCTTTAAAATCGATGAAAACTGCAAGAACACTTTCATTTTTGTTAAAGGCTTCTTTAACAGCTTGTGTAAATCTCATTATTTGGTGGGAGGAGGACCTGTTTTGTCTAAACCCTGCTTGTTCTTCTGATAGAAGAGATTTTGTTTCCAAGTACCAATTGAGTCTATTTGTAATCATCCTTTCTAGGATTTTTACCAGAATGGAGGTAAGTGCTATAGGTCGGTACGAGGGGACTTGGTTTTTTGACTTGCCTGGTTTTAAGATTGGAATGATGGTTGCTTTAGTCCAGTCTTTAGGTAGGTTATCATTTGATGTCCAAAATTTGTTGAATATGTGTAGCAGTATGTTTAGAGCAGATGGACCTAGATTTTTTATGAATTCTGGGAATATCTCATCTGGTCCTGGTTGTTTTCTGACTTGTGTGTTCTTTATTGCTAACATTAACTCTTCCATTGAAAATTTATTGTTAAAGATATCATCTGCATTATTATTCATGAATTTTTTGACTATTTTTTTGTTAGTCTTGTCTTCTTTCTTTTTCTGTTTTGATAGTCTAATTGAAGTGAAATGTTTACAGAAGTGGTTTGCTATTTTATGACAGTCTGTAATTTCCTTATCATTTATCATAATAGGATTCAAAGGAGTGACTATGTGTTTGTTGTTTAGAGAATTGATAAGTTTGTGAACTTTATTGCTGTCTGTCCTATAGTCAACTGTTGTTAAAAGTTTGTTCCAAGATTCTCTTTTTGATATTGTTATTGCTTGTTTTAATTTTGCTGTTGCTTGTCGCCATTTCCGTACATCATTTTGATCCTGAGTAAGTTCAGCTGTTCTTCTTGCTTTGTCTCTGGCGGACTTAAGATTGTTCAATTCATCTGACCAGAAAGGTTTATATTTTGTTTGGGCCCCTCTGGGTATGCACAGTTTGGCTATGTCTTTTATGGCTGTAGTAAATTTATTCAGGATGATGTTAGGAGGTGCATCAAGATCAATTTCCGACATTTTAGTTTCAAGTTTGTTTCTGAAATTTTCCAGTCTGCCTTTTTAAAGTTCCACCGAATCTTCTGGTCTGCACTTTGAGCAGATTCACTGTATGATGTAATAGTAAGAAGATACATTCTATGTCCACTGCCTGGATCTTCAAGTACTGATCGATGACTGTGGTTTGTAAGATCTGTCGAGACTAATATGAGATCTGGGTTAGTTGTGGAACCAGAGTGGTGAATGAATGTTGCTGGGTCTTTGTTACTATATAATAGCTCAAGAGAGCTACTCTCTATAAGGTCTTTTATTGTTTTACCAGCTGAATTTGTGTAGTTGTAGCCCCAGACTGGAGAAGCTGCATTGAAGTCTCCTATAAAAATAGTAGCGGTTTTGATTTCTAAAAGGTGAAGATTCAGATTTTTATTGTTTGGAGGACTGTAAACACAGAATATTGTTATTTTCTTGTTGTTGATCCATATGGATAATTCGATAATTTCTGATGTATCTGTTGGGTCCATTTCTTTTACAATTCTGAATTTTGACATGACGTTGTTCTTCACTGCTGCAAATATTCCGCTTGCTATTTGTCTTGTTTTGAAGAGAGTGTAGATGGTATACCCTTGGATCTTTAAATATTGTATGTTTTCAGGTGTAGTGTTGGCTTCATTGATTTGAAAGATGTCTATATCTCTGTCTATCATGATTTTCTTTACTTCCAAAAGTTTCTTTGTTGATAGACCACCTGCATTCCATTGCAGTATTCTTACTTCGTGTTGTTTTGCTTTGAGAAGAGCAGTTTTATTTGTTTGCATTTGTTTGCTCATGTTTCTCTATTCTGGAACGTTTTTGCCAAAATTGTTACTCGTTTAGCACCACCCAGGGGATACGTACAGCTTAAGGTATGCTGCGGACATTACTTTTTTTGAGGGTACGGTACTTAAAATTGTCTTGCAGCTAACCCCCCCCGTGTTTTACGCCCCTGCAATAGATTAACACAGAGATGGTCCATTTGACAAATACATGGTGTTGAAGTGGTCATTGATATCAAACGGAAATGTTACATGTTACTTGGATTGTCAAGACACATTTCTGGTCTTTCCAATACGTACCAAGACAGTTTAATTAATTGCAACCCTCAGTAAGTGTTAATAGTGCCATGCAGTTGATCTGATTTTGGGTGTACTGTACAGGCTAAACCAGAAATGTGTCTTGATGATCCAAGGTGGACCTTTGGTATACCGTAGCATTTATATCAGATAACACTGACACTTCAACACCTTTAATTTGGTCACAGATATACTTTATAAAACTGAGGCTTTCAAATGAAACCTGATTTTGTGGGAAAGACAACTAAAAGGGAAATATAGCACATTTTTCAGATTTGGAATCAGTTAGGTTAGGGGTAAAATTTAAGGGTTACCTTGCCAAAATTCACATCAATAAATACTAGAAACTCTTTATGCTACCTGTGGTTTTTACCTCGTTACAGTGTTCATGATTCAACTCCATCCCATTTTAAACTGGATGGAATTCTGGATGTGAGACAGATTCAATAAAAATAAAGGTCACTTAACAGAGTTGTTTCTAGGATTAGAATTTTGAAATACTGTAAGTATCTGAAGACGTTCCACCATCTAATAGAATTTTAAATTTCAAGCCAGGCATGTCAAGTTTTCTTTTCTCCCATTGAATGCACTGTTCTTGTATATCAGAAGCATTCTGAATAGAAAATCGTAGAATTCTTTCTTTGTTGGATGGCATTGATGAATCTTGAAAATATTTTAAGGATGTGGTACAGGATTTAAGACTTGAAGCTCACATTACTATTCCATTGATAAAATTGCTTTGATTCTACAAAAGGAACAATCCCTTTTACTTATTGTGATACATGAGTGTTGCAGTACACAGAGTGTGTTTGTTAGAAGCATTAAGGGCCATGGACAGTATAAATCTAAACTAATCTCATATCGGTGTTGCTTTGTATGATTCCAACAGCAAGTGGTCAGCAGGCAAACACTAATTGTTTTATTGTGTTGACTTTTCAAAATTATATTACAGAATTTGTAATTACTGAGACCTACTGTGGGATTCAAGAAGAGTTTAATTAAGGAGGGACTAATGAAAAACCCTAAACAAACTTCAATTGCAGACGAAAGGGCACTTTTGAAGAATGAAATAACAAATTCCGCAGAAGAAAACATTGGTAGGAAAGAAAGAATAGGTAGAAAACCGTGGATCACTCAGGATATACTAGAATTGATGGATGAAAGGCGGAAAGCAGAATACAGACGTCTGAGAAATGAGGTTGACAAGAAGTGCAAGGAAGCGAAAGAAGAATGGCTGAAAAAGAAATGTGCAGGTATAGAAAATTGTCTGAAATTAGGAAAAGTAGACACAGCTTATCGAAGGATTAAGAATACTTTTGGAGAAAAGAAGACTAAGTGCTGTAATATTAAGGACACAGATGGAAAGCCTCTAACAGATAGGGAAGAAAAGATTGAGAGATGGAGAGCTTACATAGAGTGTTTGTATAAGGGAAAGGAATTTGAGAATCATGTAATGGAAAGGGAAGAGGAAATTGATGAGAATGCAAAAGGAGATTTAATATTGAGATCAGAATTTGACAGAGCATTGGAAGACTTAAGCAGGAACAAAGCACCAGGCATGGATGATATACCGATTGAGTTGCTACGCTGCGTAGGAGATGGAGGTCTGATCAGGTTATTTCACTTGGTGTGTAGGATTTATGAGACGGGTGAGGTACCCTCTGATTTCAAGAAGAATGTTATCATCCCTATACCGAAGAAAGTGGAAGCTGACATATGTGAAGATTACCGTACAATCAGTTTGATTACTCATGCTTCAAAGATCCTGTCTAGAATAATTTACAAGAGGATGGAAAGCCAAATAGAAACGGAGTTGGGCGAAGATTAGTTTGGTTTCAAGAGAAATGTAGGAACAAGGGAAGCTGTACTAAGTCTCAGGCTGATTTTGGAAGGTAGAATAAGGAAAGATAAGAGAACGTTCATGGCATTTGTAGACTTAGAAAAGGCTTTTGATAACGTTGATTGGACTAAATTGTTTGACATTTTGAAAACAATTCGAATAAAGTACAGGGATAGAAGGGTGATCTACAATCTTTACAGGAACCAGACAGCAGTCATTCGAGCTGAAGGACATGAGAGAGTAGCTGGTATTCAGAAAGGTGTAAGGCAAGGCTGCAACTTATCACCCATACTTTTCAATCTTTACATTGAACAAGCAATGAAGGAAATTCGAGAAAAATTTTAAGTGGGAGTGAAGATTCAAGGAGAAATAGTTTCAACTCTGAGATTTGCTGATGAAATAGTCATCTTGGCCGACATGCCTGAGGATTTGAATGAGTTTTTGAATGATATGGACTCTGTCTTGAGGAAAGAATTTATGATGATTTTTTTTTTTTTTTTTAGACTTTTCGGCCATCAATGGACCACGATGTTCTTCACTCATATGATCACTGTAATGCTCGTTTTCTTGTCTGCCAGTAGATCTTCATTCTTGACGAATGTTCTGCTCTCCTTTCTTCCGTCCACTTGCAGTGAGGGCGAGGCATCACAGATGTTAAAGGGTGTAGATTACTGGTTGATTTAACCGCCTTTCTGAACAGGTTCCTATCCCAAACCAGAGCTTGATTGATTCGAGCTTCTGTTAGGTCCTTTTTATCTTGCATCAACCATTTACAATAGGATTTTTTTTTAGATATTGATGGGTGGATTCGATATGAAAGTCGATGATGCTCCATCCGCTCCTAATGTCCAAAGAAAGACATTCTCCTTTTTCTCATCACACTCACCAAATCTTCTATATGTTCAAATAATTCATTGTTATGTCTTCTTCTGTAAGTACCATTATCATTAACAGGTCCTAATATTTTCCTTAGAATTTTCCGATCCTTAAGTTCTAATTTTCTCAATGGACCTTTGTTTGTCATCTGTAAGCATTCTGCGGCATACAGTGCTGACGGCCTAATTACTGTGTTATAATGACAAAGTTTGACATTCCGGGACAAGCTTTTACTTTTGTAAATGTTTTTGCAGGTTTGAAAGGCACCTTCCAATTTGTTACATCTGTTCTCAATGGCAGCTATTTCTGAATTATTAGGGGTAATCCATTCCCCTAGGTATTTAAATTTTCGGACTTTTTTGATTTTTTGCAGACCAATCGTGATGAATTTTGAGGCATCTTTGACATTTGTGATAAAATTAGTTTTATGGAAGGCCACTTTAAGTCCAGTTTTAGCAGCTATGGTTTGTAGTTTATTAAGTTGGTCAGTGGCCTCTTCCATTGTATTAGCGAACAAAGCAATGTCATCTGCAAAAGTGAGACAGTTTATATTCAGGTCTTCTTTTTTATAACCAATTCGAATACCATAATTATTTGGTAAGATTGTTAACCATTCTCTTATAATTTTTTCCAATTATGATGAAAATTAATAAATGTAAAACAAAAATATTGGAATGCAGCCAAAATAAATCAGAAACCTTTATGGACATCGAATTGGCAGGTGAAAAGCTGAAGGAAGTAGAGACTTCTGTTACTTAGGAAGCAAAATAACCAGCTATGGATGAAGTTAAGAGGACATAAAATGTAGGTTGGCTCAGGCAAGAAAAACATTTCTACAAAAAAGGAATCTGTTGACTTCGAATATAGATTTAGGTATAAGGAAGTCATTTTTGAAAGCCTTTGTCTGGAGCTTGGCACTCAATGGAAGTGAAACTTGGACTATTGGTGCAGCAGAAAAGAGGAGAATTGAAGCGTTTGAAATGTGGTGTTACAGGAGACTGATGAAGATCAGATGGATAGATAGGGTTTCAAACGAAGAGGTATTAAGACGAGTGGGAGAGGAGAGATGTTTTTGGCGACTGCTAATGAAGAGAAGAGAAGAGATAGGTTAGTAGGACACATACTAAGACACCCAGGAATAGCAAGCTTAGTTATGGAAGGAAGGCTTGAGGACAAGAACTGTAGGGGTTGACCAAGGTTAGAATATGTTAAACAGATTGCCTCAGATGTAGGGTGTGGTAGGTATATAGAGATGAAATGATTAGCTCAGGGCAGGGAGGAATGGAGAGCTGCATCAAACCAGTAAAAAGACTGAAGACTCAAACAACAACTGTGGGAAATATGCTCCTGGATTTATCTCTCCTTATGTTAAATGTGTCATATTTGTAATTACTGTACATACAGCATAAGATCCTAAATGTTTCACTAAGAGACAGAATCAGGAACGAGGAACTAAGGACAAACACACACAACGTGGTAGAAAGCCTAATATGAAAATGAGGAGGAAACGTATCGCTCATGGATCACCAGAAATTGACGCATCGCACCATAATGTGGGACCCGAGAGAAGAATGAAGAAACGTGAGATGCCAAAAAAAAAACAGATTGGCAGACTGCAGAACTAAAGCGGGAAACCAATGGTCGAGAGTAGCAAGAGACAGAGAAGCATGTATACAGCTGGAGCCAAAGAGGAATCGACAAGCACGAAACAGGTCAGAAAGACAATGGCAGTGAGTGCAATATGCAAACAGTACAGAGCGGAAGTGTCAGGAGATGGGTAAAGTGGAAGTGATAAAAGTGTAAATAAAGAGATGGAGACAGGACGAAGCATCAATAACATGACAAAAGCTCCCAGGATTGCTCACCTTCAGAGCCTAATCACGAGCACACCCCTGTGCACACGTGATGCCTTTGCCTTTACGGGATGTCCATAGGCTAATTTTATTAATTATTATTATTATTAATATTATTACTGTATAAAATTTATCTCTCCTTATGTTAAATGTACTTTATTGAAATACCTTGCGGGCACCTCCAAGCCACACATTGTTTTTTAATGCAACTTATATTACATTGGCTTAGTCATTTTCAGGATTATTGACTCCAATTAACTTGTAGGCTTACAGGTTGGGCTGATGACCTAAGATGTCTCTAGCTCCTAAATTAACCAACAATTTCATTGAGCAGTGATAATTTTGAAGATGTTATTTGTTTGCAGTTCAAGTGCTGTGGTGCAATACGTTTCGAAGACTGGGAAGCAAGCCAGTGGCGGCAAGGTCCTCCTCCCAGGCCATCTCAGAGTGTTCCAGATTCTTGCTGTAAAACTACAAGTCTTGGGTGTGGGAAGAGAAATCATCCCAGCAATATTTACTACACTGTAAGTAATAGAGAGATACAGTTTCTAACAAAAATAAAATCTGAAGCTAAACATATCATTTTCCTCACAAAATTAAACCCTCTTGAATGGATTTATTGGTTAAAGAAAGGCGACTTTGTTTCGACAGCAGCAAGCAATATTACAGTATGAGTTGACTTCAAACAAATATTCTATCTTTCTATGGCGCGTCGGCCCGTCTTCGGGTCATGGCCTCCCCAGTGTAACGTGTTTTTCGAGGGGTTTTTATGCAACTGGCATAAGTCAGTAGGAAGCCATTCTATATTTATTTACGCGGCAAATTGTTCAGCCAAGAGAATTTTTCATGTTAATTTATTATTATTATTAATTTATTATAATTTTTATTAAGGTATTTTCGGAGCATTTTATAAAAATTATAAGCATACAGATAGGTTTTCTATGTCTTAGAAAACGCTATCAAGCAAATTATTACGAACGACAATATCATAGAAAATTATATGATTACGGAATTTTACGGAGTTTTGTCAGTTAGGGTATTTGAGAGACATGAGTCACGGGGAATTCAGATACAAGCTTAATCTTGTCGGGAAGCATGACGCAAGCTTGGGTCGCATCGTCTAGAAAAGGCGAATATATGGAACGGAAATCGACTTCTTCGTTCGCGCGCCGTGTGTAATGAACCAGAGGAGGGGAAGTAGCGGCGTGCTCAGCCAATCAGTGAAGACCTCGTAAGCTGGAAGTTGAGACTAGAGTGGGGAGCCGGCGTGTGGATATATCGTTCGGCGCGGCGTGGAACGGGGACAATCTGTGTAGTTCTTGCCGAGTGTGGTTATACGCGGGGGTCGCTCCGATGTTCCGTGGAACGAAAACTATCTGTATAGAACTTCCCGAGTATGGTTCACTAGGGAGTCGCTCCGATGTTCCGTGGATTGGAGGACTAACTTTTGTAAAACTTAACCAGTGAGGTTGTACGTGTGTTTGGGTCCGATGTACGGACCATAGAATTATCTAATCTACCAGAATATCATCAAATAACGAAGAAGATGGCGACGTCCAGGAGACTGGGGGAAGCACACAGCATCATCCAGTACGAGGGAAATGCTTTAGCAATTTCCAGCGGTAAGCGCAAATGACGCAGAAATACGCAATCTCTCATTTTTCTTTGTTTTACATTTCACATTTCAGTAACTTCATAGCTTGGAAATAAGAGTAAAATCAATTTATCAGACTCCGTTTTCACGTAATTTTCTATCGGTAATATTAAAATCGCAACGCTCCAATTTAAATTTTAAACTTATTATTATTATTATTATTATTAATTTTGCTATTCTTGTTTTATATAATAAATTCATTTCTTTTACAATGCAATCTTTGCTTTCAGTAGGTAGCATTAGATATAGACCAATTCCTTCTCCTGATACAATTGTTTGTTGGGTTAATGATCAAATCATACCACGATCTGAGTGAATAGAGTCTTGAAGGTGTTCTGCCAGAGCTAGACGTTGTTAAATACAAATTTAGATTTCAACATTGCATTGAGGTCTTGGCGCCCATTAAAACAACATAGCTTAGGCAAAGGGGGGGCTAGCGAAACTGCTACATTTGTCGCTACCAACATGCGGCATTAATTAACGTTACACCAGTTGCTCTCCTCCAACCTTGTCCATCTTGTGCTGCAACTCTCCAATTCTGGATCTTGAGAATATGTGCAGCATTCTGCTGAACTCCCTGCTCCCATCTATTACGTGATCTTCCAACAGTCCTTCCTCCTCCAAAATCTCCCGTGAAAACCTTCTTTGGGACCCGATGTTCTTCCATTCTAATTAAATGACCTGCCCAGTTAAGTCTCATAACACGAATGACATGTAACAAAGGTGCTTCTTCTTATAAAGAATATAATTCACTGTTATATGTTATTCTCCTTTTGCCTTGTACACATAGGGTCCATAAATTCTCCTCAGTATTTCCCTTTCAAAAATATTGAATTTTTCCACGGCTTTCTTGGATAGGGTCCACATTTCACTTCTATACGCCACGATAATGTGTATGAGAATTTTATAGAGCATTATCTTTAATCTCTGATTGTCTCTACTTCGAATGAGAGGCAGTACTGCAAAGTAGGCTGTATTGTCTGCCTGTATTCTTTCCTCTCTTTTATTGGTTAGATGTATACCAGTGTATTTAAACTCTTTTACTATCACCACATTAGATCCTTCGGGGACAAGCTGTTCATCTGTATGCAGTAATTCCTTCTCCAAGTCTGTACTATTATTTTCGTCATTTGTTCATTGCCTTTAAGACCAATCTCCTTACCTTCTCTACTCAGATCTTCAAACACTTCTGTAACTGTTCCTGTTGTTCTACCCATCGAATTATTATTATCATATATATTATCATTATGTATTATTACAGATCAAATACTGTTTATTTAACCAATCCAAGCTCATAAACTGAACAAATCATTAATGGGTTTGCACATAACATTAGAGGCAATCTAATGTTAATGGTCCTGTCATCAGTGGTGGCTGGTGCAGAAAATCAGTTGTGTGCTGTAACCAAACCCCCCTCCAAAAAATTAAAATATTTAGAAACATATGGAAACCCTCACTCAGAAACACTCAAGAGGTTCTCCATTGAGTTTTCCATTCTGCACAAACATACAAACAAACTCAACACATTTACACATTCCTCATACAAAATTAATTAAACACACAATAACATCTGCAATGACAAAATACTTGTATTCACAAACTCTGAAACATTTGGTGTGAGTGCGCAAAATCAGAACTTCTTAGTGTTACCAAAAGCATTGAAGTGGAACCAGCAATGCCATAATGTTATTTTCTTATAGTAAAATTTACAAACTAGACACTTTTTAATTAAAGAAAATCACAATATCTTGTCCTTATTTTGCCAAGATAACAATTATAAATTTTATAATTCATCGGTTTACAAAATGTGGCTATAGAATAGGTAAGTTGGGAGATTTAAAGACCTTCTGGCAGGAACAGCTGATGGCCTCCTCTAATATTTTCCCCTGTTTGCTTTGAGTGATTCCCTTGTAAATGCTACCGCTGATTCCACCTGTTGTCCCAACAGCACAACGATAAGGTTGGACGTGCATCCACAAAAGGCAGAGTTCATTTTTACTGGCAATAAACTGAGATATTCGCGCTGAGCTGCGATCTGCACAGCCAGTGCCGGACAATGAGTGGAGCGCACAATTAGATACCTGGTTGAGAGGGTAGTTGAAATATTTCTTGTTCTTTGGCTGACATCTTTTTTAATGCACTGTATTTGATTGTTAGATAGTATTATGTATAAGACCTATTACTGTACTTACCAATAATGACGTATGGAGCAGAAACTTGGCCGATGACGAGGAGAGATGAAAGTAGAATACAGGCAGCCGAAATGAAATTCCTGAGGAGTATGGTTCAAAAGACTAGTAGAGATAGTGTGGGGAATGAAGACATCCGAAAAGAAGTGAATGTACAGAAGCTGAATGATAAGCAGGAGCAGAAGAGATTGAGATGGTATGGCCATATGAAAACTATGAATGATGAAAGAATGATGAAACAAGTGATGGAGAGGTGGTTGACTGGAAAGAGAGGACGAGGAAGACCTAGTGTATGGTGGATGAATTTCTTGAAGGACATTGTTAGAGAACGAAACCTGGAATGGTGTCAGTAGTTGAGGAAGGATTGTGGACAGACCGAGTAAAATGGAGGGGTGTCATATTTCCTCCAAACCAGCCCAAGCTGGAAAATGGAAACTGATGATGATGGATATTATTAAAGTAATTTATTTTGAAATAAAACAATGTGCTGCAGCACTGCCGCACCTGCCTGTTATTCGCATAACTGATATCCATCTGTTAGTCTGTGTCATTGTGGAGAAGGAATACTACTCCATTTTTGCCTGTTGTCCTATTTCCATTCTAGTATAGTACACAACCAATTATCAAAGATTTCTTCTCAGACCATTTCCACTTCGTCTCACACAACCCTAATATTCAAACTTTTTGACTATTCGTAAGGTCCACGAGTTCTTCACATTTCTTGGGAATTGTAAGGATATTAAGAGTTCCAATTTACAGCCGATTCTTCTTAGTTGATGTCCGTCTCAGTATCAATGAGCTTTAGGATATTTACCATTATACAGAGTTGTTCTGTCCAGTGATTATTCCATGTTTGTATTGTGTGTGTTCTGTAATTCGTGAAGGGTATGGTTTACTCGTATAAGGATCAGTCAGCATACTTAAATTTTCATATTTGGGAGGCAATAATATTAATCACATTAAGTTTGGTTGCAGAACGACCTTTAAAATTGTTAAAGCAAGGGCACAAAAGTTAAAAACTTCTCTGTTTATAATGCAATTTATGCATGCTTTTTATTATAGATTTCCCAACTTTTATTGACGTATTATGCTTAAAATGTACAGATAAATCCAAATTATAGCTCCTGCATATTCTTCCACACACCAAGAACTATGCACTGGGAGAGGAACGAGTTACCTGTGTAACTTAGCATTTAAATACACTGAAGAAAATGGAAATTGCAACACCCAGAAAGAGTAGCGCTACATTGCTGCAATTGAACATGCAGGACGAGTGTTCGGTTGTGATTCGATGATTACACTTTCAGGTCCCTCTGACCGCAAGTTTGGACAACAATCAATACAGGATGTGCCCACCACGAGCTGCAATACATTGATGAATTCGGCAAGGCATGGAGTCAATAAGGCCCTGGATCGCTTCCTGAGGAATTGTGGCCCATGCTTGCTGCACTGCACGGGTCAGTTGTTCCAGAGTTGTGGGTGACTGAGGACGGTTGGCCAGTTGTCGACCCATCATGTCCCACACATGCTCAATAGGACTGAGGTTTTGGGATCAGGCGGGTCATTCTAAGGTTGTGATGTCGTGGAGAGCTTCTCTGGAGATGTGTTCAGTGTGAACCCGGGCATTGTCCTGCTAAAACATCCCATTAGCAATGTTCGCCAACATAGGGACAACCACTGGATTGAGTACCCTATCAAGGTACTGTCAAGCAGTCATAGTGCCCTCAACAAGCACTAATTGTGATTTCACATTAAAGCCAATAGCTCCCCAGACCATAATGCTTCATGTTGGCTCTGTATGCCTCTCGACAATAAGGTCTGGGCGGCCCTTCTCCCCGGTACGTCGGCGCACACGATTCCGGCGATCACTGCGGACAAGAAAGAAGCGCGATTCATCACTAAAGACGACCCTATGCCATTCGTCGACCCACGTCGATCGTTCTCGACACCAGGCCAGCCTTACACGTCACTGTTGTGGGGTCAATGGAACACCTTCTGCAGGGACACGGGATCGTAAGCCAGCTGCACGCAGGTGATTACCAACTGTTTGTTGTGTAATGTGGGGTGCCAAAGCTGCTCGAATTTGCGCTGCTGTTGCATGAGGTTCCATCCGGGCATCCGAATGATGCGGCGATCCTCTCTCGCAGTTGTCTGTCGCGCTGGGCCTGTGCCAGGTCTACGAGTGTGGGTACCTTTATTTAACCGCTGCTGCCATACATGTTGTACCGTAGATGCCAACACGTGCAGCGACAGTCCTTAGCGATAATCCAGCCTCACACAACCCAATTATCCGAGCCCTCTCAAACGGCGACAGGCGAGGCATGTTTGACGGGGAATACTTCACTGCACAGACTGCAAGTCAACTACGCTACACCAAAGTCCGTATACTGGAATTGATTCCTCCGCGACCAATCACGTTGGGAGACCTGTAGCAACAATCCAATGGGTCTGAAGCTTTGATCGTTTACATACCTACATGGCATCGTTCCATATCTTGAAAATCAACACAAACGACCAATGCCTTCATGGTGTTGCAATTTCCATTTTCTTCAGTGTATAATGCATTTTAACAACTGACAATCTGTTTTGTGACTTAGAAACCTTTGAAACTAAATTGAATCCAATGTGCTATTCAAAAATAATTTTGATAGAATATTTAAGAATGTGTTAATGCATTTTATACTTGAGTCATGGAATATACATAAAAGCATATTATTTAAAATGTGTTTTGATATAACAAAGAAAACTTGAAAAACACTACACCTTCAAAAATCCAACTTAAGCTATTGAGAAAAGATACCAGTATGGTGTTTATATGGACTACATCCTTCTTCATTATAGAGTGTGGTATATATTTCCAGTGGTGGCTGGTGAAGAAAAACAGTTGCGTGCTGTATGTAACCCATCCCTCCTCCAAAATATAAAAATATTTAGCAACATAATTGATAGAAAAAACTCACTCAGAAACACTGAAGAGGATCTCCACTGAACAAACTCAACACATATACACATTACTCATACAATACGATAACACCTGCAATGACAAAATATTCACAAACTCGGAAACATTTGGTGTGAGTGCTCAAGAACAGAACTTCTCAGTGTTACCAAAACCATTGAAATGAAATCAGCAACACGGTAATGCAAAATTACATGTTATTTTGCTGTAGTAAAATTTACAAACTAGACATTTTGTCATCATCATCATTATCATCATCTTGAGCAGTTTCCGACCGCTGGTCGGGTCTGCTTGGAACATAAGCCTCTCCATCGTTTCCTGTCCATCCACCATCTCTCGTCATTTACTGTGTCCCAGCACACTCCTCTTTCCTCCACACTCTTCTTAACTCCTTTTGTCCATCTGTCTCTTGGTCTTCCCCTTGGCCTCCTTCCCGTCATTTCCATTCAAACATCTTCTTCGGTATCCTCTCCTCTTGCATCCTCCTCACATGTCCATACCATTGTAGCCTAGATCGCTCTATTCTATTTTGCAATGGTTCCTCTCTTACCATCTCTCTGACTCTCTCATTCCTTACTCTGTCCATTCTTGTCACTCCTACCCTACTCCTCTGGAACTTCATCTCCACTGCTCGTATTTTATTCTTATCCCTTTCCTTCATCACCCATGTTTCTGAACCATATGTCAAAATTGGCACAAAGTAGGTCTTGTAGATGATTCCTTTACATTTTTGTGGTACATCTTTATTCCATATCATCCCCCTAACACTCTTGAAAAATCCATCTGCGCACCTTCCCCTTTCATTTATTTCCATCCTATTGCCTCCCTTTTCTTCAATTATGCTTCCCAAGTACTTGAAGCATTCTACTTTCTGCAACTGCTGTCCTCCAAGTGTTATGCCCATATCCAGTCTGTTCTTCCTCCTCGTTGTGATGACCACTTCACTCTTTTGTGCTGAGAACTTAATCCCATATGATAACACTACCTTCTCCCACTCATGTAATTGCTCTTGTACTTCTTCCTCATCCTCTCCCCATACCAGAAGGTCATCAGAAAACAACATTGCCTTAATTTTCCTTTCCCCAATGCTATTTACCACTTTTCGTATGATTTCATCCATCACCACCATAAATAACAGGGGTGAGAGGGCACTTCCTTGTTTCAGACCACTCTCCAGTTGAAACCATTCTGTTCTCTCTCTTCCCACCTTTACACAGCTTTTGCTTCCCTCGTTCATTGATTTCACTCTAGCCACTGTCTCCTTGTTCACTGCTTTTGCTCTCATTGCTTTCCATACCTTTTGTAATTAAAGAAAATCACAATATAATGTCTTTATTTTGACAACATAAAAATTATAATTTTTATAGTTCATCAATTTACAAAATGTGGCTATAGAATAAGTAAGTTTGGAGTATTAAAAGTCCTTCTGGCAGGAACAGCTGATTACTTCCTTTATTTTTTTCCTATGTTTGCTTAGAGCGATTCCCTCTAAAATACTACCGCAGAGTATAGAAGTAGAAGGTGCCACCTGCCTCGTTCTCATTTCGTGTGACCAGTGCTGCTGCTTTGTGGTCTAACGAAGAATCACTGTGATGTATTGGCCTGTGGTCTTGGCTGTTGTCCCAACAGCACAACGGAAAAGTTGGGCACGCATGCGCAAAAGGCAGAGTTCATGTTTGCTGGCAATAAAGGTAGAAATTCTCGCTGAGCTGCGATCTGCACAGCTAGTGCTGGACGTGGAGTCGAGAGCACAACTACTGTCGGCGCAGAAATTATGTGCACCCTAGTTTGGAGATAAATAGCAAAGCAACCGAAAGGCCTACAGAAAAATAAGTAACATCATCCTTTTCCTTGTTTATTTCTGCGTTGATTGATGATAAAGGTATTTTTTAGAAACTTATTTTAATATCCTTTATGGCAGGTATAACGTAAATGTACCGTTTTTTTTGCAGGGTTCGTGCGAAGTGTCGTCTTTAGAGATTCACAACTATTAAACCAGTCGTGCTACAGCACCCAAATTGGGATATGTGTTGGTCAGATATGTTTTCTGTCTATATGTGAAGTTTCAAAATTTGATCTCTAACACAAACAACGAAACAATCAATTATGTGGAAGGTTCGTATTTCGAAACTGGACTCCCGCAGAAGTTCGTTCTTGGGTGCGTTGTAATCCAAATATAATAACCCCAGGCACTATACAGCCCATGACGGGCTAAGGCCGACCAAGCGACCGCTGCCCAACCATTTGGCCTGCAGATATTGGGGCGACGCGTCATCAGCGCGTCGGGTCCCCTCGGCCGTTGATCTTGGTATTCGTGATCGGGGCGCTGTCTCACTGTCAGACAGCTACTCAATTGTCCTCACGAGGCTGAGTGCACCCCGTTCCAGCCTTCACATCAGTTACTGAGCCGGGAATCGAACCCAGGGCCTCCGGGTGAGAGGCAGGCGCGCTACCCCAACACCACGGGGCCGGCCCATATATAATAAGCATTTGCGATATGTAACTATCCGTGATGTGAATAAATGGGTTTAGTTTATATGGATTGATATTTATTATGCGTTTGGTGACTGTTGTTGGCAAGCGAGGTCCGCAGGAAAGTTTGTGCTGTGTTGCTGCTTAGCTTGCTCTGACCCGCCCGAGAATGCCACTGACTGTTGAGCACTTTGTTCACTCTGCTTCGTCATGCAGTAAATCTTTTGGAATGTAGTATTTTACCTACATTTATATTAAGTAGATGAAAATACTTGTACTGCGCCATCTGTAGGACGTTTTGTGTGAAATGGCGTTTGGCAGTATACCTTTTCAGTTGGTCTTTGTGTTCCGTGGATTTTAGTGGTGGAGAGTCATTTAAAATTTTAATTTTGTATTAAGTTGAATTTCGGTGGTAATAAAATACAAGAAAAACAGAGAAAGCCAGTCCAAGGAACATGACGTGACAAATCAATAAATGAATTAATTAATACATAAATAAATAACATTTTTTTAAATAATAAAATTAGGAATTACTAATTAATTCACCAGTTTCCTCATTTTCATCTCCAGGCAAATACTGGGACGGTACCTTCTGACAGGCCACAGCCGCTTCCTTCTACATCCTTGCCCAGTTACATTCATCTTCATTCATTTCAGTTCTCATTAACTCCTCTCATGAGTTTGGCGTCAGGAAGGGCATCCGGTAAAAAAAAATATCCGCAACATATAATTTCAACGCATCTCATCCCCGACCCCATTGGAAACTGGAATAATAAGGGGTAGACATGCATACACTAATTAATTCAAAAGTTCGTAACAAAATGAATAAGAAAAGGAAATGATATGTTATTACATTGTAGCATGTATGTTCATAACACAATTACTTTATTAGTGTTTAGCAAAGGAAGCAATTTAATTCAAACAATCTCTGAATATTTAGCTAGTACAAAATTAAACAATAAAAATAAATACATTATACCAAAGACTTATTTTGTCATCCTTGGATGAGTGGCCTTGAACAACGAAAGGATCGCATTCTTTGCCAGTGTCAACATCCACTGTTCAACTCTGCCCTTAAGTTGTGCCAAAGGAAGTATTTTATACACATAAGTGAGTCACTTTTTATCTTAGTATCTCTGGCATTGTCTTAATGTATAGTTTCCAGTTTCACTCAGGATATTGTGGAATAGATACCTTCACAAAGCCTCCTAGAACTCCGTTTACGGTGTGCGAAATTACTATGATTTTGAGTGCTATTTGTTTCTTCAAGTTAGAGGGCGATAAAATTCGCGATAAACGATATCCGGTGCTCCAGCGAGTCGCTGATTGTCTTGGAGTGTCCCTTCGCTCGGTTAAAAAGGTGAATGCTGAGAATATGAGGGATGAAAATCCAGGACCAGCCAAGAGGAAAATATGAAATACATTTAACTTGAACATGCTCGGTGCCGAGACAGCGCTAACCAAGCAGTGAATGCGGCAACAGCGCACAAACTTTCCTGTGGATCTACCTCGTTGTGAGGGGAGTTGAAATATTTCCTATTCTTTGGCTGACATCTTTTTTAATGTGCTGTATTTGATTGTAGATAATATTATTAAAGTAATTTATTTTGAAATAAAACAATATGCTTCAGCACTTCAGAGCATAAGGTGCAGCTGCCCCTGTATACTTCTATACTCAGTCTAGTCTGCAAGCCTCTGTGATCTTCTGCACCCTCATCTTGAAATTGGTCAACATTGATTATAAAATCATTTGCTAGGTCTTGAAATGTTAGAAGCCCTTTTTACAGTGCTGCCTTTGTAATCTATTAACAGAATTGCTTTTCAGTTGGTCAACACAAGTGTGATTGGGTGGGGAGTAACAGTTACCTAATCACCCTATTCATCATTATCTTCTTGCACAGTTTCCAGCCACTGGCCGGGTCTGTTTGGAACACAAGCCTCTCCAACGTCTTCTGTCTTCCCACCATCTCTCAGCCTCCACCCTTGTCCAGTCTTCTCCTCTCTTCTTCACGCTTTCTTCCACCCGCTTCAGTCACCTGTCTCTCGGTCTCTTTCCTTCCCACTTCGTCTCGTGTACTTTCCTGGGTATCCTCTTCTCCTCCATTCGTTTTACATGTCCATACCATCTAAGTCTAGATTTCTCTATACCATCCTGTAATGGTTCCTCCTTCATTAATTCTCTGGTCCCCTCATTTCTTATTCTGTCCATCTTTGTAGCTCCAATACTGCTTCTCAAGAACCTCATCTCACTGGCCTGTATTTTGTTCTTCCCCCTTCCTTTCATAACCCAGGTCTCCGAGGCATACGTCAGGATAGGGACATAGTACGTCCGATATATGATCTTTTTGCTGTTCTGAGGGACATCCTTGCTCCATAACATGCTTCTCATACTCCTCCGAAATGCTTCTGCCTGCCTCCCCCGCTCATTTATTTCTCTCGTTTCTTCCATTATCTTGTATCAGGCTTCCCAGATACTTGAAACTCTCCACTTTTCTTCAGCTGTTCCCCACCAATTGTTATTCCCATTGTGGTTCTTTCCTTCTTCCTGGTTGTGATCACCATCTCACTCTTATTTATGCTAAATTTCATCCCATATCCTTGTATTATTCCTTCCCACACGTCCAACTGTTCCTGTAGCTCCTCCTCCTTGTTTCCCCAAATCATCAAATCATCTGCAAACACCATTGCTTTCATCTTTCCTTCCCCAATTACTTGTGCCACTCGGGTCATTATGTCATCCATCACCACAATGAAAAGTAGCGGTGACAGTGCACTTCCTTGGTTCAGGCCGTTTCTCTGCTCCAACCAGTCTGATCTCTCTCCTCCCACTTTCACACAGCTCACGCTTCCCTTGTACATCTCCTTTATCCTCTTTAGAATCCATTTCTCTACTCCTCTATCCTCCAGGGACTTCCATACTTTGTTTCTGCATACACTGTCATATGCTTTCTCAATGTCCAGGAAGGCCATCAGTAGATCTGTTCCATACTCATAGTGCTGTTCTTGTAACTGCCTTATAGCAAAAATCAAATCCACTGTGGACCTTCCTGCTCTGAAGCCATGTTGTTCTTCCCTCATCCCTCCTTCTATCCTTGTCCTAATTCTCTTTTCCAAAACTTTTCTCGAAGATCTTTGCACAATGACTCATCAGTGTTATTCCCCGATAGTTTCTGCAATCTGTTCTACTACCTTTCTTGAAGATCGGGACAATTATTCCTTTTTCCCAGTCCTCTGGGGTCTTCCTTTCCTTCCATGCTGTCCTCATCACTCAGTACAACCACTGTATCCCCACCTCTCCTGCTGCTCTCACCATCTCCACACTCAACTCATCCACACCCGGTGCCTTCCCTCCTTTCATCTTGTTCACTGCATCTTCCACTTCTTTCCATTAAGTATAACAAATTTAAAGTTTCCGCCTAATCAACACTCATTTAATATTTAGTTAGCTTATGGGTACATGTTTCGGAATTAGTACAATTCCTTCTTCAGCCCTTCATAATTCATGTTCAGAAACATCATAGACTAAAAAGACTAAAAAAGACCACGTCCATGTAAGAAACATAACACACTGATATTAAAATATTATAAAAAATATTATAAAAACTGGTTGAACACTTTAAAACATGACATAATATGGACATTACATACGATAAAACAATAAAAACATTCCTGCTGTTAACAATCAAATTGATTACTAATCACTCCTATGCACATTCTTGAAAGGTATGCGCAGGTCAAATGGTGCAGTCGTTAATTTGTAAATAAAAACAAAGAGCACATTACATTAGTGTTCAGGACACAAATAACTTGCTGTACTGATAAATGTTGACATAGGTGGAGACTTTGTTCGGCACTTTATTAAAAGTGCGCTGGCATGTGCTTAGTAGATGCAAACGGAGAAACGGATTATTAAGCTTGTATTTTGCACATTAACTGGGTGTGTTTATCTTGAGCCGAACGCTCCACGGACCTGAAATGAAAACGTTCAGTGGTTGGAATATGCTGAAGCCAAGGATTTAAAAAATTTAAAAAAAAAACTAAATTCCGCCCTAACAAGAAATTTTGGACTTACGTGCAATGTTTGAGAGCAAAACGCCAAGGTCAATGACTGTGGTGCTGGGTGGTAGGCTCCCACACCTGAAGCGAAAATTGGTACCAAAGTGAAGGAAATGACTTTGAATAAAGAATAGTTGCGTGGAGTACATTATGTTAGATTAACTTACCGGCGTGACTGCTAATGCGAGGCGATGTAGGTAAGGTCAAGTGCCTGGGTACTTAAGCGGGAGATAAGGTTCTTACACATGAGGAAGAACAACATTAACAATGCGTTGTATCGAGCACATCTGGAAGCGTCCAATTCAATAAACAAAAAAGAATGGGACAATTACCAGATCATCGTGTGGCAACTGACTCAGGCATGCGCCATAAGGAAGGTCAAGGCGCTTGACAACAAATTCAAAAACCTGATGGATGCACAGCGCACGCCCCCTAACCATCATAAATCAATAGTGAATAATCCACATGTTTTCCAAAACCCCATCCAAAACCTTTCAAACATCACATTGGACCAAAAAGAGTTAGAAATATTACAAAAAGGACCCAAGCATAATTGGGACCAGAACTATAATGACAACGAATTAATCAATTTAATTGCCGAAACCGAAGCAGCAATCAAAAAATTGCCGTATGAAGAACAAAACGCTACGAGGTTCGACACCAATAAGAAAATCAAAAAAATCATAAACTCCAATAAAAACAAACGAAAAAATAATCACAATAGTTCTCTCATTAAAGCACAATTAAATAACTTAGTTAAAAAAGTCAATGACAACAACATAGTCATAACAAAGGCCGACAAGGGAAACACAACTGTTTTAATGAACAAAGATGATTACATCCAAAAGACTAACAATTTTCTCAACATCGCAAATTTCAAAGAAATCAAAAAAGATCCAACTAATGCTATTCAAAAACAGGTCAAAAAACTTTTGAAAAACACGATTTTCATCATAGACGACAAACAAGCCACTAAATTCACGAGTATGAACCCAAGTTTACCCACGTTGAGATCGTTACCGAAAATTCATAAACCAGGCACACCAATCAGACCAATTGTTAACTTCAAAAATAGTCCCACTTACAAGCTTGCAAAATTCGCACAACAATATCTCAACAGACATTATAAGTACAAGGCAAACACATCCTTCAGGAATACCATGCATTTTTGCGAAAAAACAGTAGGCTTTAAACTAAAGGATAGCAGCACCCTGCACTCAATAGATATTAAGGACATGTATACCAACATACCAGTGAGAAAAACCATAGATGTCATACGCAAACAATTGACCAATCACAGCGAACTTTCTAAAGTAGAAATCGAAGAATTAGTTGCAATATTAGATTTGGTGACCAATAATAATGTCTTCATGTTCAATGGTAAAATTTACAAACAGTCCGATGGTCTCGCAATGGGAACTCCCCTGTCCGGCATGCTTGCCAACATTTATCTCGACCATTTAGAACACGAGAAAGTAATTAACCACATAGATGGAATTGAATTCTGGGGAAGATACGTCGATGACGTCTTCATCGTCATCAATGAACAAAGTCAAAATATAGCCAACATTCTAAAAACTTTGAACAACATCGACGAAAACGTCAAGTTCACTGTTGAGTCCGAGGTCAATAATGAAATTAATTACTTAGATCTAACGGTAACTAGAAAAAGTAATAGGCTCCATTACAAAATATACAGGAAACCCTCTCAAACGAGCACCACTATACGTCATGACTCCAACCACCCTGGAAGTTATAAAAAGGCAACTTTCATCAGCCTCATAAATAGAGCCCTGAATATACCGTTGTCTCCAAAGGATTTGCAACAGGAAATAGAGATTATTCATCAAATAGCAAACATCAACGGCTACAGTCACGATTACATCAATAACCTTATTCATAAAGCAAAAAAAAATAAATAAATAAATAAACCGAAAACTACATTAGTCAAAATTGAACCCGAAAAGAAAAAATTCGCAACTTTCACTTATGTGGACCGAAGCGTTTATACTGTCTCTAACATTTAAAAAAAACACAACCTAAACATTGCCTTTAAAACTAACAATTCTAACTTCAAAAAATTCTTCAATTCAAGCAAAATCAATCACACCAACAAATATTCCAAATCGGGTGTTTATGAAATCAAATGTGATTCGTGTCCAGCCAATTACGTAGGCCAAACCGGTAGGAGCTTTCGCACTCGTTATAATGAGCATTTTTCAGCAATAAAATATAAAAAAAATTCGGCTATGGCATCCCATATGGAAGAAAGCAAACACAGCTTCACCAGCTTAGAAAACGATGTTAATATATTACATTATGTATCCAAAGGCAGTCTGATGAATATTTTAGAAAACATACACATCAACGTGTTCCAAAAGTCCAATGCACACAAAAACTTGAATGAGATCAATTTTGATACCAATATATTATTTGATACGTTAGCAGACCATCTCATCTCCAAAAAATTAAAACCTCCATAGACAGTAGCAAGTTCGTCGACATCGGGTTCCCGTCCCACCCAGTGCCGCACCGTTCATTTCCACCCCGAGCAGTTCTACCCCTGCACTTCCCCTCCGCTCATGTGCGCCCCTCATCCGTATCAGGCAGCAGGTTGACTCCACTCACAGCACTAGTGGATTAGCCTGCATACACATCGGACCGTAAACAGCCAGGCACTTGACCTTACCTACATCGCCTCGCATTAGCAGTCACGCCGGTAAGTTAATCTAACATAATGTACTCCACGCAACTATTCTTTATTCAAAGTCATTTCCTTCACTTTGGTACCAATTTTCGCTTCAGGTGTGGGAGCCTACCACCCAGCACCACAGTCATTGACCTTGGCGTTTTGCTCTCAAACGTTGCACGTAAGTCCAAAATTTCTTGTTAGGGCGGAATTTAGTTTTTTTTTAATTTTTTAAATCCTTGGCTTCAACATATTCCAACCACTGAACGTTTTCATTTCAGGTCCGTGGAGCGTTCGGCTCAAGATAAACACACCCAGTTAATGTGCAAAATACAAGCTTAATAATCCGTTTCTCCGTTTGCATCTACTAAGCACATGCCAGCGCACTTTTAATAAAGTGCCGAACAAAGTCTCCACCTATGTCAACATTTATCAGTACAGCAAGTTATTTGTGTCCTGAACACTAATGTAATGGGCTCTTTGTTTTTATTTACAAATTAACGACTGCACCATTTGACCTGCGCATACCATTCAAGAATGTGCATAGGAGTGATTAGTAATCAATTTAATTGTTAACAGCAGGAATGTTTTTATTGTTTTATCGTATGTAATGTCCATATTATGTCATGTTTTAAAGTGTTCAACCAGTTTTTATAATATTTTTTATAATATTTTAATATCAGTGTGTTATGTTTCTTACATGGACGTGGTCTTTTTTAGTCTTTTTAGTCTATGATGTTTCTGAACATGAATTATGAAGGGCTGAAGAAGGAATTGTACTAATTCCCAAACATGTACCCATAAGCTAACTAAATATTAAATGAGTGATGATTAGGCGGAAACTTTAAATTTGTTATACTTAATTACTAAATGTCAACACGGAACCTGAAATGGACTCTTCTTCGAATAAACTTCTTTCCATGTTAAATCCTTTTCTGTTTGCAGTTCATCTTCCTCTTTCCCGATTTCTTCCTCCTCACCATCTTTTCAATTTGGGTTCAGAAGTTCTTCAAAATATTCTTTCCACATTTTCTTCAGTTCTTCCCTATTTTCTATCTCTTGTCCCCTTTTGTTCACCATTCTAACATACTCCGTAGGATCCTTCCGCCTCTAATCACCCTATTACTGTACCTAAATAGACAGTTATTAACAACTTCTCAAAAATTTGGAGGGTTTAATTGGATAACATGTTACGTTGGTTTGGCAAACATCATCAGACCCTATTCACTTAGGTTTAATTAGGTTTGGCAGATAAGTATATAATACTTAAGTGCAACAATATTTGCAATTATTAAGTTAAGAAAAGTTTTTAATTAAACTTACATGACATGACAATTTTTATTTTTTTTATTGTTTTCTGTTAGTCTTTAGCACTTCTATAAATGCTGCCTGTTTTATTGTAAGTATTGTTTTGTGGATAAGTATGCATAAGTTACACTTTGATTCGTTAAATCCTATCATCACAATATTCTGATATGATTGCAATCAGAACTATTTTGTCAATGTCCATTTCTATTGAGTGTTCCTCTTGAACAGATGAGATTGATCCGCCTCGTTGCGTAGTGGCTAGCATTCTTGGCTGTCACCGCAGAGGTCTGGGTTCGATTCCCGGCTCTGCCAAGAAATTTAATTCTGGTCTGAGGGCTGGAATGGGGTACACTCAGCCTCGTGAGGCAAAACTGAGAAGAGGTGGTTCGATTCCCATCTCAGCCATCCTGGAAGTGGTTTACCGTGGCTTCCCACTTCTACTCCAGGCGAATGCCGGGTTGGTTCATAACCGAAAGCCATGGCCGCCTCCTTCCCAATCCTCATCTGAATTACAACTACACACAATAATACAGTCATGTCAATAACACAGGTAATCAGACAAATTCCACACACACCTAAGTACATGGAGCTACATGACCACAATGCCATAAAGCTCTTAAATTAATCAACAACAACGAACTGATGTGCATTTATAATATTGTTATTTAATGACATGCAAACACTATACTCTGATTTACAAAAGGTGAACGATGAAGGCTGTCATCCGCTTGAAGGGTGAGGTGAGGAGTAGAGATGAGAGGGGTAACAGCGAGCAGTGTTGCAATGTATGCAGACACAGCAGTGAGCACATGGTTTGACGCGGTGTTCTACTGTGCCTTGATTCGTTACTGTCATTAGACCGCCAGGTATGGGGGGCTAACTTCCCAGTATTTGTGTCTTCCTGCAAGCCTCTTGGAATGTAATGAGTCATGACTAGAGACTGGACATTTATGCATTGAAAATTATTAAAATATGCATGCAAATATGCACTAAAAAATGTAGAAAATTTGCATTAAAAATTGAAAAATATGCATTTAACAATAAGCCAATCTTATTCACTCACTTTATACATGTATCATTCACTGCTGAAAGAAGCATCACAATAGATAATTGCAAGTTTCTCAATGTTTTCAAGAGACAAATTATGTCTATTTTAATCGTTTTCAGTGCATAAATGTCCGGTCCCTTGCCATCAGTTGAATGATCACTGTTACCTGACACCCACTGTTTTAATAAATACTTTCTGCTGCTTTTCTCTTTGGGCATTTTGAGTGAAGGATATGCAGACTAAGAATAAAGTAACACATTAACTGAAGAAACGCCTCTCAAAACTAACCCCGGGCTACTGGCTGTCAAGATGGTGAAAGGAATGTCCCACTCCATTCCCTTCTTCAAATAGCCAGGCAGCATTGCGTAAAGTATGAGTACTGTCATCTCGTTATCTGTTTCTCAGAAAGTTTCTTACAAGGGATACTGCCCAGATGGTGAAAGGAATGTCCCTTCTTCAAATAACCAGGCAGCATGCTTGCATAAAATATTAGTTATTAATCTGTTGCTCAGAAAGTTGCTTACAAGGGATGTCCAACACAGGTGAAACCTATTTTGTTGAAGATGTTTTAAATTATACTTTATTTCAACTGTATATGCTAAAATATGCTGTTATGGTCAGAATATGCAAAAAATCCAATACACACTCAAAATATGCATTCGCATATGCATTTTCAAAAAATCCGGTTCGTAGTCATGATTTGTCTCGGTGGCAATGCAACATTTCCCCATGTGCTAGCTTTGACATACGTCATCGTTCATTATTGGTAATACAGAGTATAGTACATGCAGCAGAATTGAAAGTATGGATTTTTAACTCCTATTTGGTTCCTGGATAATCTTGTATCATCATCCGTCTCGCTTCACTGTACACTGCGGACCCTACAGTGAACCACATTTGCATCACTTGACCCCATCATCTACATCAACTCATATGAACATTATCCAACTTGCTGGTTTCTAGTTTACCTGTACCGGTACTGTATTCTATTTATTTCAAGTTCAAGCTAGCAAGCTTTGTGTGAATCCTATCCGCAGTATGTGACTTTTCACCTCTAAACTCTCAAATGCATTAACAAAGAACTGATCCTGGTCAGCCTTGGTGATAATCAAGTGCTGATATGTCACAAGTACCCTCCTGTCATTGCTCCCGTCTGTTTTTTCCAGCCTTCACTCATATTTGTTACGGTACCTCCAGTTTATGAAGGAGATAACCTGAATCAAAGTTCTCATGTCCTACTGCCAGCAATGTTTCAATGTCCAATGGGGAATTCACAGATGTGTTAAAGGATTTGAATAGAATCAATACATTTTGTAACATCTGTTGCATATCACAATTTATAAATATTATCTGCCAGTTACAATGCTCTGCTTTCTATATTCCTGGCCACCCATATGAACAATCACAGAAATACTTGCAGACAGCACAACAACTCCCTCTCATCCTTGATCCTAGAATACTATTGTTGGTAAGTGTTTGTCATCAACAAATGCCCAACCCCACTCAGCTTCCATTTCTACATTCAGAGACTCCAGGCACACCAGGCTATTCTCAATTCTAGAACTGACTCTGGGCTCAACATTAGATAGCATCTACACTTTATCTCTGTTACAACCGTTCCTCCTTTCACTTTTCATCCTGCTGTATTACCCTTTCACGAATTGATTGCCGGCGGTCGAGATGGGAACTATTCCTTATTTACTTGTGTCACACGTCAGCCTGCCTCGTTGACAGGTACAGTTGCGCGAGTAGGATATGACTCACCTCCAATAGCCTCAGTTATCGATTGACTGTCCGTGGTGACATGAGCTCCTGTGACGCGCAATGCTGCTTGTATTATGTGCAGAATGAACGCTTGTCATTGCTGTGTTCCCCGCTTCGTCCCGCGGTGCTCATGCTACAATCAACAACAAACACTGGCGCAGCCACGCTCAGCGGAAATAAAATCTTAAATGGGTAATACTATGTGTGTATCTGTTGTCTAACTACATCGGCAAGATGCTCTTTTCTCTATTTTTTTTCCTTTAGGTTGATAATGTAGTCATTTTTTTTTTTTCCAGGGTTGCATCTACAAACTGTCCGACGAGGTGAAGGAGCATCTAATCATTCTTGGAGCTGTTGGACTTGGCATCTGTGTGCTACAGATATTCGGCATGGTGCTGAGTTGTTGCCTGTATATTAAACTAAAGGATATTATAGACTGAAACATATTGTCAGCAAATGATTTGCAAGTGAATGAACTCACAGCACAGTACCTTATGTATTTATGGTGCTAACATATCACTTGACTTGCATAGAACTTCCTAGCTAGTCATGTAGTCATTAACCATTCTGGTTTCATGGACATGGAGATCACTGGCCATTGATTAATAACTTACAATGTGTAATTACCTCACTGCATTAACGATTAATATTGTACAGTTCCATATCTGAGAAGACACTAACATCTGAATAACTTATAAAGAGTGTTTGTGGGTTACCGTGCTGATAATAACTTTACTCATTTGATAGCTTGAAACCGAAGAAGAGTTGTTAGTATGCCACAGAACACATGTGATATATTGGCCTACTGCATCGCAGAGTAGTCCTGCCAGAAGCGCTGAAGAGTGTATTTATTTATAAATATTGTGTTACTTCACATTAATGTAGATGATACACAAATAGCTTATAAGAAACCTGTCTGAATAGTAACGGTACTGTACTTAATATGTTAACTGTTCCAATATAACTATTACATGAAAAATTCATTGTGCACAATCTTAATCCAGTGACCTGAAAACCTATGTATTACTTATCATCCCCTGCAAATTCATAGCATAACACATGTATTTTCATTAGACCGGGAGCTAACTGCTTGTATGGTTTAGATACCGTATCATATTATAACCGATTATTTATGCTTTACAAAAGAGACCTGCTCGCCCTCTCCATTGTCTCCTCACTTACTGGTGGGCAACTCTTGCAGATGCAGCTCTCGACCATAATAACAAAGTACCATTTCTGTATTGTAGGTTCACTGCATGAAGAGTTGGGCAGTATTGAAAATACAGGAATTTAAAGTATGTATTTTCGATACTTTTGTATCTTGTATTTTGTATCTAAAATACATTTTGGAACATGTATTTTGTATCTGTAACAAAAATACTTTTTATGAGTATTTTGTATTTTCAAAATACATAAAATACAATCATTATACTATCACTACATTAGGCAATTTTCAATTTTATCCTCCATTATCTTCCCTTTTCATAACTTGAGTTAATTGGTACATATGGCACAGGAAAATTTGAGATCAATACAACGGTGCCAGCAATACAGCAACCTTGTAAGACCATGTGCAATGCTATTTATTTAGGATGCATTTAGAACAAAATCTCCAGAGGAATGTTTCCCGGATGTTGTGCTATCAGCTTGGTTAATCTTGGAAATCTAGTAGCCTCTAGCTATCTAGTATGAAATTCCCAAACGTAAGAGGTTGTCTGAACATGTTAACTAATGTTGTCCGAAAATTCCTGGAAGTGCTCATACAAGGGCTATACAAAATGCTGCAATTATCTCCCGTAAGAGCAGTGTAACAGTCGTATAAAACTTTGAATTGAAAAATAAGTTGCTGTTCTTTCATTTTACGGGCTTGGACATCGTGATCATTTAGTCCCGTGTACTTGAGTGTGTGTGTGTGTATATATATTTGCTTGATAACCGTGTATTATGTATCTAGTTTATGTCCTCTATGGAACTTGGCCGGAGTGTAAATATGCTTTTACTCTGTGACGATGTTAGTGTAATTTGCCCAATGTGTTAAGATGTAGATTGAGATGTGTGTACATATTAAAGTGCTATAATATCCTTTATTCAAAACATAATATCTATAATGTGCTTTATTCAAAACATAATAGTTGGCGACGAGGAATTGGGACTTGATTCACCGGTACAGACAGGGGCGCACCCAGACTTTTGGTTTGGAGGGGGCTTTCCTCAATAACATGATTTCAGCTATGGAAAGAGAATGTGTCCATTATTAGTCTTGTATGTAAATATGTATATATGAGACCATATGCATAAAAAGATATTCTATAAGATCAAACATACTGTAGAATGCTCTGTTAAAACCAATACAAAAGATGCTATTAGACTGGAGATTATTTAAACAAAATGTGCATTGGTTTTATACAAATTTTAGTTACAGTACCATTGAGCTAAGGTTATGCAAGTAATAAAAAGGAACAGCATGATTTTTATCAAGAATAAACTTTTGATCACGATCAGAGTGATAACGACTGGATTGCTCTGCTCACTATTATGACTATATATCCAGCTACCAGGATCGTCAGATTGATGTGTAACATCAATTATCTGCAATCATTTACTAAGTTTTGAGTTGTTTATACCAAGAACTAGTACGGTATAGGTTTTAGGAAATTATTAATAACATTTTGATTTTGAATACGTAAATTTAATTGGAACTGAAAATTACATTTTAAAAATTACGAGATGTAATTGTATACCATAGTGTTATGGATTGTAACAAATATTTTATGTACTGAACGTGAAAATATATAAGTCATTTAAATTTTCCTTAATAACTAACATTATAATAAAAAACTTGAACATTTCTAGAATTTCAAGTTGAACTTAATTACACAGACTGAATGCAAGTTTAAACAGATAGTTGAATACAAATCATGTATTAATGAATTAACATTAACATTGTTTGAATAAAGTGGAAACTCAAATTTCACAGAACAAAATCCAGCCACCTCAATGTTAAAATGACACGAAACGGGCGTCACAGCGACCAAAATGTGAAGTAAACAGCAATTATGGAGCGTATTTTCATACATCAACAGTATCTGCAAATCGCACTCTTCGTACATTTTTTAAAATCATTTTTTAAAGAAATTATTGATATTTATGGAATTAAAGTGCAATTCGTCATTGCTAATGTCTATTCTCTTTCATTTGAATGCTCATTTTCACAATCGGTCGCTTGTGAGCGCTGCAGGAGGGATATATACTAGGCCTACTGAAATAATATAGGCCTATATATGATTATCACTCAAGTGTTGCTTAAATATAGGCCTAACATAATTCTATTTTAAACAGTATAAAATCGCAAAATGTTCCAACGTTCCAACACTAAACATTCTGGAACCCGTTAAGCAATCAATTTTCTTGAAAGATATCATAAATGTTTTTAAAGTGTTCCCAGGTTTTTTTTTGGGGGGGGGGGCTTACGCCCCAAAAGCCCCCCCCCCCCGGGTGCGCCCCTGGGTACAGATATAGCCTATATCAATGAAGTACGGTATTTACGTCGTCTGTTTCAACGGCCACATAAGTAAAATCAAGAATCGGGCGAATCGACATGAAATTTACACAGAGTACTTGGAAACAATCCTAATAAGCAACTCATCGTATATTCAGCTGCGTGTGCCTGAATGCCACGTATTCAAAATAATATTTATCGCAGTTCGAACTTTGAGGTTATGCAAAGTTTTTTTCTTTTCTTTTCTCTCAAGCCCAGGACAATATTCGGTCATCGACCACTACCCAGTGTGTTTTAAATCGGTTATCTTGAAACATTTTATTATATTTGAACTGTGATTTTTAAAATTATTTCCACGTTCCGTCAAGATGGACGCAAATCAGTTTCCACAGTTACTGAACATTTTTACCGATTCTCAAGAGAAGTTACTCGAAAGGTATCAAGCTCACCAGTCCGTCACAACCCCACAAGCCACTAACATCACACCTTTTGAAAATTTTGATGCTGAAAAGGAAAAATTTGTGTCGTATTTAGAACGATTTGAGAATTACGCAAACTTCAACAATGCCACCGATCCAACAAAGAAAGCTCAACTCTTGTGTACATCGATAGGGGCAATTCATTATAACAATCTCTCTGCATTTTTAGGCCCTGATAAACCAATCAAGTCTCACGGTTATAATGACCTAGTAAAACATTTCAAGCAAAACCGTGGTTTCCCAACACTATTTTTTGAACGCCAATCAAAAAGAAAGTCAAAATATCGCAGGATTTGTTGCCACTCTTAGAAGCCACTTACTAGACTGTGACTTTTATATTCAGTGCACATGTGACGCCAGAATTTCAATCGCGGATGTTTTTCTTCGTGCACAATTTATACGTGGCTTGCGAGATAATTGGATCAGAGAGAAACTTCTCCAGTCTAATGACACGAAATTTGATGATCTCCTGAAGAAGGCTATAGCCTTGGAAGCATCGCGGTATGAGAGTAATCAGCTGTCAAAACAGCTCACTGCATCGCCAGACACTGTAGAGGACACAAACAAAGTAACAAAAGCCACAGGTTCATATAATGACCGAAGTATGAATCAATATAGCAGTGATACTCAGTCACGTTTTTTTCAACAGCCTAGCCCAGGCTCTCACTCACGTTCACAGTCCAGGGGCCGCCGTAGTTCTGTCAATTATAGAGCACTAGGTATTGATGGATTATGCCTGAATTGTGAAAATTCAAACCACAGATCAAGAGATTGTCGCACAAACAGAAACTCTCTTAAATGTAGGTCATGTAGGAAAGTGGGACATGTTGCAAAAGTTTGTATCACTACACTTCTTCAACAGTCAAATACACACAACATTGCAACTGAGAACATAGATGACCACCCTGAAACCAATTTCGGGATAGGACAACTGGAATGCATCGAAGATCTCTTTGACGTGGATCAAGAATTGGATAAATATTTTATCACTGTTAAACTCAACAATAAATCGCAAAGATTCGAAGTCGACACGGGAGCGAAATATTCACTCATCCCAGAGAACGAATGTTCAACTTTGGGTCTTGGTTTGCCATTGCAGCCAACAAATGTGTTTTCGATCATATTCTGATCATGTTATCAAACCCAGAGGAAAAATTGCTGTCACAGTATCATACAAAGGAACAGAAATTGTTGCAGACCTTTTTGTAGTTCCGCAAGGCCATGCCGCATTGCTTGGTCGTGTTTGGATAAGGGGCCTCAGCCTTGATCTGAAGGAAATTGACAATGACACAAATCAATCACTTCACACTGAATCTGTCAACTCAGTGCAGTCAATTCAGGATATTTTACATCAGTATAGTACAATCTTTGAAGAAAAAATTGGATGCGTTCCCAATATTGAAGTAAAACTGCAACTCAGAGAGGGGGTGAAACCTGTCTTCAGTCGTGAACGTGATGTCCCTTTTGCTCTTCGGGAACACGTAGAAAAGGAACTCGCTTCATTGGAATCAGAAGGAGTTATTTCTCCCACAGCTTTAAGTGATTGGGAATCGCCTCTTGTTGTTAACCCAAAACCGGATGGGGGAGTTAGGTTATGTGTCGACTACAAATGTGGAGTAAATTCAAGGTTGATTTCTGCAAACCATCCCGTAAGACCAGTTAATGACGTTCTACATAGTCTTAGAAACTCAAAATATTTCTGCAAGTTAGACTTATACAAGGCATATCTACATCTGAAGGTTGATGAAGAAGGTAGTATGATTCAAACTATATCCACTCACAAAGGAACCTTCAGGATGCACCGACTGAGTTTTGGCATCAAAACTGCCCCCTCAGAATTGAATAGGATATTATCACAGATCCTTCATGGTCTTCCAAAAGCTGAAGCTTATTTTGACGACATCATAATACATGGTACAACGAAGGAGGAGTGCACCAAGAACTTAATAGCCTGTCTAGAACGGCTTTCAAATAATAATCTGCATTTGAACAAAAGCAAATGCTCATTTTTCAAGGAAAGCATAGACTACCTAGGGCATATTGTATCATATAATGAGATCCGCAAGTCACCAGAGAAAGTTCAAGCTGTGTCACAAATGCCACGTCCTAAAAACAATGAAGAAGCGAGACGATTCCTTGGGATGGTGACTTATTACGCAAAGTTTATTCCTAATTTTTCAACGAAGTCCCACCCATTACGGCAGTTATTGCGGAAAGGTGAACGGCTTTTCTGGTCTGCAGGCTGTGAAGCAGCTTTCTTGAATCTCAAGTCCGAGTTATGTAGTGAAAGTGTCCTTACGCCATTCAATCCATCACTGCCTATCATCTTGTCAACCGATGCCAGTCCTACTGGTGTTGGAGCAGTATTAAGTCATGAGATGGATGGCCAAGAAAGACCCATCGCCTATGCATCTCGTGCCCTAACACCAGCAGAATGTAATTACAGTCAGCTTGACCGGGAAGCGCTGGCAATAATTTTCGCCACAACACACTTCTACAACTATACTTTTGCAAGAAATTTTATTCTTGTGACGGACAATGATCCTCTGTCTCGTATTTTTCATCAGAACAAGGGCCTGCCACAAATGACATCAGCAAGGCTCCTAAGATATGCATCGTTTCTCTCCGGGTTTGACTACATGGTAAGAGTGAAAAAAGGGAAAGATAACGAAAATGTTGATTGCCTATCCCGAGCCCCTGTTGCATCTACCTCGCCAAACATTGAAACATCAATAAATGCAGAAGTTTCACAACTCTGTGCTGAAACGATTCTTCAAGTGTCAAGTGAAGCCATTACGTACGAAACTATCCGTGATGAGACTATGTTAGACCCAGAACTTAGTGCCAGCCTGCAACGTCTTCAAACTCAATCCTTGGATGAACCATATACAGTTGAAAATGGTATTCTATTCCGTCAAGACCGAATTGTCATCCCAAAGAAACTACAAAGAACATTTTTGGAAGAGTTACATTTAACACACCTCGGCATTGTGAAAACGAAACAGTTAGCAAGACGATATGTCTACTGGCCGCAATTAGACAAAGACATTGAGAAGCTTATCAAATCTTGTGAAGAGTGCGCGCAGACTCGTTCAAATCCACCAAAAGCTCCAATACACCCCTGGGATGAACCAGAAGAAAATTGGGAACGCATACACATTGACTATGCGGGACCATTTGATAACCACCATTTCTTGATGTGTGTTGACGCGAAATCCAAGTGGGTCGAAGTCCGAATGGTGAAAGACGCTCCATCCACTGCAACTACTATCAGTCTGCTTGACAATATCTTTACCGTACATGGGTACCCGAATGTCCTTGTGTCAGATAATGCCACTATCTTCACGAGTGATGTATTCACATCCTATTGCAAGGAGAGAGGGATTTTTCAGAAATATATTGCACCAGGGCATCCAGCAACCAATGGGCTAGCCGAGAGAAACATCCAAACTTTGAAGAGACGACTTCGTGCTGCTGTAAATGACCCGGCACCATTATCGACTAAGTTACAGAACATCTTGTTTCAATACAGAGCAACGCCATTGGCATGTGGACAGTCTCCAGCTGAACTATATTTGAAACGTCGGCTACGTATCCGGTTGGATGCTCTACTTCCAAACCAAAAGAGCTTGACTACATCCAGTTTCTCACCCCCTGTTCGCTCTTTCAAAGTGGGGGGAGAGAGTGCAAGTCCGGATTCACCAGAAAAACCGTGATATTTGGCAGTTTGGTGTTATACAAACTAAGCTCGGCCAGCGCCACTATGATGTGAAATTGGATTCGGGACAAATTTTAAAGCGGCATGTTGACCAGTTATTATCGACTCTCGTGCCGAAGAAAGATAAGCATGTCACTTTTGCTCCAACAAATCCTCCAGTGCTTGGTGTTCCAAATATACCAACACCAACCCAGTCAAGACTAGAGAATGATGATATTCCTCCTGCAACCCACACGTCAGATGATACAAGGCAGACCATCCTGCAACCAGATGAACGCCCTGATCGTAACAGCCTTCCACCACCTGCTGATAATTATTTAAGAAGATCAACCAGAGACAGGCGGCCTCCTCAGTATCTGCAAGACTATGTGCCTAAATGAATATGAATAGTTCCTTTTATTTGCTTTTATATAAGTAGGGGAGACTATTATGTATCTAGTTTATGTCCTCTATGGAACTTGGTCGGAGTGTATATATGCTTTTACTCTGTGACGATGTTAGTGTAATTTGCCCTATGTGTTAAGATGTAGATTGAGATGTGTGTACATATTAAAGTGCTATAATATCCTTTATTCAAAACATAGTATCTATAATGTGCTTTATTCAAAACATAATACCGTGTTACTGTGGGTCAATGTAGCAGTAGTGTGTTTATTTGTAATTCAGGTGAGGATTGGGAAAAAGACGGCCGTGGCCATAAGTTAGAAACCATCCCGGCATTTGCCTGAAGTAAAAGAGGAGAATCAATTCCAGGATGGCTGAGGTACGAATCGTAACCCCGCTCTTCGCAGGTTTGCTAGCCACTGCGCCACGAGGCAGACAATATGGTGTTGGTTGTTAGTAAATCTTGATCAACAGCCCGGTGTATTTGGGCGTGTGTTAAAATTCTCTGATAACCTGTGTTTGTATAGTATTTGTAGCAGTATGCATGGCTACATTTATTATGGTCTAGGATTGAGCAGATGTCATGGCACTTGAGATATTGTGCCATTCCGGCATGTGCCTAAATGGAGGGTGGGAAAATACTAGCAAACTTCACACCGAGGATGGCTGCTGCCAGTGCCAGAAAAAGAAACTTGGATCTCTTTTAATTGTTTTGGATGGTTGTATACATTAAGGATGATGATGATAATGATGTATGTGTGTCTACCCCTTATTATTCCCATTTTAACGGGGTCGGGGATGAGATGCGATGAAAGTCTATATGGCAGATGTTTCTACGACCGGATGCCCTTCCTGACATCAACCTCATGAGAGGAGTTAATGAGAGATGAAATGAATGAAGCTGGGCAAGGATGTGGAAGGAAGCGGCCGTGACCTGTTAGAAGGTACCGTCCCAGCATTTGCCTCGAGTTGAAAATGGGGAAACCACAGAAAACCATTTCAAGGACGGCCGACGGTGGAGCTCAAACCCACGTCTGCCGAGTCCGCAGATGGCTTAGCCCCATGGCTTAGCGCTGCGCTTTAGCGAGCGTAGCTACCGTTGTCGGTGATGGTGATAAGATGATAATAAAATCCACACAATGCATATTATTCCTATTTCAACTGGGTCGGAAATGAGATGAGATGATTGTTTGCTGTCTTGTTGTGGGTGGTTTATACGGCCGGATGCCCTTCCTGCTGCCAACCTCATGAGAGGAGTTAATGGAGATAATATGAATGAAGGAGAATGAAACTATGCACGGAATTGGAAGGAAGCAGCCGTGACACATTCGAAGGTGCCGTCCCAGCATTTTTCTGCAGTTGAAAATGGGAAACCACGGAAAACCATTTCAAGGATGGCCGACGGTGAGGTTCGAACCCACGTCTACCGAGACCGAAGATAGCAGGACCCCAGCTACCGCTGTTTGTTGGTGGTAATAATTATAAGTGACCCGACTTATCCAGGACTGGATAACCAGAAACCTGATGGGAGGGGGTATTTATTCATGTATTTCTTATTTTCTTTGTGGTATACTTACAAAGGAGAATTTGCAACCGAATGTACAAATTAAACATGTGAAGTCAATTGACTGTAGTGTTCCGTGGTGCAGATTTCTTACGTCACCACTTTAGTATTTCATAGGGAGTCTGAGTGATATGCCTCACTGTTTGCCTGACAGTGCTACAATCAGGCGCGGATTCAAGGGGGGGGGGGGGTCACGGGGGTCATGACCCCCCCCAAACGGAGACCAAATTTTTTTGCAAACTCAAAAAACGAAAACACAATTACCAGACAAATAAAACTTAACGAATTTTAACTGAAAAACAGTTTTTTTTTTTCATTTTATTCAATACTGAATTATCTTATTGGAATTATTATGTTCTGTTACAACTGTACATATTTACAACTTCAAACCTATTGTATAATAACTATTAGTTTTACAACAAAATCAACTCGTCTATTTTGTTTAGCAAACCTTGTGATCACCGAATCGATGTTTATAGTGATGTCACGATGAATGTGCAGCAATGCACGGATAGGAAACTGGGACTTTTTTCGCACCAAAAATTTTTGCCGACGTCCAAACCGCAAGCTTGGTTGGCAATTTAAGCTGTGACTTTCTCCCTTTGTCGGTACCAACTCGACTTGCCGAAACTGTAACGTACCTTCATCGTTTTCTCGAAGCTCGATGTAAAAGTTGCAAAACACGCCGTTGCAATTTATACGAATATTTTTGGTGCGCTAAACGCATCAAATTTCTATCCATGTAGCTTGCAAAAAAATTGGTCTGATTTTGTACGTTTGGTTATTTTGTGATTGCGTTTTTAGTGATACCATTTTTCTTAACAATTTCGATTCTCTGACCCCCCCCCCCCGCCTGCCCCCCCTCCCCCCGCAAAGCCAAACTCTAGATAGATTCTCTGACCCCCCCCCCCCAAAACCAAACTCTAGATCCGCGCCTGGCTACAATCGTAGCAAGAAGGTATTCCTTGTGCCTGTAAAGAAGGTGGTGTGTTCCGACCTGATTTAATTTACCATTGTGGCGTAGTGATCATGCTTTTTGCCTCTCACCAAGGTAAATGGGGTTCGATTCCCGGTCAATACATGTGAGATTTTCGAAGTGAAATGCCATGGCCTGCGGTTGGGATTCCACGTAAAAAGGAGGTCCCATTGCTCATGTTCGTGAGATTAATGGTCACGTAAAACTACAAGCTCCCTTTTAATTTGGTCCAGATCCCGTTAGGCTGGTCAATTGCTGGTGGTCTTCCTTTCATGCATCACATTTAACAACATTCCGGGGCCACAAACTGTGTCTATTAATTTCACCACATATCTCAAGAATGTAGAAGTTGGTAACTACTCAGAGGCGGCCGGTGATACTGGACTCAAGGACGCCGCCCTCCCACCCTCCTCCGTCCTCATCAGCCCTAATGTTCTCTCTCCTCGCACCTAATGTTTTCCCATCGTGACAAAATGTGTGTAGTTCCTCTCCTTGTCGGCAGAGCGCACCAGATGCTCCTGAGGACTCATGAGAAATCGCCCGCGTTGTAATTTACATTGCCATGACAACGATTGCCTCCAGTTATCCTCCCCCTCCATCCTCTCACGCGCTACGTCGCGAAGTGTGAGCTTGAGTCTCATTCAGCCACTGGATAGCTTCCCTCCTGGCGCGCTAGGAAGCAGCACCAAGTCTCTGTGGCAGACAAGTTTTGTATTGATGTTAATGGCGGAGTTGGAATGTATTCTGAATGATTGTATAAAGGTGTACTGCTACGTAACCTTTTGTAAATCAGAACTGGGCAAGTTAGAATACCGGGGAATCTCATTTAATGAAATACAATCGGACAAATCATTGCGTGAGAAGTGGTTACGTGGGATTTCCAGAGAAGGTGACAAGAGAGCAAGCAAATGGTTACCTTCTGATTTCTGTTGCTTGTAGTCTTCATTTTCTTCCTGAGAGCTTTAGATCACATAAATTATTATCAAATTGGTTACAACTAGTGGGATGTGGGTTGGCGACTATGGGACCCCAGCTGAGTTTTCTTGAGCTGAGCTCCTCTCTTATATCTTTCATGTCAACTCTTACCCCAACGTTATTAGGGTATCGGAGGCCTTAATTGGCTCTTGTCTTTTTCTTTCCTGATGCCCTAATTTTTGTAGGATCAGACCTCATTTTGTCCTTTTTTTATGCCTTCGGTAAGAGGCCCTAAAGGAGGTAGGGTGTGTGTTGTCCCACCATTCACGGTGCACCTTAGATATCGATACACCCTCAATGATGGAGATAATTGTTGTCTAAAGGGGTGAACTACCTACGTCATCTACCTTTAGTGGTTTAGGTGATGGTGAGAAATTATGATGAAATGAAATCTACAGCTAGATTTAACTAATTACTGACTTACAACTAACTTATGTACTAGAAGAAGAAATCGACAATAATAAAAGAAAGAAACATATAAGGGAAATAAATGACGGAAAAGAAATGCCCTTCATCTTCGAAGGGCAGATGACCTTGCTGTTCATCCCCTTAAAACAAGAATCAATCTTCGAAGAATGACTATTGAGGAACTTGAAAACTACTAGAGCCATTAAAGGCAGGTAGAAAAGGGAAAGAGGAGAGGGTCCACCCCAAAGTCAATGCAAAAAGGGGAAAATTGATCTCTCTCTGGAACCCATCACGATCGCCAACACCCGAGCTCAAAAGCTGAGCTCTTGAAGGTGTAGCCCTGTCCAGGGTGCACCACGTGTGATGGAGCTTCACACACCCTGCCTCCTTTAGGGCCTTGTGTAAAAGGCATTAGATGTTATGAAACTAAAAGAATAGGGCTGATCCCTCGAAGAATGAGGGTATCAGGATAGATTATATAATGGTCAGTTACGGCAGGAAAATGAATGACTCCCTAGACTTTGGATGCTCTAATGCTATCCGGTTTGGAAGAGAACAAGAGTTGACTAATGGAGGTCGACAGGTAGATGACAGAGAAGAGCCCGGCACAAGTGGAAATAATAACCGCCTCGGCTGGGGTCCAATGGTCTCCAACCCAAGTTCCACTAGGCCTAGTTGTGAACCCTGGTGGTGGGGATACACCCTCAAGGGCTCATGGTTAGTGAGCTTGGGAATTTGCGACCCTGATGGATTCCTGAGCTATGTCCGGTTTTCTTCTTTTTCCAGTGACTGGGAGCAAATATTTTTAATACCTTTGTTATTTCTTTAAAAACAGTAGTGTCTAATCCAAACGAAATAAGGAAATCAAGGTACAAAAATATGTGAGAAGAAAAAATCCAATTCATGTATGAAATCATCTCTGTCAATTACTGGAAAAGCATCACAAAAATGGTTGAGTCCCCCCTCGGTAAAATTCACGAGCCGCCACTGTAACTACTAGATCCTCCGTCGGACAGTTGGGTGAATGTCTCGAATGAAGCCCACTGATACGTGGATGAGAATTTCTTCATGTCATTGGTGTTTTTTTACAATTTTCGTGCCGGCGGGCCCATGTCATAGATTTATGGCATGTAAAAGAACCTTCCACTAACTATACTTGTGGAAGTTAAACTTTGTAGGTTTGTTTGATAACGCTATATTAGTTCCAACGTTTGCTGCCAGGTGCAGGTGCAGCTAGGTGTCGTGGATGGTAGCATTTGGTAGCAAACATAGAGCTACTTGAAATTATTGTCTGCAGTCCTTACTTGAATTAAAATAGATAACACACACTAATACAGCCATCACAATTAACATCGGTTATCAGACAGATTCTACACACACCGAAAGTAAACGGGACTACATGACCGCGTTGTCGCAGCCCCTAAACTAAGGAACCAACCATATATACAAGTCCGCCTCATTGCGTAGTGGCTACTTGGCTAGCACACTTGGCTGCCACGACGAGGGCCCGGGTTCGATTTCCAGCTATGCCAAGAAATTTAATTCTGGTTTGAGAGCTGGAACGGGGTACACTCAGCCTCGTGAGGCAAATCTGAGAAGAGGCTGGTTTGAATCCCATCTCAGCCATCCTGGAAGTGGTTTTCCGTTGTTTCCCACTAATACTCCAGGCGAATGCTGGGATGGTCCCTAAATTAAGGCCACAGCTGGCTCCTTACCAATCCTCATCTGAATTACATATACACACACTAATACAGCCATTGCAGTAACACAGGTTATCAGACAAATTCCACACACACCCAATTACATGAGGCTACATGACAACGCTGTTTCAAAGCCCCTAAATTAGTGAACATATATAAAAAGAAAGTCACAAATTTAGACAAAATATTAATGTACCACTCTGGTGGATTAGTGGTAGTTTGATTCACGGTCGATGAAGTCGGATGAAGGTACCAGCTCAAAAGATCTCCACCAGGTAGCTTAGGTCATACGATAATAATAATACAAATTTCTATATATACTCGTATTTCCCATTTTATGGGTTCGGAGACAAGGTGAGGTGAGGCAGTGGTTTTCACTGCTGGATGACCTTCCTGACGCCATCCTCAACACAGAGCTTGATGGAAAACGAAATGACAATATTATTGTTGGGGTTGGGGTTGAAAGAAAGCGACCAAAGCCTATCAGGAAGTACCGTACCGAAAAACCATTTCATGGCGGCTGACGGTGGGATTTGAGCCCTTTGGCCTTGCACATTAATGGGCGTACCCATCCAGATCACTGATAACAATAATATATACAATAATCATAATGTTATTTAGAAATGTTTGAATGGAAGAGAAGCATATTTTATTACAAGTATTTTGAATTTTGAATTGTATTTTAAAATACGCCGGCCCCGTAGTGTTGGGGTAGTGCGCCTGCCTCTCACCCGGTGGCCCCGGGTTCGATCCCCGGCTCCGTCAGTGATTTTAAAACTGACGTGAGGGTTTGAACGGGTTGCACTCAGCCTCGTGAGGACAATTGAGTAGCTGTCTGACAGTGAGACAGCGCCCCGATCACGAAAACCAAGATTAACGGCCGAGGGGACCCGACGTGCTGATCACGCATCACCCCAATATCTGCAGGCCGAATGGCTGGGCAACGGTCGCTTGGTCGGCCTTAGCCCGTCATGGGCTGTATCATGGCCGGCTCTACGGAAGGCCGCGGCGTTCGACCTTGCAACGCTGCACTTCTCTGAACTGGGATGGCCATAGCAGCCGGCCAGCTGTTGATGCGTGTGCTTCGCCACGAAAACAAATTGATATAACAAAATAATATTTGTTCTTTTCAACATTAAAGTAAAAGGATTGTCAAAAGTGAGTAGGGCTTACTTGGAGTAACAAAACCAATTTGCCTTCAATATTTATTTGACATTTACAAAATATACAACAGGTTGGCCTCTAACAAAGAATAGCAAGTTTTCTGTGATTACTATGGCAAGTTACCCGTTCATTCCTCAACTTCCTGTAATTATTTAACAAAATGTTACTCATTGTTAAGACAATACTTGTGACTATTGTCATAACATTACATCCACAGGTTGGCTACAAGTTTTCTCGGCAGTTTCTGACAATTCAATATCTGATAAAATACCGAGTAGACTAAGATTTTGAATTACTTGGCGTTGATTGTTACATTTACATTTTAAAAATTGTTCCTCAAACATATCAGAAATTAGTGCCTGCGTAATTACAACAACATGTTTACACACTGATAAAATAAAATCTGCAGGAACTGAAAGTCCGCCCCTATTTATTTGATTGAAGTAGCTGTCATTTATCTTTTCATTATTTCTAAGCAAAGCCAAACATTCTTCACATTTTATTCTTGAACATTGCTTGAACGATATGTAACCACAGGCATATATATAAAACCCGACTCATCGAATTGTATGTTTTCAGTGTACTTGTCTTCTAAAATACTGTAAAAGGTATCGTCAACAGTAGCTGACGAAAGGCTGCTTGTTGTACTTTCTCCTGAATTTGTATCGGAAGAGGACATTATCATTTCTTTCGAAAAAGTAACTGCACCATACCTGGCTGAATGAAGGCCAAGTACGCTTTTTTACCTTATTTTCAATTCGGCCTCCATTACCTGAGTAACTGATATATTATAGTTGCCGCCTGTTAGTTGGCGGTACTACCCAAACCTGGATTCTAATTGGTCACTCTGAAATTTGCCAGTTAACACATAAGAGGGGTTCACATTCTGTAGAGCATTAATAATAATCTCACGTAATACATAGGTTGTTACATACAAAGCGTTGTAAGTTTCATTGGTTAAACAACTCTTTTTTGAGGAATTATTTTCATCGTTCTTTTTCCACGTGGACAACCATTGGAGGAATGCCTTTAGGAAAGCCAACCTTTTGTCTTCGGGATTTTTGAAAGGCATTTGAAGACTATTACGTTTAACAACATGGGTGGGAGGCCGCTTAATATTAACAATGGACCACCACATTAGGATTACTCTGACAAAAAAAAAGCAGTACCCTTATAACAATACTTAATCAGTAAATCGGATTCCTTTTTGTAGATCACTCGTATGTCACTAAATGATGCTTGAGTTACCTCTTTAAAATCAGGGTTACAGTCATCTGAACTTTAAACATTCCCATACAGGAATAATAAATGACTTATCAATGCCACTTATATTCAGCCAATTATTTCGTATATTTTTAATACATGGACACTGTCTTCTAAAACAAAGGTTTTTAGGGGGTTTCCATCAATATGGAACCAATAATTACTATCAGAATGTTCGGTTAGTTCTTTGAACATAGCACGATTCACACCATTATGATAGACAGAATATTTAGGCCACAATCCTGTATTTGCCTGATAACACCTTTCGCAATATCAGCTAGTTGCGAACCCGTTAATTATTTCACTGGAACTAATTTAACAACCTCTTTCAATTTTCCAAAAGCAGAACTAACGAGAAAGGCCAGAACTGTCTTAGCTAAAGCGAAATATTCATTTGTAGCAACACCAAAGAATTGCCCATTTTTAAAATCTAAAGTTTGTTTGACATGTATTTCATCAATCTGTAAATTTACAACCCTTTCCAAATTTGATAAATCTTTCACAATGTGACTTAGAAAGTTACTGTTCTCTTCATCAGCTTTCGGGGATTTGGCGAAGGAAGTTGTTAATTTTTGTAAAACTCGGGGATGAGGTAGGGATAAAATATGGTTAAATCTAATTGCGTTATAACACTTTGTAGACTGCATATAAATGAGGAATGCATTTAGAGTTGTAGTGACGTTATATCTAGGTTTCTTTAAAAAAGTAAGTGTAAACTGATCATGCAGAAACATTAACTTTTTAACAGAATCTCTGAAGTTTCGTCTCCCTGGTTTTATATTAAACTATTAATCTGGACGACTAGTGAACTTACAGAACTTACAGGTAAGAAAAAGTCGTGGCAAAATTCTATTGCTTGGAACAACTGACTCCACTTACTTAATAATGAATTTCGAAATATTACAGAGCCAGAATGAAGAACAACAGCGTTAGGAATTACGCCTCCATTGATATGAATTTCGACCGTAAAATCATTGTTTACCCTTATACTTTACCTTATTTTAGGCATGCTTGACACATCTAATTTATACAAAATACAACAGTTTTCACTAGTACTTACAGACCAGTCTGTTTTATGCTCCACCAATTTATTTTGTATATCACAAACAAAGGACTCGAAAGTCGTAATTTTGTTGGCTTCCTCAGCAAGGGTCTTCTCACATTCCTCTGCAGACTTTTTCCGTTCTTTTTCTTCTTCTCTTCTTTCCTCTGGAGATTTCCTTATCTTGGAGGAGCACTTACTCAAATACGATGGTAAGTTTGGGAATACCTTTGGAACCGCACGAGGTAACAATACAGGCTTCTTCCGTGTGAATTCTTTATTATTCCCATCACCAGCCTTGTATTTTTCAACATAACTTACGTCTTCAGGAAGAAAGTGTTTAATACATACGAAGGAATATTTCGTAGGTACCCAATTGGCTCGAGGAATAGCACGTTCCCATATGGCTTTCAATTATGGATATTTAGGAAACACAAACAATGTCAGAAATCCTTCAGTTTGCATCGATGAACGATAATTAGACTTACAATTCGGCACAACACAAGTCTTTGGCATTGTAGCTAGCCACTATACAGTAATAATCAATGGTATAATTTCATTTACATGGAGTATCTTGAAGAAAACACGAGCGCGTGACACATTTTCCATGTAACTCAGTGGGCTAGGCAGAGCAGACTGGCCATTCACGGCGAGGTTGTCAATTTTCGCTCGCCGCGGCCTTCCGTAGAGCCGGCCATGGCTGTATAGTGCCAGGGGTTGATTTTAAAATACTATTTTGTATTTTCAGGAATTTTATAATTGTATTTTGTATCTAAAATACTATTTTGTGAGTGTTTTGTAGTTCTTATTGAAAATTCATTTTGGGAGTATTTTGCCCAAATCTTCCTGCATGGATCTGCACCAAAACCTATTTCGAAGATGTCAGTTCATACCTACAACAGACTGTTTACTAACAGAAACACAGGTAGGTTATCAGACAAGTTCAACACACACCCAACTACAAAGGGCGGATTTCCAAGATGTCCCAAGCCCCTAAAATGTATTAACAACTACAACAAACAATACTTATTTTGTCTCAGACTCTAAATAGTGTTACTACATCAAATGACATATACTTGCCTTCCCAAGAAATGAGCATCTTGAAACAGTCACATGTAACCATAACGAAATACCATATTTCATTTTGGGTCGAAGGAATGTAAGGAAGGGAAATTAGAGAAGGTGGTATTCATGTCCATCGTGGACGGGTGGTTTCCCGTGTGCCCTTTTGTACAAAAACCATATGGATGGATTGTACTTAACGCCTTGAAGTTAATTTTTGTGTAGTGACTCCATAATTCAATAATAACATGAAGAAAATTTAAGGTTTGCTTTTTCGGTTGATATCAACCACTTTCTTCACTTTCAGAAGTTATTTTTAATCAAGTTATGGCCAAACTGTGATATACATTTTGTATCAGACTACGTTTAGATGTTTTAATAAAATAGAGAAAGTGAGAGTACAGTTCCCACCAGAGTTTTTGGCCGGTGAGCCCCGATTGCGCAGTCATACAGGGGACAGGTGGCGAACATCAGGCATATGCAATTGATACGCGAGTTACTTTCTGCGCAACTGAAGACTCGCGTATCAATTGCACATGCGTGAGGCTCCCAGACTGTCCTCTGTACGACTATGAAACCAGGACTGGCCGGCCAAAAACCGTGGTGTAAACTGTACCAACTGCATCTCTGAGCTGGCCAGATCGATTCCACCTGCAGATTGTGTAATTACCACGACTGACAGAAGAAAAAGGAAGACAAACATTACAAGTTCACGTCAGTTAAAAATAGCATATCGTATATTTCCATAATTGAATAATACAAAACAATTTCCAATCCATTCAAAAAGTCTCCTCGTGGTGGAAAAATCTTTCAACGAAATAATCTACAACTAGTGACATGTCATCTTTTTAAAACAATGACGTATCAAGTTAAATTGTGTACGTTACAAAGTACTATGAAGAATAAGAATTTTCAATTTTCCGCCTATTCAATACTTTAATTTGTGACAATATTTCAGGGGTACATGTTTCAAGTCCCGTTTCTTTTGGACCCTTCTTCAGCCCACAAACTTATATATAGAGCCCATCTAAACACAAAAAACATCGAAATCTTTACGATGACATAAAAATGCACATACATAATAAATGGTTAAAAACACTGCAACAATATCTTAAAATCTAAAAATCTAAAAATAGCGTGCATAGTTCACAAGCTTCAGGTACACGTTTTTGCACTTGTTCTATTCAATGTAAAACGTCATTTGACACTGTATAACGACAGACACATTTGTTGACGGTTGATGTCAATAATTGGTGTACTGTAGGACAACTTTGCGGCATATCTTGTACTGTTCCTAACACTTCTATTGGTGTGGCTGAAGATGAGGTTGGACGGCGATTGCTAAACCTTATATCAAATTCTTGTTATAAATTTGGCATTTGGCAATCTGTCTTTGATAGATTGAAAAATCTTCTGTCACACGGTATCTGAAATGATTGACCATATTTAGTACTGAGGTTAGCTGATTATAAGGAACAACTACGGAAAACAGCTCAAAAACGGATTGAAAAACTTACGGAAAAACAACAAAAGAATTTGGCATCTTGTTACTCTTGACCCTGAAGAAGACAAACGGTGCGAATTAGTAACATGCTTATTACTTATAAAACAGCTTACTTGAAATTAAGAAGTATTGGTCGTTTGAGTTTTGGAAATAGTAAAACTTACCGAAGTCAAATGTAAACAGCCCTGCGAGATCATGTGGAGGTCAAGCTCCGCTTAGCGAGAGCAGCTTGCTACTACTGGGCGCGTGTGCCTGGCATGTGTTACGAAGTAAACAACCTGCTCGGCGCGAGGAGGTGGGGGGCAGCCGAGAGTGGGGCAAAGCGGTTTAGATGAGTGGGTGGGGGAAAAGGAGAGGGATGAGGCTTATGGAAGGAAACCGATTGGCTTTAAGGTCTATGGCGGTTTATGTGTTTTGACGTTTAGATGATCTGCTATCGTATCGAATAATATGTTTGTCTTAAAAATGATGTCGTTTAAATTATTAGAATAATTTGATCCCTGGGATGTATTTATGTGAATTGCTTCTAAGACGTTCATCAAACTGCCCTTATTGACGTAATGTAAGATGTTCATGTCCTTGTCTATGGTCGTAAACTTATGACCGGATTCCTCCATGTGTGACGCCATTGCTGAAAATTTTCTGTGTTTAATGGCAGAAATATGTTCATTATAACGAATACGGAAGCTTCTTCCGGTTTGGCCGACGTACATAGCCTTGCACTGGTTGCAATTGAGATCATAAACACCAGATTTCGTGTGTTTATTCGTGACGTTGACTTTACTGGAATTGAAGAATTTTTTAAAATTTGAATTATTGGTTTTGTAGGCTATGTCTATATTGTATTTCTTTAAGACGCTAGTTACTGTATAAATCCTGCGGTCTATAAAAGTTAAAGTGGCGAAACTTTTCTTGGTAGAACTATCTTTTGATAATTTAGTAACAGATTTGTTTTTCAATTTATAAAACAAATTATTGACATAATTGCGACTATATCCATTGACCTTGGCTATTTGATGTATTATTATGATTTCTTTCTCCAAATCATTGTCGGACAATGGTAGTCTTAAGGCTCTGTTAATGAGGCTTATAAAAGTCGCATTTTTGTGGTTGCCCGGGTGGTTAGAATCTTGACGTATGATCACGTTTGTCTGTGAAGGCTTCCTATAAATATTATACTGTAACCGGTTATCTTTTTTAGTAACTGTTAAATCTAAATAATTAATTTTGTTATTTTTTTCTGACTCTAAGGTGAATTTAATGTTATTATCGATGCTATTTAAAATGTCCAGTACCTGATCTATTTCTTGTACTTGGTTGTTTATGATTAGGAAAACATCGTCCACATACCTTCCCCAGAACTCGATGCCTTTGATTTTATTAATATTTTTTCCCTGTTCCAGATGGTCCAAGTATATGTTGGCCAAAATGCCTGAAAGAGGGGATCCCATAGCGAGACCTTCAAATTGCTTATAGATCTTCCCATTAAAGGTAAACACGTTGTTACTAGTGACGAATTTTATAACTGCTATGAACTCTTCTATTTCTACTTTAGAAAGATCGCTGTCGTTAATCAACTTATTATGGATAATTTCTATTGTTTTCTCAACTGGGATGTTGGTGTACATATCTTTGACGTCAACGGAGTGCATAATGTTGTTGTCGTTGAGTTTTAAATCTATTGGTTTTTTTTTCCACAAAAAATGATGAATTGGCTTTGAATCTGTAAAATTTGTTCAGATATTGCTGTGCGAATTTAGCCAGTTTATACGTCGGACTGTTTCTAAAATTAACGATTGGTCTAATCGGGGTGTCTGGTTTGTGTATTTTGGGTAGCGATCTTAATGTGGGGAGGCCGGGATTCATATTAATGAGTTTGTCAGCCTGATTTTCTTCTATGATAAAAACGGTATTTTTTAATAACTGTTTTAGTTGTTTCTGAATGGAATTGGTTGGGTCCTTTTTGATTTCAGTGAATCTATTGGCATTTAGAAAGTCGTGGGTTTTGTTAACATAAAGCAACTAAAACAGTTATTAAAAAATACCGTTTTTATCATAGAAGAAAATCAGGCTGACAAACTCATTAATATGAATCCCGGCCTCCCCACATTAAGATCGCTACCCAAAATACATAAACCAGACACCCCGATTAGACCAATCGTTAATTTTAGAAACAGTCCGACGTATAAACTGGCTAAATTCGCACAGCAATATCTGAACAAATTTTACAGATTCAAAGCCAATTCATCATTTTTTTGTGAAAAAACGATAGATTTAAAACTCAACGACAACAACACTATGCACTCCGTTGACGTCAAAGATATGTACACCAACATCCCAGTTGAGAAAACAATAGAAATTATCCATTATAAGTTGATTAACGACAGCGATCTTTCTAAAGTAGAAATAGAAGAGTTCATAGCAGTTATAAAATTCGTCACTAGTAACAACGTGTTTACCTTTAATGGGAAGATCTATAAGCAATTTGAAGGTCTCGCTATGGGATCCCCTCTTTCAGGCATTTTGGCCAACATATACTTGGACCATCTGGAACAGGGAAAAAATATTAATAAAATCAAAGGCATTGAGTTCTGGGGCAGGTATGTGGACGATGTTTTCCTAATCATAAACAACCAAGTACAAGAGATAGATCAGGTACTGGACATTTTAAATAGCATCGATAATAACATTAAATTCACCTTAGAGTCAGAAAAAAATAACAAAATTAATTATTTAGATTTAACAGTTACTAAAAAAGATAACCGGTTACAGTATAATATTTATAGGAAGCCTTCACAGACAAACGTGATCATACGTCAAGATTCTAACCACCCGGGCAACCACAAAAATGCGACTTTTATAAGCCTCATTAACAGAGCCTTAAGACTACCATTGTCCGACAATGATTTGGAGAAAGAAATCATAATAATACATCAAATAGCCAAGGTCAATGGATATAGTCGCAATTATGTCAATAATTTGTTTTATAAATTGAAAAACAAATCTGTTACTAAATTATCAAAAGATAGTTCTACCAAGAAAAGTTTCGCCACTTTAACTTTTATAGACCGCAGGATTTATACAGTAACTAGCGTCTTAAAGAAATACAATATAGACATAGCCTACAAAACCAATAATTCAAATTTTAAAAAATTCTTCAATTCCAGTAAAGTCAACGTCACGAATAAACACACGAAATCCGGTGTTTATGATCTCAATTGCAACCAGTGCAAGGCTACGTACGTCGGCCAAACCGGAAGAAGCTTCCGTATGCGTTATAATGAACATATTTCTGCCATTAAACACAGAAAATTTTCAGCAATGGCGTCACACATGGAAGAATCCGGTCATAAGTTTACGACCATAGACAAGGACATGAACATCTTACATTACGTCAATAAGGGCAGTTTGATGAACGTCTTAGAAGCAATTCATATAAATACATCCCAGAGATCAAATTATTCTAATAATTTAAACGACATCATTTTTGAGACAAACATATTATTCGATACGATAGCAGATCATCTAAACGTCAAAACACATAAACCGCCATAGACCTTAAAGTCAATCGGTTTTCTTCCATAAGCCTCATCCCTCTCCTTTTTCCCCCACCCACTCATCTAAACCGCTTTGCCCCACTCTCGGCTGCCCCCCACTTCCTCGCGCCGAGCAGGTTGTTTACTTCGTAACACATGCCGGGCACACGGGCCCAGTAGTAGCAAGCTGCTCTCGCTAAGCGGAGCTTGAACTCCACATGATCTCGCAGGGCTGTTTTCATTTGACTTCGGTAAGTTTTACTATTTCTAAAACTCAAACGACCAATACTTCTTAATTTCAAGTAAGCTGTTTTATAAGTAATAAGCATTGTTACTAATTCGCACCGTTTGTCTTCTTCAGGGTCAAGAGTAACAAGATGCCAAATACTTTTTTTGTTTTTCCGTAAGTTTTTCAATCCGTTTTTGAGCTGTTTTCCGTAGTTGTTCCTTATAATCAGCTAACCTCAGTACTAAATATGGTCAATCATTTCAGATACCGTGTGACAGAAGATTTTTCAATCTATCAAAGACAGATTGCCAAATGCCAAATTTATAACAAGAATTTGATAAAAGGTTTAGCAATCGCCGTCCAACCTCATCTTCAGCCACACCAATAGAAGTGTTAGGAACAGTACAAGATATGCCGCAAAGTTGTCCTACAGTACACCAATTATTGACATCAACCGTCAACAAATGTGTCTGTCGTTATACAGTGTCAAATGACGTTTTACATTGAATAGAACAAGTGCAAAAACGTGTACCTGAAGCTTGTGAACTATGCACGCTATTTTTAGATTTTTAGATTTTTAGATATTGTTGCAGTGTTTTTAACCATTTATTATGTATGTGCATTTTATGTCATCGTAAAGATTTCGATGTTTTTTGTGTTTGGATGGACTCTATATATAAGTTTGTGGGCTGAAGAAGGGTCCAAAAGAAACGGGACTTGAAACATGTACCCCTGAAATGTTGTCACAAATTAAAGTATTGAATAGGCGGAAAATTGAAAATTCTTATTCTTCATAATTACTGTCAATACGGAACCTGAAATGAATAATATTACAAATTACTGATTAGTAATGAACAGTACAGTTAGTAAATTACCTAATATTACAGGCACGGTGCTTACAGTTCATCGTACAGGTACGGTACTCCGTAATTCACCAATCATCGTTATTGGGATCACTGTCTGTGTCTTCCTTGTCATCATCGTTGCTGTACTCACCTTCGTCTACCTTGTTGCCACTGTTCCAGAGCTTTGGAGCCATCTAAATCTTTCCAATCCTAATGTCTCCATAAGGATATCCCATGCTCGATGCATCCAATTGCTCAGAAGTTCTAGCTATGGTTTTTTAATGTTTCCATTAGGAGTGAAATTCTGAGATCTGGAGGCCATCCATTCAGTGTGTTGTTGTTGTTGTTGTTTCCTATGGCTAGCCCGGATTCCAATCCATCAGCTTTATTGCGTTCCAATAGAGTTGTGTGAGGTTTCCAGAAGTTCTAGCAGTCACATGAAGTTTGTTGCAATGTAGCAGGTGCCCCTTATCCATTTTACTTCCAGGTTTGTGACAACGTGTGCATTCTTCAGATCTCAGGATGTTGATTTGTTTCAGATTAGCTGCAAGGCAGTCGTGGCCAGTGTTAAGTCTGAAGAAGGATACAGCTTCTCTTCTTGGTGTTAGTTTGTATTGATCCCATTTAGCATCAATGTCTTTCCATAATTTGGTTTCTGCTGTTTTCTTTGCCATTTCTTCATACCTGTTTTTGATAGTATTTTTCAAGATCCTTTTTGCTGACATAAAATCAGTCTGACTGACTGGTTGTTGTAGTGTGGTACCTTTTTTTTGCTAATCAGTCTGCCTCTTCATTTCCTGCTATTCCAACATGAGAAGGGATCCACTGAAATGAGATCTGTTTGTGGAGTCTTTGAAGGGTTTTTATCATACAAAAAATTTCTTTCAGTTCTTTATTTTGGGGCTTATAATTTGTCGAGATGGCTTGGATGGCTGCTTTTGAATCTGTAATGATAACACATTTTTGATAATCAATGTTTCTGCCTAATAACTGATGGAGTGCATGTGAAATTGCTCTTATCTCAGCATCAAAGTTTGTTTTGTTTTGGCCTACTGGGAAGTAGAGTGAGAAGAGAGATGAATGTATTCCTGCTCCAGTTCTATTTTCTTTGTCTTGTGAGCCATCTGTAAATATTTTTTGCCATTGATTAGATGGATATCTTTCTTCTATTGTACAGAGGGCCAGTTGTTTTAGATCTTGTGGTGAAGAGTCTTTCTTGCAGACCTCTTCTAACAAAGTAAGATCTGTAGTCACTTGTGTATATTCAATGGGGTTGACTGGCATACAGAGTGGTTCAAGTTTTATTTGCAGATTGCTCTTATTGATATATTCTTTGGCGAGACTTAAGGGATCTTTTTGTGTTTTAAGATTGGGGCTAGAAACTGGTTTTTTGATCCATGTCATTTGAGGTAGTCTTTGTATACTGAGATATGCATTGGCTGTTTGATGTTTCATCTCTTCTTCTATTAGTAAGTTGTGGGTATATAATTTCAAGGCGGTTATAGGTGTGGTTTTTATTGCACCTGTTATGATTCGTAGGGCATTATTCTGACACCTCCACTCAGTGTAAAAGTGGCAAAAGTGGATCTTGAAAGGTTTGTTAATGAACATGTCCAGGAGCTGCAACAATGAGGTTAGTCCTCCAGGAATCGCAGCAAGAGTTGTATTGTGATTAGTTATTAGCCTTTCATGATTTGATTGCCGGCTGTCGAGATGGGAACTATTCCTTGTTTACACTTGTCACAATGTCAGTCTGCTTGGTTGACAGGTACAGTTGCGCGAGTAGGATATGACTCGGCTCCAGTAGCCTCAGTCATTGTTTAACTGTCCGTGGTGACATGAGCTCCTGTGATGCTTAGCTGTGCTATTGCGACGATTGTAGCGCGCAATGCTGCTTGACTTATGTGCAAGCAGCAGTCCGTCATCACAGTGTCCCCCACTTTGTCCCACAAGGCTCCTGTGGCAATAAACAACAAACGCTGGCGCAGCCACGTTCAGTGGCAATCATAACCTGAATGACTAATAACTCATTTTTAACCGACCCTACAAGGTGGCCACGAAAACTGTCCAGAATTAGCATGGCCTTCTTCCGTAATAGAGCTACAGGATGGCTATATCACACTGCTCGAATTCAGTCATAGCCGTCATCCATTCCTTTTCTGGAATGCAGTCATGCATTCCTGAAGGAATGTGCCCTTTTGGAAAGCTTTCCTCTTAAATATGACATACAGGAGAATTTTTTTCTATCTACATCAGCACTGTGTGAGTTTCTTCCCTCCTGCCGTTCCAATTAAGACACTTGATGCGTCAGTTTTCTTACGGTTATGTTCCATACCTTGCTGAAAAATACCAGTGTTTGATTTGCATTTCTGGTCTGTAAAAGCAGAATTCCATATTCTTGTTGCTCACTTATAATAATAATAGATGAAATTTAACAACTTTGTCCATATAGTCTTTCAATAGCCTTCTTTGTAAGCTTAGTCCATGATATCTCATAAAATAAGTAGTCAATCCACTGCTGGCTTTAAATTCCTGACCGGAGATTTCATATTTTTTAATTTTTTTTAAATTTTTCTTCATGGCTTATAGCCATTGAAGTGTTTCTTAACTCGATAATGTTGTCACGCACTTCTCTCCCAACATTGTGAAACTTTCCAGATTTAGGTTCACGAAACGATTGAATAGTCGCTGGAGCTTTTAATAATCTTTTTGATCATGCCAACGATGATCAAATCTGGGAACAATGATTTTTTATTTTTTTCTTTCTTGATGTCTCTTCAATGAAATTAAATTCTTAGGATGATCTTCTGATAAGGGCAAGACTTGTGAATCGAAGATCCAACCATAACTCAAATATCAGAGATCATAGGAGTGTTATTTGATTTCTTATTTATTGTGTGTCCGTCTGCTCTTCAATAAATAGAGGATGTTTACTTTAGAAATTTCTAATTCCTGCAGATTGTAGCTTGATCATGATTGAATAATACGATCCTATTTTTCTGAAAAGATGTGTCCAAGTTAACCCTTCTTGTATGTCCCAGTAGTCGACCCCAGACACTAGATCTCATGCCTGCCCAAGCATTATGTTTTTAGCTAGCTTTTCCGGACAGATATATCAGGTACTCCATTTTTCTTAATCGTGAAACTGCATCGTTTCTTGGACATCACATTGTGGTTGCCGGACCATCGTGACCTCTGGGAAACGGGTACAGTACCAAATAATTGTTTATGTCATTGATTCTGGTTGTAGTGCTCACATGTCTCCTAATGTTAAACTTACGTCAAATTATAAATTCAATGATGATCCTGATATAAACATTGTAATTGGAAATAATGATACCGTAAGTTGTCTGTACAAGATTGGTGACATTGCACTGATTGTAAGCGACAGTATTAATAATCTTTCAGAAGTGATGGATGTTCCAGGACTGGAGTGTCAACTTGCTATCAGTAAGTCAAATAATTAAAGGGATGTGAAATCTTGGATTCAGAAGATTGCTCAGTGAATGGCAGTGTGCTAGCTACTGGTTCAGTTTTGAATGGTTTGTATTATCTGAATATTAACCAAGATATGTCTGCCTTCGTTGCTGATGTGTCTGATAACAATTTGTGGCATCAACGGTTGTGCCAGGCTGGAAACGGAAGTTACATGTCTGGAGTCAAAAGTCTGATGTTAAATTTATGGAAATCCCAGACGAATTGTGTGAGCCATGTGTTCTAGGGAAGCAGCAAAGGCAGTCTTTTTCACAGGAAAGTCACTCGAGGAGTGAAAGTTTGTTGGACTTGGTGCACTCCAATCTGTATGGCCTGCTCGCTGTGACCTGGAATGGTGTTAAATACATTATGATAATAATTGACGATATTTCCAGGAAGAATTTTGTTTATTTCAAAAAAGACGGTAAGACCTAAAGCTTTTTAGATCTGATAATGGTAAAGAATTTATAAATTCTGACCTGAGAAAGTATTTCAAGGAAAAAGAAATTGTGCAACAGAAATCTATAAGGCTGAACAAAATGGCATAGCTGAATGTCACAATCGTACTATCATGAAAATCTTTTGTTTATTTTTTGAAACAAAAATCTGAAACCAAGGAGAAAGTCAAGGATTTTGTTGTATATTGTTTAGGAACGAGTGTGAAACTGTTCGCGAAGCCTCGCCTTGTCTGTGGCGAGTCCCGTTATTTCCACTGGTCGAGAGGGGTGCTACCTGCCCCACCCCGCGCCCAAGTACCGTACATTCCTGAGCCAGTGTCATTATTGTGCTCAAGCAAGTCACCTCGGGGTGAAAGCGAAGCAGACCTGCTGCCATGCAGTCTTGGAACATTATATCGAACGAGTGACAATGTTAATTGTATCAACATGTATTGTATATAACTGTGTAATAAAGGCTAATGTAATTACTTAAATGTTCCACAGAAGTCCAGTGATTTGAAATCCCAGCACTATAAATTACAGTCCACCAGAGTATATTCTTCACATTTATTATCAAACTTGCTTCATGGTCCTACCGGCCGGATTTATGTGGAACAACGGATGTGTGTTATAGTTCGTGCATCATTTCATATTGACGCCTCGCATTGTGCATTGTAACGGTAGCCTCAACGCGAAGTATGAGCGGGAATCGTGTGTTTCTCCTTGAATGCAAGCTACTTCGATGATTCGTATAAACTACAGCAGTGGCGCAGATTGAACCTCGAGACATTACACATGGAAGGAGTTCAACTTTATGCAGCTTCGGTAAGTACATGCTCAGTTCTGGTTACCTGTATTCCTGTATGCTATTCCCATTATGGATCCTAAATTGAAAGCATTTCTCGTACAGACTAGGGGCCTCGCAAAGGCAAATATTACTCGTTTGCATAACTTCGTCAAGAGCTTCCAACCAGGGTCAAGTATTAACGCAATAAGGGCAAGGTTAGACGATCTACCAAAATTAAGGCAGAAGTATGTAAACGCGCAGGAGAGATTAGAATTAGAAGACGAATCCGAGGACCACAGTGAAGATAGGAATACTTTTGAGACTATGTATTATGATCTCGTTGATAAAATGACCACGTTGATTGAAGATAGTGTAGAGTTACGATCAAAACAGAACAATCCTTCGAGTACTAAAAGTGATGGTCAGTCTAGTTCCGGCAAGAGAGAGCTGACACTTCCTACAATTAAATTACCTTCCTTCGGGGTACAGGTCACTGAATTCCGTCATTTTTGTGACACATTTACTAGCCTGGTAATAAACAATCAAGCAATTGACGATATACAACGTTACCACTATTTGTTATCTTCATTAACGGGCGAAGCACATGGTCAGATTAAGAACCTTCCCATAACAGGTCCTAATATTAAAATTGCTTGGCAAACTGTCTGTCTGAGATACAATCATCCTAGATTTATTGCCACAGCACACATCAACAACTTGCTGAACCTTCCACGTGTACATAATGAATCACCCACAGAGTTACGAGCACTTCTAAATTAGGTACCAAGTAACTTAAATGCACTTGAAGCACTCGAACTTGAAATCCCTCTTCACGAAATCCTTCTAGCGCAATTAATTCTTGAAAAGACTGATGACGTCAGCAGAAAACAGTGGGAGCTGACGTCATCAAATTCACAATTCCCAAGACTGGAAGTGCTAAGTAAATTTTTAGAGGACAGATGTCAAGCCCTAGAATTAATCAATGGTAATCGAATTCCTACCCCAGCTGTGAATTCTACCACTCAAAACATCACTAGAAAGAAGCTCACGAACCAAGTCAGACAGGAGTATGTTTCAAGTAACAATAATTGTTTATTTTGTACTGGCGTGCACCCTCTTTATAAATGTCAAGACTTTTCCAGTGTTAGTGTTGCACAACGAACAGAATTTGCCAAACAGCATAAATTGTGTACAAATTGTTTGAGACATGGTCACATTGTTGGTGATTGTTCTTCAGGTTCTTGCTATTCTTGTGGTTTGAAGCATCACACACTACTTCACCGCAACCGAGGAACTGGTCGTTCTCCTATAATCACGGCGTCTGGTAAGGAGGTACAGAGCTACTTCATGCCCCATCATCCAGTGTTCAAGGAGTCAAGTTCAACTACAAAAACTAGGGTTGTATTCGATGCCTCCGCCAGTACTACCACCGGACGGTCACTCAATGACATCCTCAGGGTTGGGCCGACAATCCAGCAAGATATCTGGTCCATTATCACCAGGTTTCGCACTCACCAAATATGCTTTACGGCAGATATTCGACAGATGTACCGGCAGATAAGGGTTGATAGTCATGACCGCAGACTTCAGAGAATCGTGTGGCGATCATCCCCAGAAGATCCTGTAAAACATTACCAGCTGAACACCGTCACCTACGGCACAACGTCAGCACCCTTCCTCGCCACTAGATGCCTCCAACAGCTCGCTATGGAAGAATCTGACAGCGTTCCTGAGGCAGCGAAGATTTTACAGAGAGACTTCTACGTTGATGACTGTATGTCTGGAAGTGCGACCGTCGAGGACGCGTTAGACACTCAAAATCAACTCATCAACCTTCTACACACTGGAGGGTTCCAGCTTCGAAAATGGTGTTCGAATCACCCCCGACTACTTGAAGCAGTTCCGGAGTGGCGAGAAACCCAGCTCCCACTTCAACTAGATAATGGGGAAAACATCAAGACATTAGGCTTGCTTTGGCATCCTGCTAGTGACCAACTGCAAATCGTAAACGGCAACTTACAACTACGCAACCCAGTAACAAAACGGAAGGTACTATCAACCGTAGCTTCAATCTACGACCCACTTGGGCTAGTGAGTCCAATCATCATCTCCTGCAAGTTCTTCTTACAGCAACTGTGGCAGCTACGTCTAGGGTGGGATGAAATTTTACCACCAGAGCTACTTCATCGTTGGCAGAAGTAGTGCGGCGAACTTCCACTTCTCAACCAAATTCGGATCGACAGACTTGTATTGGCAAAGGGAACTCCGTTGAACATACAACTGCATGGTTTTTCGGATGCATCTGAGAAGGGATATGGTTGTTGCATTTATCTTAGATCTGAAACTCAAGATGGAGACTGCGTTACGAAACTGTTGAGTGCTAAATCCAGAGTTGCACCATTGAAGTGCGTTTCTCTACCCCGTCTCGAGTTGTGTGGAGCCCTACTTTTATCTCGGCTGATTAAGAAGGTCAACTCAATCCTAAACCTGAATGTCACTAGCGTTCATCTCTGGACAGATTCCACAATAGTTCTTGCCTGGATTGCAGCGTCTCCCAACTGCTGGAAGACGTTCATTGCCAATCGAGTTGCGGAAATTCAGCAAACCACATCGATTAGGGACTGGAAACACGTTGCCTCAGCTGATAACCCTGCTGACATGATTTCTCGAGGGGTCACTCCAGAAACTCTCATTTCCAACGCCATGTGGTGGAACGGACCATCGTGGCTTATGAAGCATTCGGCATCCTGGCCTACATCAGCCCCTTTATTAATATCTCAGGACGTCCCAGAACAGAAAAAACCTGTTGTTAGCCTGATAGCAGCTCAACCTCAAGATGATTTCATGAAGCGATTCTCCAAGTTAACGCGTCTTACGAGAGTAACGGCATATTGTATCAGATTTGCCGCAAATGCCAGACGTCCTCGCAATCCAAGAAAAACGGGTGAATTGGAGTTCGAAGAACTGCGTGTTGCATTACATGCATGCATCAAAATAGCCCAAGCTTCAGAATATGGTCCAGAAATTCACGATCTTCGGATGTCAAGGGCCATTAGTAAAGGAAGCAAGTTAATACCTCTGAATCCTTTCCCCTGTGACTAAAAATTCCTTCGAGTAGGTGGTCGACTACAACAATCTGATCTTCCGTTTAACCAGAAACATCAGATCATTTTACCGCCAAGGCATCACCTAACTAAACTGATCATTGAAAATGAACATATACGCCTGCTTCAAGCTGGATGTCAACTACTACTGTCGTCGCTACGTGAGCAGTACTGGATACCTAATGGCAAGAGTACGATTCGTCACATCATTCATTTTTGTATTATCTGCCACAAACTTAAGGCAAAGAATGCTGAACAATTAATGGACCAACTGCCGAATTACAGAGTAACTCCAGTCAATCCATTTGTTCACTGCGGAATCGACTACGCGGGACCACTCTACATAAAAGCAGGCTTTCACAAAACCAGATCCAAAATCAAGTGTTATGTAGCACTCTTCGCATGCCTTTCTACTAGGGCAGTGCATCTAGAGATTGTGAGCAGTATGACTACCCAGGCCTTCATTGCTTCTCTAAGGCGTTTCATATCCCGTAGAGGCAGGCCAGCCCATGTGTTTTCTGATAACGGCAGAAATTTCATTGGAGCCAATAGGGAACTGGAGGAGATAAGATTATTCAACGTGGGACAGCACCAACGTGATCTATCAACCTTTGCAAGCAGTGAAGGAATTCAGTGGCATTTTATTCCTCCTCAAGCTCCGCACTTTGGAGGAATATGGGAGGCAGGTGTCAAATCTTTTAAACACCATCTTCGGCGAGTGATGGGCACCGCAAACCTTACCTTCGAGGAATTGTCGACACTCACAACCCAGATTGAAGGATGTCTCAATTCGAGGCCTCTAGTCCTGGCATCCGATGATCCCGATGACCTAGTTGTCCTTACCCCTAGTCACTTTCTCATTGGCCGACCAATCACTGCACTACCCAAACCAGATCTGAGTAATGTGCGTGTAAGCTTGCTTTCCAGATGGTAGCAAATCCAAGGATTCTAGAAGGCGTGGTCAACCGACTACTTGTCTCATCTACAACAGAGAGGAAAATGGAAGAAGGAAGGGCGCAACGTCCAGGCAGGCACGCTGGTGATCGTGAAAGAAGAAAGAACTTCCCCCACTGTGCTGGAAACTTGCAGTGGTTGATCAGGTCCACCCTGGAGCTGATGGACTCGTACGTGTTGCCACTATACGTACCTCGCCCGGTACATTCAAGAGACCCATTACAAAACTTTGCCCACTTCCCATGCCAGACAGAGGCATTTGTGAAGGTGGTGTTTTGACTAATTATGTTCAGTGCTTTGTGTTCTTATGTTTGTTAGAGTTATATTTAAGGTGACTGTTTGTTGAAAAAAGTGTTAAACTCTTTTTTGACGGGCGGCATGTTTAGGACCAAGTGTGAAACTGTTCGCCAAGCCTCGCCTTGCCTGTGGCGAGTCCCGTTATTTCCACAGGTCGTGAGGGGTGCTACCTGCCCCACCCCGCGCCCAAGTACCGTACATTCCTGAGCCAGTGTTATTATTGTGCTCAAGCAAGTCACCACGGGGTGAAAGCGAAGCAGACCTACTGCCATGCAGTCTCGGAACATTATATCGAACGAGTGACAGTGTTAATTGTATCAACATGTATTGTATATGACTGTGTAATATAGGCTAATGTAATTACTTAAATGTTCCACAGAAGTCCAGTGATTTGAAATCCCAGCACTATAAATTACAGTCCACCAGAGTATATTCTTCACATTTATTATCAAACTTTCTTCACATATTGTGAAACTCAGAAAGGTAAGACACCAAGGATTTTTAGATCTGATAATGGTAAGGAATTTGTCAATTCTGACCGGAACAAATATTTCAAGGAAAAAGAGATGTGCAACAAAAAACTGTAAGGTATACAGCTGAACCAAATGGCGTAGCTGAACGTCACAATCGTACCATTATGGAAAGGGTTAGATGCATGTTGTTTACAGCAGGATGTTCTGAAAAACTGAGGGCAGAAGCAACCACTACTGCAGTGTATATTTTGAACAGGAGTCCTCGTAGTAAAGTTAATAGTGCCATATTAGAGGAATTATGGACTAGTAAAGCTGTAAGTCATGAGAATATGAAAATATTCGGTTGCGATGCTTATGCCCATGTTCCAAAACAGGTGCGTACTGGCAAACTGGAAGCCAGAAGCAAAGGCTTTGTGTTTGTTGGATATGATGAGTAAAGGAAGGTTACCGTCTGTTTGATCCCAGTAAACCTAAAGTTATTTTTGTAGAGCACAGTGTTAATTTTGTTGAACATAAATTCACCAGATGTGCAGAGAAAAATGTTGAAATGAGTGATGTAATGTATTGTCCTTTGCATTACATTGAAATGATGAAAACAGATTTGGACAGGATAATAACCTGCCAATCATTGAAGTTCCAGTTGCTGGTCAGGTTAATGACAGCATAGATGTTCCAGCTATTGCTCAGGTTAATGAAGGCATTGTTGTAATTCATGAGGATAGAAATGATGAGATTGACCAGTTTGCTGTTCCAGAAGATGCAGATTGGAGATACCCTTTAAGGGAGAGACGTTCTAAACAATTTCCTGATTATGAGGTGTATTTTGCTGAAAGTGGTGATTATATGGAACCAACAACTGTGTCTGCAGCACTTAATGGTAAGTATGGCATGCAATGAAAAAATGCAATGGAGGAAGAACTCAAGGCATTTCTTTATAATGATGTGTGGACATTAGTTGAGAAATCTGCAGGAACAAATATTGCAAGATGCAAATGGATGTTTAAAGTTGAACATGATGCTCAAGGTAATGTGTCTAAATTTAAAGCACGCTTGGTAGCTTAAGATTTTCTCAACAATACGCAGTTGATTATCAGGAAACTTTTGCACCTGTAGTGCGGTATAGTAAATCGAGATTATTTTTTGCTCTTGCTGTAAATATGGATCTGAAAGTCCATCACCTTGATGTTTCAACAGCTTTCTTGAATAGTGTTCTTAAAATGACATTGATATGTACCCTCCAGAAGGCTATGAGTGTGACAGTATTAACGTTTGTAAGCTTCAAAAGGCTGTTTATGGCTTGGGGCAAGCGTCTCGCACTTGGTATGAGAGGGTTCATGAAGTTCTTACCCAAATCAGTTATAAGAAGTGGTGGTATGAACCTTGTTTCATCATGTTTCATCAGGATTCATCATCTTTTGTTTTATTGTCCTCTATGTTGATGAGTTTTTAATATTTTATGCCCTAGTAGAGAAACTGAAATCTGTGTTGCATTCGCATTTTAATATCAAAGATTTGGAACACGTCTCTGAATGTCTGGGGATGAGAGTTCAGAGAAGCAAAGATTGTATTAGATTGGATCAGAAGTGTTATCTGTTAGATATGGTGGATAGGTTTAACATGTCATATTGTACTCATGTCAAGACTCCAACGGAAACAGGTTTGTTGTTGGAAAAATCCACATCCCATGACAAATCGTATCCCTATCAACAGGCATTTGGGGCTTAGTTATACCTTTCCATTTTTACCAGGGTAGATATTGCTTATATAACTTATTATTTGAGTCAGTTCAATAATTGCTATGGTAAGGAATATTGGACATGTGTCCAGGGAGTGTTCAGATACCTGAAGGGTACGGTGGATTTTGGTATCACGTATAAAAAATCGGAATGTGATGTCAAGGGTTTTATTGATGCTTTTTTTGGAAATAATTTAACTAACAGGAGGTCTGTGAGTGGTTATGTATTTAAATATGCAGAAGGCCCAATAAGTTTGGAAAGTAAAAAACAGCCATTCGTGGCACTGTCGAGCACTGAAGCAGAATACATTGGTCTGACTTTAGCATGTAAAGAACCTCTGTTCCGTAGAGGTTTCTTCTTTGAGTTATGTCAGAGAGGAGGTCCAATTCAGTTGTGTAACGACAGTCAAAATGCCCAGAGGTTGGCTGAGAATTAAGTTCATCACCAGAGAATAAAGCACATAGATATGCAGTAACCGCTGAAATGATTGCTGATGTATTGACCAAAAGCCTGCCAATTCATAGTCATGTGAAATGCGTTACTGGCATTGGTTTGTCCTAAAATGCAGCATAATGCAGTATTGATCGATTAAGGGAGAGTATTGAAGACAATGGCTATTTCTCATACTTTCTAATCTCGATGAAAACATTGTTTGTCTTTTGTCATGTATATGTATTTTTCTGTATGTTCTTTTGTTAAAAGTGTTTATGACTCGAGTGTAGTAACTAAACAATTTTGACTCGCGTAGTACTAGCACTATATAACGCTTTGTGCAAGGTAACCAGAACTCTTCTTTTCTTTGTGTGTGATGGAGCGCTATGTTTGTGAGAGAGCGCTATGTAATTGTGTTAAGTTCGATAATAAACTAGCCTAAAACGTAAATGTACTGTGTTATACTTACTCGTATATGTACTATACAACAAAAAGTTATGGACCCAGGAATGCTGAGAAGAAAGAAACATGAAAGAGTTTGAGCAGTGTTTTTCCGAGAAGTGAGAAAAGTGTTGTCAAGTTGTGAGCAGTTGATTCAAGAAGTCGGAAGACAACAAGGAACGAATTTACAAACTTCATTTTTTGGACTATTATTCATAGTCTAAAGTGGCCAAAGCAGAACTTATCGACAAAAACTGTTGGAACGCAATTGATCCTGGGTTTAATGAAGAGGAAATCAACTATTTGAAAGTTGACTAGGCGCTAATTATTTGCAAGGCTCTCGCTTTCCTACTAAAAAGTGTGTCAAGAGAGTATGTGGAGGACATTAGAGAATGTGTGTTCGCGAAGGACGCTTGGAAGACCTTGGAGGAAATTCACACTTCCTTCACATTGACCAAGTGCTTGAAAGTGATGAAGCAGATGATGAATATAAACAAAACACTGGATAAATCCATGCACCATTATATGTCTGAAATTCAAGGACTTATTAATAGAGTGGTGGCGAGTGCAGGCTATGGATTGGAGCTGAACGACAAACAGCTGGCTGGACTATTCCTGGCTGGACTACCAGATTCACATCGTGTCACCATAGCGATCCTTGGTGGTGACAAGAATCTGATGACCAAGAGAGTGAAAGCGGTACTACTTCAAGAAGATGAGGATATCCAATAGATGCCGAAACCAGTGCAGGCAGCATTGGCGTCCAACTATAGTCATGCGCCGAGAGGATGTCGGGGCGGATATAACCAAACTTTTCAAACAAGACAGCAAACGGAGCAGAAGAATAACAAATTCAGCAATGATAGGAAGTGTTTTAAGTGTGATAAGTGGGGGCATATCTCTCGAGATTGCCCTCTGATAAAACATAAGAAATGTTTCAGATGTGGTGGTAGTGGGCATATTGCCAGAAACTGCACCGAGAATAGAGAGAAAGATGATGATGATAATAATAAAGATGAAGATAGTGGTAAGTCTGTATTGGCTTGAATCAGTGCAGTGAGTTTAGCAGCTATGAAAGTGAGTGATAATGAGTGCATCTCGGACAATGCATGTACAGATCACATATGTAAAGAAAGGTCCGAGTTCATTATGTTTCAAGCAACAACTGGTTATGGGTAAAGGCAGCGTTCCATTGAATGGTGTAGGTACTGTGGGAGTAGAGCTGACACAAAAATGTGAAGTTATTCTAGACTTCATGATACCTTGTATGTCCCTGACTTCAATTATAATCTAATATTTTGTTCTAGATTGGCTAAGAAAGGAATATCTGTTGAGACATTTGAGGGATTTGCAGTGGGGTGGCCGAGGGGAAAATATATGTTTAAAGGTCTAGAGAAAAATTGACTTTATGTATTAGAATCAATGTCAACTAAATCTAAGGCTAGGAAATCAGTTGCAAATGTTGTGGCAGAAAGTGTTGATAGTAGTAATACCCATAATGGAGTTGCTTTGAGGAGTGCAGTGGAGTGGCACAACAGGCTTGGACATTGGCTTCACGAGGGATTAAAAAAGATTCCTGTGATTGAGGTGAAAGGTACAGTAGATTGTGATGTGTGTGCCTTATGCAAGACTACTAAGCAGGGTTTCCCTAATAAAAGTGAAAGGCAATCGATTCAACCGTCAGAATTAATACAAAGTGATGTCATGAGGAAATGTCTAATATCTGTGGGAGGATCCCAATATGCTTTAACCTTTGTAGATGACTACTCGAGATACTTCAGTCTGTATTTTCTAAAAAGGAAATCGGAAGTGTTCCAGTGTTTCAAGGACTTAAATAATAATAATTTTATTAATGCAGCCAATGGCCATGTACTTATCTTTTCAGGACGGGTCAGGGAAGGGATGTTGGAAGGAAATCGGCCGTGGACTTATTGAAAGGAACCGTCCCGGCATTTGCCTGGTGGTGAAAATGGGAAACCACGAAAACCATTTTCAGGACGGCTGAGGTGGGAATCGAACCCACGCTCTCCCGATGCCAGCGAGGCACGAGGTAGCGCTTTAGCGCTCTCGGCCACCGCGGCCGGTTTTCAAGGACTTTAAAGCATTGGTAGAAAACAACAATGAAGGGAGAAAGATAATGGCCATTCAGACAGACGGAGATGGAGAATACGTAAGTAATGAGTTCAATGATTTTTTGAGAGAGAATGGAATCCATCGTAGGTAAACTGTCAAAGAATCACCAGAACAGAACGGAATAGCTGAGAGGGTTAACTTGACTTAAGCTATTGGTGTGAGATGTATGTTGATACAGTCGGGCAGAGCCGTGCAATGGGCAAGGTGAAGCCGTGCTAGCGAGAAATTTACTCGTGCCGGCGAAGCACAGTCCTACCCTGCCCATTTCTGAGCAGTGTAGCACGACAGCACACTAGCACTGCAGCGCTAAGTCGCACGAGCACTGTCCATTTGACCGGGTACTGCAGTACGTTTAGTACTGAGCGCAGAGACCGGACACTAGGGGCACTAGACCCCACATTTTGTCATATGCGTGTAGTCTGCCGTGCACATAACGTCATTTGTGCACGGGGAGGACAAAAATAGCATAGTGGGAGAGTCACACATTAATGAAACACACCAAAGACGTAAAAAACATGATATTTGGATGTACATGAACCAGCTCTGCAACGAGGATACAGGAATTTGCCTACTTTTTGGGTGATGCAGCAGGTGCAGCGAGATGTAATGATCCTAAAAATGGAATCAAGCATATGGAATCAGGAGAGTTAACATACATTTTTAATTTGTTGACATAATGTCACAAACCAGCCGAGGTAGCTAAACACGTTAACGTGCATGGTCAGACTACTCCGAACTCGAAAGCCCACACACAGTCACTTCATACCTTACCTCATTAATTTCATGTGTCATTAACCCCTGTCATGAGATTGGCATCATGAAGGGCATTTATCCGTAAAATCATTGCCAAAAGGAAACTGTCGCACCACATCTCCTACCTCATAGCAACCGGAATAATTATGGGTAGAACCAAAAAAATACATTAGGACTATAAACCTGTATTTCAAAAACAAGATTCTGAATTCACCAACTGACTAGATTGATGCTGTTCAGGGATATGCGAGTTTGAGAAACATGCGTTAGTAAATTTATCAGGATTTTAAAATGAAAGATATTCCGTCGCAATCTAAGGTAATTTATTTTCTTATTTTCAACATCACCTGAAACAATACCTCATGGCATTTACCTGCGCATAAGATATACGGCAAAATAAGCAACTTGACATGAAATCCTTCTAACTTTTGAAGTTTTAGGACAATTTTCATTATTTCAATAGTATGGAGGGAGACCAAGAGTGCTATTCAATGTAAAACAATTTTGCTCTGAAATGACAAAATGTCTTTCTACCAGCTTGTCGGTATTTCTTTCTGTGGAGTGCTTAAAACTGTTTTGTTTGTTAGTTTTTGGAATTATTCGACTCTAGGGTTGTGGTATGCGAACCCTCTTCCTAACTTACCAGGGGCTATGTAATGCCAAAAATACTAAGAATTGTGTACAATTATAGTTCGCACAGTGTAGAAATTACATGGTATCGTGCAGTTGTGCTGACAATGGAAGGGACCACCTTGTGGTGAAGTGGCTAACATTCTTGGCTGTCAGATTTTGATTCCCTGCCCTGCCAAGAAATTTAATTTCGGTTTGAGGTACTGAAATGGTATCGATGTTACGTAAGTCATCCAACCGGTGTTCATTTCGAGGACTTGCACCAGGCCAGTGGGTACAAGTTTCCTTTTTTCTACATTCTTATTCTGCAATTCGAACATTGATAGGGGAACTCTGAGAGCAAATCACTTCGTAGAGTTGTTGGAAATGCTTCCGTAAAATATTCTCAAAGGTCCATGCTACAAGAAGCCCTCATGAGTTAATCCAATGCACATGTCTATGTAATCCACATATCGTATTTAAGACATTTGATTTTCATTGCATTCTAAGTTCTGGGCATAGGAAAATCTCGAAGCTAATTTTGCAATTTTCAGCGAATGAACTTCCAAAGTATAGTAATCATCATGTAAGGAGACTGTGCCACATATACAGGGTGTAGGCCTATCTTAAATATACCAACAACAAAATCAGGGACACTCTGCGTGTTATGTAGAAGACGATGCCGCAATGGGATTGGCTGAGAAAATTTTTCCCTTTGAGAAAATGAGGTTACTTTGTTACTTCCGGGCGCGCGATTCAAATTGACAAGCTCGTCTTATACACTGAGCGAGAGCGCAAGCGGCTGGCCACTGCTGTGCTTCAGGCAAGGGAAGGGATGAGACAGGCATATGCAAGTGTGACGGACACACTCGTTACTCGGCCCCAGTGGACAGTGTTCAGTTTGTTCTGCACACATTGACTACTACTTTTGCGGCATAAATTGGAGAAAATGGCTCCATTTCGGTACACTAACGAAGAAATGGCTGATATGCACCTAGCTTATGGCGCAGCAAATGGCAACGGGAGAGAAGCCGTGCGGATTTATAGCCTCCGACACCCTAATCGCCGCCAACCTCAACATTCAACCTTCGTGTTAATTGACAGACGACTGCGTGAAGGAGGGAGCTTCGTGCCTCAGATGCACGACGCTGGCAGGACGTCGACAGTACGGACCCCAGAGTTTGAAGAGGCTGCATTAGAAGAAATAAATAATCCTTCAAACAGTACGAGGTCTGTCGCGAGGAATATTGGAGCTTCTCATATGACGGTGTGGAAGGTTTGGAAGGACCGGAAATTGTGCCCTTATCACTATCAATCGGTGCCAGAACTAACACCTCTGGATTACCCACAACTCCTAACATTTGCAATTTGGGTCTTAAACAGCCATGGAAATATTCCACACTTCTTGTCATCGTTCCTCTTCACGGATGAAGCTACACTTACGAGAGAAGGCATGGTAAACTCCAGAAATCGGCATTTTTGGGCGGATGAAAACCCCCATGGGACAGTGGTTCGCTCATTTCAGCATAGGTTTAGTGTTAATATTTGGGCCGGCATTGTTGGTGACTATTTGATTGGGCCGTATGTCCTTCCTCCTCGTCTGAATGGTAAGGAATACTATCGTTTCCGGGGAGAATCACTGCCTGATTTATTGGAAGATGTGCCCCTGGGTATTTGGCAGCGAATGTGATTGTGTCATGATGGTGCTCCACCGCATTTTACTCGCCGTGTAACACGACTTTTAAATGCAAATTATCCAGGAATATGGGTAGGCCATGGTGGGCCAGTTAAATGGCCCCCGCGTTCGGCCGATTTAACTCCCATGGACTTTTTCTTGTGGGATTACGTGAAGACTTTAGTGTATGCGAAGCCCGTAAAAAGTCATTCGTAACACACCACATATCCTGAAAAGAGTCCAAATGTCACTAATACGCCGCTGCGAACTGTGCATCGAAGTTGAACATTTACTGTAATCAAACCATTGGGTGTATTGTTTGTTTCGTTCAGTATTCAATTCCATTTACAGTGTTGTATGTAAATGAATGCACGATCATACAACGGCATCTATGTCAAATAATAAAGGAAGTTATTGATACGAACAGACGAGAAGAGAAACTATCGGGTAAATTACATGACTGACAAGTGTGTCTTTATTACTGTGTGTCCTTTTACTGTGTGTGCGATTACGGCTGCTTACTAAACAGAGGATGATGATGATAATTGTTGTTTTAAGGGGCCTACCATCAAGGTTATCGGCCCCTAATTGCCTGGGTGATAGCAAAAATGACAATGAAATGGAAACCATAACGAAAACCAAGGTAGACTGAAAACACGTACGAGATATAACTTAGACTGAAAGCACTCACAAAAAGCAAGTTAAAGGATAAAGACAAAGTGGAATTTAGATGGAAAAGACGCACAAAATGGAGTTTATATTCAAAATACTTACAAAATACAAGTTAGATTCGAAATACCCACAAAATACAATGTAGATTCAAAAGACTTACAAAATGCAACTGAGGTTCAAAATACTTATAAAATGCAATTGAAATTCAAAATACAAAATGCAATTCAGATTCAAAATGCCACCCAAGATTGAAAATACTTGAAAAAAGCGATTGATGTTAAAAATACTTACAAAATACAATTGAAATTCAAAATAATCACAAAATGCAAGTGAAAATCAAAATGCTTAGAAAATGCAATTTACTGTAGATTGAAAGTACGTGAAAAATGCAATTTAGGTTGCAAAAAATAAAAAACGAAATTTAGATTGAAAAGACGTACAAAATGTAATTGGAAATGAAAAGACGAACAAAATGTAGAAGAAAAGGAAGGCGGAACCCTCAAAGAATGAGGGATCCGGAAAGATGAGAGAATGGCCAATTAAGGTGGGAAAGAAAGAGACTCCCCAGGCCTCGGACACCCTAATACCGTCGGGGTTGGAAGAGAACAAGAGTTGACCAAGGGAGGCCGACAGGAAGGATAACAGAGAGGAGTCCAGCACAAGTAAGTGGGGTCCCGTGAACGCTAACCCACGTCCCACTAGATGTGAGCCCCTAGCGGTGCTTAGTAAACAAATTTGGATATTGCCTGAAAGGGACAAGGACAATTCTGTGCGAGGTGAACGAGGAAACTTGCGCATTCCCGGCAGCATATCTCTGTCTCCTTCTATCACACTCCCTTACCTTGCTGAAGCACAGCAGTGGCCAGCGGCTTGCGCTCTCGCTCAGCAAATACGGCGAGTTCGTATTTGATTCGTGCGCCCGGAAGTAACAAAGTAACCTCATTTTCTCTAAGGGAAAAATTTTCTCCGCCAATTCGATTGCAGCATCGTCTTTTACATAATAGGCAGAGCGTCCCTGAATTTTTTGACGGTATAATTAAGATACACCCTGTATACAGAGAGTGCAAGAATTGCTTGAAGGCATGGTGACATAGTGTGTAATTTGTAATTGTACAACGGAGGAGGTTGTCAGGACGGTGATGATGATGAAGATGGTGATAAAGATGAATACGGTGATTTACTAGTTAGGAACCAAGGGAATATAAATAGCCACTTAAGACTGAAGCGGATCTATGAAAAACACAAAATGAATTTGCAGGTTGATTGCGAAAGTACAGAAACTATCTAATCACCATATTTTACAGAGATCGACTAATCCAGAAGTAGACCTGAAAGGGAGTAGCCTAGCACAAATAGGCGGAAGCAAAGGTTGCTCTTGTGTGAGACCTCCATGGGCATAACCAGGACTCTGTATGCTGTAAACACTGTGGAGTGCCTGATACCCTAGCACACATTAAAAACATAATTAGGAAGGGGATTCACTACAAACGGTAGGAATCACTGAAATAGATCAAAGATGAAGCTGTAACATTTCAGAAATGTCACGCGATCCATGTTTTCGTGTCTTCCTCATGTTAGAAGCAAAAATACAATGGGCATAATAATTGTTATTGGCCATAAGAAGGATACATGATTTATGCTGGACCCCACCATCAGATGTGAAGTAACCATCGGCAATAACAAGACAGGTCGTTTAGAGCAAACGATAGGCTTCAAAGATAAGTGAAAGCTTGTGGTACATTTGAATAAGAGAGAGGAACAACATCAATATTTCTTTATCATTTATGAAGTTTGGGTATGCCTAAGTATAAATGACCTAATTTTGCTATCAATGAATCCATTCAATAATAGAGAATTCATCTTCAATGTACTCGGGAACAGTATGAGACGTAGTCTATTGGTACTCAATAACATTTTATTGCTAATAAGAGTCTAATAATAATATGGAGAGAAGAGAAGAACGGCTTTAAGGAACCTTGCCGGGACAGGCTGGCCGCGCGTGCCTGAACTGACGAGTTCCAGCATAGACAGGGCCGACAGTGTACAGCTGGGTAATATGGCCCTAAAAGCACTTGACTGGCTTGCAGGGTACCACACCATACTATACACAGCTCGCTCGCACACGTAGCTGACGGCAGAGTCAAGGACGTGACGTCACGCACATCTGGCTTACCTCTTAGACTGTCCGTAAGGGTGCAGCAGGATAGAAGATACTACTGGCACTAGCCTCGCAGGGCCTTGCAGTTGGGGCTAGCAGTAAATTTTTGGGCAGAAGCCATGAATTATGTGTGTATGATTAAAAATTTATGTCCATCCAGGTCACCCGACAAATTAATTCCCTTGGCTTTGTGGAGGGTGACTATGAGATGTTAAAATCTTTTGGACGTAAAGGTATTATATATGAGAAGAGTGGAGGCAAATTTGAGGCCAGAGGAATCGATTGCATTTTTGTAGGTTTTGAAAATGGAGTCAAAGGTTATAAGGTCTGGATTCCGACAAAAGGAATGTTTGCTACTGTCCATAATGTTAAATATAATGAACAATGTTTTCCAAATGCTGAGGAGGTACAAATAAAGAATGTCATTGAACCCAACATCCCTAACATTACAGTAAATGCTGAGACAAATGTTAATTTGTAGATGGAGGAGACAAAGAAAGTGTACTAGGGAGTAAAACTGGTATGCTCATTTCAAATGCAAATGAGAGGTCAAATTCTATTTCTTCAGAAGAGAGTGATCAGAGTTGGTTTAGAGGCTGGGATGAGGAGGAGCTAGCAGATCATTATGTACCATTGATTCATGAATTAAATGATGAGGATATTGAAAGTAGTGTTGATGGAAATGTTAATGAATCGGAATTACAGGTAGAAGTGAGGAGGAATGAAAGATTGCTTAAGAACACAGTGTGTAGATATTGTCAGTTATCAATGAGTGTGACTGTCTAGATTTAATGGTACCAAAGACTGCAATGGAAGCTTTAAAGAGTGAACATTCTTGTAAATGGTTAGCAGCCATGCAAAATGCGAGAGATCAGTTATCAAAGAAAGATGCTTTCTTGTTAGTTGATATACCAAAACATGAGTTGTTGATTGGGACGAAATGGGTTTTCAAAATCAAACAGGGATTAGATAGTTCTATCAAGCATTTCAGAGCTAGGTTAGTAGTTAGGGGATTTGCTCAAATCAAAGGGGTCAACTTTAACAAGACATTTTCTCCAGTGGTAAAAAAGAAAACTGTAAGATTACTATGTGCATTGACAGTAACCAAAGGTTGGGTAATTCACCATGTAGATGTACGAGGGCAGATCAAAAAATAAGTTGCACTTCCCAGTTATGGCCATTTATTACACCACCTATAAAACAGCAACATGCCTATAACGACATACAATGTAACGTCACTTTTCCAAATAGTTTCCAAGAGACTCCAAACATTTCTGTGAACGCACAACCAACTTGTCGATGCCGGATGCATAGAAAGTTTCTCCTGCGTTCTGCAACCACACGGAGATAGCGGCCTTCACCTCCTCATCGGTCTGGAAACGTCGACCACCGAGCTCCGTTTTGAGCTTACCGAACAGATGAAAGTCACATGGCGCTAGGTCGGGACTGTAGGGTGGGTTTTGCCAGACCTCCCACTTGAAACGCTGCAGCAGTTCGCTCGTTTGGCGGGCCTTGTGAGGTGTTGCGTTATTGTGCAACAAAATCACACCGGCGCTTCTCTTTAATCGCTTTACGCAACCGGTGCAACGTTTGACAATATGACGCCGCGTTGATCGGCGTTCCTTTCAGCATGAATTCCACGTGCAGCAAACCCTCCATATCAAAGAACACTGTCGCCATAAACTTACCGGCTGAAGGTTGAACCTTGGCCTTCTTTCTTTGTGGTGATGAGGGGTGCACCCATTCCATTGATGTTCTCTTCGTTTCGGGGATGAAGTGGTGGACCCACGTTTCATCGCCTGTGACGATTCGCCGCAGAAACCAGTTGCCGTCTGCGGCATAGCGTTACAAAAATGCCAGGGAGGATTGGAAACGTCGTGCCTTGTGATCATCTGTGAGAAGACGTGGGACCCATCTTTGACACAGCTAACGATATCGAAGGACCTCATGAACAATGGAGAACACACTGCCATACGAAATGTTCAGCCGCGTCGCGATTTCTCTCAGTTGAATGCGCCGGTTCTGTCTAAAGATCGCATTCACACTGTTGACATTTGCACGGGTTCTGGACGTTGCGGGCCTGCCTTCGCGATATTCGTCTGTGATATCCGTGCGTCCGGCTTCGAATTGCTGACACCGCTTTACGATCCCATGCCGGGAAATGGCCCACTCCCCATACACAGCACTAATTTCACGATGAAGGTCCGTGCAATTCTTCCTTTTGGCCCATGGGAATTGGATTGTCGCACGTACTTCATATTTGGAGTGAACGTCCAGTCGACGCGCCATTGCATTTGGCCGCTATTCACACCATCCAAGACGAGACACTACAGCGACCTGCCTAACAGACAGTGTCTGTCCCTTTCTCCGCTGTACCCATGCTTGCGACACACAGCGAGTTAGTGCAACTAACCTTTTGATCCACCTTCGTATTAACAGCATATGCAAAGATTCCAAGTAACCTTAACAGCATATCTAAACAGTAAACTGGAGGAAACAATTTATGTTGAACAACCTGAGTGTTTTTTGGAAGGGAATAGAGACAAAGTGTGGAAACTTAAAAAGAGTCTCTATGGATTAAAACAGAGTGCTAGGGAATGGTACAAAATGATTGATGATACCTTGAAAGAACTAGATTTGCAGAGACTGTTTAAAGATAGCTGTGTTTATATGGATAAGAATGGAGGACTTGTTGTATCTCTGTATGTTGATGATCTGGGAGTATGGAGTGAAAAAGAGAAATTTTAACTATTCAAATTAAAATTGAGTGCAAAGCTAAAATAAGAGATCTTGGAAGTATGACATATTTTTTGGGTATGCAAGTGTCTCAAGAGAAGGGAAATGTACATATTTATCAAAGAAAGTATATTGATGAGATAATTACTAAGTTTAATTTCATGAAAGCTAATCCCAGATCTGCTCCATTGCCAATAAATAATAATGATAGGACTGAGTCAGCCAATCAACCATTTGATAATGAGAAATATCAAGCAGCAGTGGGTATACTTATGTACTTGTCTACATGTACCAGACCTGACATTACATACATACATACATGGTTTATTTGCAAATGTGGACACTGTCCATGGTGGCAAATTACAATAATACACAAAACAATTCACAACCACAAAAATTTTAGAAAATTAGGACTAATTAGAAAATAATTACTAGTTGCTAAGAGAAGAAATACAATAATACACAAAGCAATTCACAAACACAAAAATTTTAGAAAATTAGGACTAATTAGAAAATAATTACTAGTTGCTAAGAGAAGAAACTGGTAATCGTAAAAATAATCATTCTAATAACAGAAATAAACATAAAATACTAAACATTTACACTTTCTTTCATTGCTTCACTGCCTCTTGATCTGGTGCTTTTTCACCAACTCCTTAAATTTACCGACATCAGAAGGCAAAGGCCTGAAAATGCCTCCTGGCAAACTGTTCCATTCAACTTCCCCCCTCCCAATGAACGAATATTTGCCCCAGTTACTTTTCCACTGACTTAATTTCAATTTACAACAATGACTGTATCTGCCCATATATGAACCTTCCTTTCCCAATCTCTCATGAATGTCTTCCCATGCAATTTCCCCCTTGTAAGCTAAGAAAATACCCCCAAGTCTTGCCCTTGAACGTCTATCAGCCAGACTTTCCCATCCCAAATCCTGTATCATCCTACTCACACTACTCGTCGATCTGTGGTCCTCCATTACATACCTGGCGGCCTTCCTTTGCCCTCCTTCCAATTCCTTTATTAAATACATTTGGTATGGATCCCACACTCCCCCAGCATATTCCAGTAGAGGACGGACTAGGGACATGTATGCCCTTTCCCTAATCTCTCTGCCAGCGCCTTAAAAGACTCGCATAACCATATGTAGTGACTTGTATGCTTTCTTTACTATTTCCCCTATGTGCCTACCCCAGTGAAAATTCCCACCCCCCACAGTTACAACTAAATACCTACATTCGTCCCCAAATACAACTTTATTTTCCCCCACTGAATATTCAAAAACAATATGATTCCTTTTGTTAACAAATCTCACTGCCTGACATTTCTTTGAAGTTATCATCATATCACTTTTATCCGCCCAGCTTTGTATGTCCGTCAAGTCCCTCTGCAATATGCCGCAGTCATCCGGATGATTTATCCTCCTGTATACTTCTATATCATCAGCAAATAATCTTATCTGGGATGATATTTTAACTCCTATGTCGTTTATGTAAATGAGAAATAGTAAAGTACACAATTTACTCCCCTGAGGTAACCCCCTCCCCACCCTAGACTGTTCTGACACTGACCCACCAACCCTTACCCTCTGACTTCTCCCCTCCAAAAAAGATCTCACCCATTGTACTACTCTCCTGTCCAATCCTATAGCCTCCATTTTCCTTAACAGAATACCATGATTGACCCTATCAAAAGCCTTTGATAGGTCAACTGCAATGCAGTCAACTTGACCTCTGTTATCCAAGGCCTCACTGATATCCTGCTGAAAGCCTGCTAGCTGCGATTCACACGAAAATCCCTCTCTGAAACCATGCTGTTTATTTCCCAACCACCTACTACTCCCTAAGCATTCCCTTATGTATTCATTCATAATTCCCTCAATTTTTTTTCATATAATACATGTTAGGCTGACAGGTCTGTAGCTATCACTATCCCCCCCCCTTCCCCCACTCCCTTTATATACCGGAACTACCAGAGCCTGTTTCCAGTCCTCAGGCACTACCCCATTATTTAGACAAAAGTCAAACATTAATCTTAAATAAGGCACAATGTTGCATCCCATAACCTTTAACAATTCCCCATTTATACCATCTACCCCGGCTGATTTTCTTGACCCTAATCCCCGTATTGCATTATAGATATCCTTATTTACATAACTTAATTTCTTACCCTCCTCAATACCCTGCTCTCCTCCCTGATCCACATTTCCCTCCCCTGTAATTCCTACCACCTTACCATATACCTTATTAAATGCCTCAGCCTTCTCCCCATCTTCCACCAGCAGCGATCCATCTTCTCCCTCGATATCAGGTTTGCGGCCTTGAATCCCTCTTACTCTCCTGAAATAGACATACATATTCCTCCACCGTTCCTTGAAAGTCGTCCCCCCGCCAACTAGCCTACCCATACAATGTTTCTTTGCTACTATCTTAGCCCTAACCAGTTCCCTCCTTAACCTATTTAATTCTATTCGGTGGCCTATCCCCTTCCTAATCTTATTACTTTCTAATCTACATTTCTTCTTTAATCTTCTTACCTCCTTATTGTAATAAAGTGGATCAGTAGTCGCCCCTACTTTTTTAAATGGCACATGTAATTTTTCACAGTCCAGAATTATTGTTTTCAAACCAGCCCACAGTCTATCTACATCTAGTCCCCTCTCTATCCACTGATTGAAGTTTTCAGCTAAGTAACTACCAATCTTTTCCTTATTAGCTTTGTAGTACTGTTTTACCAATCTTGTCTCCCTCTTGACCTGCCTCTCAATGCTCAACTTTACCTCTACTACAACAGCCTTGTGGTCACATATCCCTTCAATTATCTCTGATTTGACCCAAATATCCTCAGGCTTTATCAAAAACACATCCAATAAGCTGTTCCCCCTAGTGCATCCCTCAATAACTTGAACAAAGCCCCCCTCCCATATGATTTTGTTGGCCAGCGATTGGTAATGTTCTTGAGAGTCAGCCCTACCCTCCCAGTCCACTCCTGGCATATTAAAATCACCCCCTACAATTATATTTCTTCCAGCCCTTCCAGTACTGAGTGTAGTAAGTCAATTCAATAAATACCCAAAGATTAGAAACTGGAACAATGTTACTCACAAGGGAACTGTCCATAAGGGCATATCGAAACCCACAATGACATTTCATAGAGATGATGAGGAAACCATAAATTGGCGATGTACAAAAAATTAGCTGTCATTGCGAACTGGAAGGTATCGAAATCTTGATACTGTTCTACTTTTGTGTGTGGAACTATTTTAAAGTGTTTGGCAGGAGGGCTGAGTGGATCAGTTTGTAGAGCTTATCCCGCGTCCTACCATTGGTTCTACTTTTGCATTTGTTCTACTTTTGTGTGGAACTGTTGTTGTGAATGGGCTGGACGGCATTACCGGTATCTACTGAGTTTAACCCGGCACCTGTCCCCCATTTGTTCTACTTTTGTGTAGAACTCGTGTTTAAAGTGTTTGGTGTATTATGAAGTACTGCGGACACGTCTAGAGAGCAATTGACGTACAGGGGAACCGGAGGGAGGAATACTCACCATGCTTACCTTAAGGTGGCTTAGTAGGCCGCACGCTTGCTGTGCACCGCCTCCTGCTCGGCAGCGTTCGGTGGAGATCTTAAACTAGGTTCTAATCTAAAGGGACGGGCTCTTAATCGAAGCGAAATAAAGAGATAATCATTGGACTGTACAAAAAGGGAGTTTATTGAGTACTAGTGGCGATGAAAAGAGGGGAGGCGTGAAATAATAAAATAGGGGGGAAAAGGAGTCTAGTAGACACGTGTTCACTCACCCTACCGTGGATCCCGCTCTGCTATGATGTTGGTGGCGTTGGGACCCGATACGGGGCGGTGCCCATACCGATCCGTCGTAGCACAACTCCGATAGAGTGTAAGACTGTAATAGAGGGCCGCCAAGTCCAAGAGAGCCGCCAAATAAGAGAGCGCGGCGCGTGTCCGTACCTTCTACTTATAGGTAAAATGTGCCGTGTCAGTCTACTCAGCAGTATCTTTGGAGTGTAATGCCCGCTGTGTCCTGTCTAACCTGCTTGCTGTTAGACCTTAGGAATATGCCCTGCTGATTACTTCGCAGTCGTGTTGCTATGTCGTTATTCCCGTCTTTTACGTAGTTACTTTTAATTAGCTTTTATGTAGGTATAGGCACAGCCCTTGTATAAGGGCTGGGGCTGGAACAAGTCGCCTCCCTGTTTTAATAATCGTCCTCGATTATTGGACTAGACGTGGGGGTGGAAACTTTTCTTTTCTTCTTTCTTCTTCTTTTCCTTTCCTTTCGTCGATGTGAATTTGCTTTCGATTCGTCGTATCGTCCTTCGTTTCTTCTGGTCTTCTTCGTAGATGGGAGGGTGAGCGAAATTGTGCCGTACTAAGGGGTGGATGGCGTGCAAGGGGGTTGGGGTGGTTTGTTATACAGTCATTTCATAGCAGATAGTTCTCTGTATCTGTCTACATCCCATATTGCATTATTGACATAATCTGTGTTGCCTATTTGGCAGACTTGAAAGTTGCATAAAAATATTGACATTGTTTTGGTAAAATTGAAATAAAAAATAAAAAATGGAATTTTAGCGGAGATATAAAGTGAAAGAAATGAAGTTGAAAGGTATATCTTGAATGGAATCGCATAGGAAATTTAATGTATGTGCACCGCACTCGGACCAGTGCGTGACTTGCGTACGACGTCGTCAAGCCGAGCCCTTCCGCGAGGGTGCATGCATAACCGTAATTTTCCTACGATGGAAAATGATGCTGTAAGGAGCTTAAGTAATAGCGAGCCCTCGTGAGCTAGTACGCAACCTCTGTAGCGTGTGTAAAAAAGGGATTTAAAAATATAGTGTATCGTATGGGCTACTCTAGGCCAAGTGTAGCTGCGAGGTTGCGCTACTATAATTAACCTCCTTACAACGTGGGGATGATAAAAGAAAATGAAAATTATTGAAAGTATCCTAGAAAACGTGAAATTCCATCAAAATTGCTTGATTATGTGCGTAAAAAATGTAGTTATGGTATTAAGAGAAAAAAAATTAACATTGAAGTATTGGAAAAACATAGCCGAAGGTTCCTGCCTAAATCGGCTTACAGTCTTTTATGGTTTGTAGGTTTTGACTGTTGTTGCTGCCATGTGCGTTGGAACTTCGGTCTCGTGTCACGTTCGTCCGGGTAGCATCCTGCATTAAGGGCCTACTGGGGGATTACAGGATTGTACAGCGTATAACTAGTCTGAAATCAGAAATCACTCTTAACGTTTTGTACAGAGGGATTGGTTCACCCTGGTACCGTTAATTTTTCACTGAAGTTCGTTACGTCGTGCGAGGTAGTCTCGTTACTTAATGTCTGCATTATGACTTATGTACTAATATCCTTATAAACTAACGTGCAATATGTATTCGTTGACATATTGGCCATTGTGGTCATTCACTATACCACGTCCTATATGCGTCGTTGTAAAACTGCAACATGCTTCCTTAAGCATTTAGCTGCGTAGATACTCTTATATTTCGTAGAACTTGAATCATTTATATTTGTAAAAAAACTTCCTTATACTTCGTCGTAGACCTTCACTATAGCTGAGAATTAATCCTTAAGTATTACTTTTGCACTTTCTCAGCGTGACTTAAGCGACGTATTCGCTTCTTAATCTATAGATATGCAGACATTATGTAAGGATACCCGCACTACGTGTATACTCGATCGTTAAGCTTAAATGGGTTATCGTTAAAATGGCGACTGTTTCGTCGGGAAGTTATTGAAATTGGAAATTATGCATTGCCTCTACGGGCTAATTTGGGAATTCTGTGCACTGTATAGAACTTCAGGAAATATAAATGAACACGATAATATGATCTGAAAAAAGGACACTTGTTATTGACATGTGATAATTGCCTGTAAAAAAATAACACTGTTAATGACATGGTATTAAAGACCCTTTTGTTATCCTTGCCACGTTAAATAGGGGGGGGGGGGGTTGGGGTTGACTTCATATCTAATTTAATTCTTAATGCTAAACCTAATATTACTGCCTTCCCTTGGCTGAATATACTATATACATGGGGTAGGGGGGAACCACGTGTCTAGACAGGGGTGAAAAATCTCTCGAAGGGGGGGGGGGGGGTATATATATTAAAGGTATTTCTTAAATATTTAAGCTCTCTCTAGTGTGTATCCGCAGCCATGATAATGTTTTAAAGTGTACCTTCAATGATGTGGCTACTTTTGCTCCTTAATAAAATTAATGGGGTTGTATCTTCAATGAAATGACTACCTTTGCTCCGTAATAAAATTAATGGGCTTGTATTTTCAATGAAATGACTACCTTTGCTCCGTAATAAAATTAATGGGGTTGTATTTTCAATGAAATGACTACCTATGCTCCGTAATAAAATTAATGGGTTTGCTCTATATTGAATTACTAATGGTATGCCTGAGTTGCATAATTTTATTCATGAAATACATTCTGTTGCCTTCGTGTCGTAGAAAATACGGATGCGTATGATGATGTATTTTAACCAAATGGTGTGCAATACGCAGGGTGGTATCGGAACTAAGAGAACCGGGAGGACTTCTTTTACCAGTGGACCTGCTAAATACGTAACATGGTATAGGGCCTTAAGTATACGTATAGTAATCCTAGTGACCTTCCAATTTGCAATGTGGTATCGGTAACCCGAGTGACTACGGATGCAGATTGTGGTTTGGGAAAACTACGTCCTCTGCTCAGAAGGGCTTAACCACTTGACCCATACGTATAGTGGTGTGGTTTACTCTTACATAGCCTTTTTAGGTATTGCCTCCGTACCGAGTGACGTCCCAAGCGCATTGTCACCCTTGGTATATGATACATGTGGAAGTTGCATCCTCTTCCGTTGCAAATAATACATTGAAAAATTATGAATTTATCGCAAATCATGGTAATACATTGAAAAATTATGAATTTATCACAAAGAAGCATAATACATTGAAACAAATATTAATTCAATTTTACTTATTAGTTTCAGCGTATGTGTAGTGTCCTTTTCAATATTGGTCACTCTTCATATAGAAAATCAGCAAATGTATCCAGCGGTGTAGGGGTCAAATTACCTACTATGCTATAATATCATAAAACGCGTCACTATCTCCTCATGTTAAACAGAATACCACAGAGATATCGTCTGTTGGCACACTGTCCGTACTTCGATACAGAACGCATCGCAACGGACGTTAAATCCACTATGTATTAGGTTTATTTTAGTATAAATATCTCCTAACATCTATCAGAATACCGTAAAGATATCGTCTGTTGGCAGGTTGTTCGTACTTCGATACAGAACGCATCCCCACGGACGTTAAATCCACTATGTATTAAGTTTATTTTAGTATAAATATCTCCTAACATCTATCAGAATACCGTAAAGATATCGTCTGTTGGCAGGATGTTCGTACTTCGATACAGAACGCATCCCAACGGACGTTAAATCCACCGCGTATTAGGTTGAATTGACCGCCACTAGGTGTAGAACGCGGTGGGACTAATTCCCCGAAAGTATTAGAGCGAACGTCATCTACGTGAAAGGGGTGGCTATTTCCTATCAGTGTTCAGTAGCGTTCTAATATCTGGACTACTTCTTACGTGTTCAGTGGGTTGGCTAGGTCCCTGAATCTGAAATGATAGTCCTCGGTCGCCGGTTGTCATTACTATACTGACCAATATACCTGTAACTAATTACTTCCCTCTGGGTGTGACGTTTCTATTTTAAGCATTTGGTTTGCGTAAATTGTGGGCTTTGGGCCACAGTGTGGACAATAATCTTATTTATTAATGGCATTTGTTATCAACGTAGGTGTGTTAATATCTCCTTTATCTCTTCCATGCTTCTCTTATCTCAAGGCGAGGTGCACTCTTGGACCCGCCGCAAGATATCAATAACGTCGTTTTCTCGAGGCTGTGTGAACCCTTGTGCCAGCCTCAAGATATTTATAATATATTTCTTCAACTTCACTTAAAAACACTTAACACTTATTACTAATATACTAACGATGATACTCTTGATAACAATTGTCGTACGTTGCGATGTTGCCCTGCTGTGCCCAAGTCCGTGATTACGTGTGTATGCTATATTGATATCGCCGTCCATTTGTCGGCGTTTTTCATAAATTCCTACTGGATTACTTTCTCCCTTTGTTACTTCGTGAGGGAACGGTGTCTTATTTGCTAACTGAATGTCCTGTTTGAAATGTACTGTGGAAAAAGAATTCTACCTTAAGAGTGTACTCTACGCTTACATCTTTAAAATCATTAGTTCGTTTTTCTACTATCGCACGCTTCGCAATACGTGAATAAATGTATGGAAAATAAAAAGAATAAAGGTAAATTTATGCAAAGTCATCTGGCGTGTGAGTGAATAGTGCCAGGAATTGAACTCAAGGTGTCTGGCTTCCGCTCGAGTGCGTCTGTACGCTGAGCTAGCAAGACAGTGTCGGGTTTAATATCTTTGGCCGGCGGACGGTGTGCTCAGCACGTGTCTGCCATATGGCATAGTTGATTGTGTTGCAATGTACAAATAAGCATTTCCTCTGGGGTCGGATTTCAAAACAAAAGAGAAACTGTAGTACGTCTTGACTGAATGCGTGTACAAACTAATTAATGCGGCACCTTGCAGAAATGTGATTGCAAGGTCTCCTAACTCTATGTAAGCATGTAGCCAATACTACCTTCCGCTAAGTTATACTAATATGGATTCAGAAGAAAATATTATAGCCTACAATCATATACAATGTATAGTTGCACTGCTGTAATAAAATACATAGTTATTTACTCATTCCAACTTATCCTATGGGATATCACAATCTTAATCCTAATAGAGCTTCATTGTGGGGGGTTTAATCTGAAATAAGGAGCAATTTTCTGAATAGAGTAGGGTAGTTATCAATACCTCTACCTACTAGGCTTCCGTTAATATTCCTAGTGACTTATTAGATAGGGGTTGTTAATATTTAAATTGCTTGGCGTAAGAGGTGTCTGTCGCGAAATCTTAACAGGGGGGTGGGGGGATTATGATTATTGTGTAAAAAAATCCTCTAAATTAATCTACTCAAAAAAATCCTGCTCGGGGGGATTTTAATTGTCTCACTCGCTTGGCTAATGTAATGAGTACAGGGTCGTTTGTTGCTAGACTTGTTGTTTAATATGGGGGCGTTTAAAAATGTGTTAGTTACTGGGGCGGGTTTGGGTGGGTACAAAAATATTATTGGACCCGTACTTCAAAAAATTTTCCTAATTTTAGTTGCCTTTCGCTTGGCTAGTAAGAGGTTAAACTACTGGATCTTTCCCGCAGAGGTACGTTGTCTGTATCCCTTTAGGCGTTGTCTTACGACAACGTCACGGTACCCCGCGCGCTTATACCATTTGTTCTACTTTTGTGTGTGGAACTATTTTAAAGTATTTGGCAGGAGGGCTGAGTGGATCCGTGTGGAGAGCTCATCCCGCGTCCTACCATTGGTTCTACTTTTGTGTAGAACTACCCCCTCCGAGCCTCTTGCATTTGTTCCACTTTTGTGTGGAACTGTTGTTGTGAATGGGCTGGACGGCATTACCGGTATCTACTGAGTTTAACCCGGCACCTGTCCCCCATTTGTTCTACTTTTGTATAGAACTCGTGTTTAAAGTGTTTGGTGTTTTATGAAGTACTGCGGACACGTCTAGAGAGCAATTGACGTACAGGGGAACCGGAGGGAGGAATACTCACCATGCTTACTTTAAGGTGGCTTAGTAGGCCGCACGCTTGCTGTGCACTGCCTCCTGCTGGGCAGCGTTCGGTGGAGATCTTAAGCTAGGTTCTAATCTAAAGGGACGGGCTTCTTAATCTACGCGAAATAAAGAGATAATCATTGGACTGTACAAAAAGGGGGTTTATTGAGTACTAGTGGCGATGAAAAGAGTGGAGGCGTGAAATAATCAAATAGGGGGAAAAAGGAGTCTAGTAGACACGTGTTCACTCACCCTACCGTGGATCCCGGTCTGCTATGATGTTGGTGGTGTTGGGACCCGATACGTGGCGGCGCCCATACCGGTCCGTCGTAGCACAACTCCGATAGAGTGTAAGACTGTAATAGAGGGCCGCCAAGTCCAAGAGAGCCACAAAATAAGAGAGCTCGGCGCGTGTCCGTACCTTCTACTTATAGGTAAAATGTGCCGTGTCAGTCTACTCAGCAGTATCTTTGGAGTGTAATGCCCACTGTGTCCTGTCTAACCTACTTGCTGTTAGACCTTAGGGCTATGCCCTGCTGCTTACTTCGCAGTCGTGTTGCTATGTCGTTATTCCCGTCTTTGACGTAGTTACTTTTAATTAGCTTTTATGTAGGTATAGGCACAGCCCTTGTATAAGGGCTGAGGCTGGAACAACACAAAATCCGTGTGACCACGCAAATACTGGACAAACCTAGCATCTTGCTGGCTCGTAAGGCACACAGCGGAGTGTGGTTGCAGTTGTGCTGGAGAGAGAGAGAGAGAGAGAGAGAGAACGAACTGGCGGGCTACCATGCGCCAAGGACACTTCATTGTTAGGGAACGAATGTGAAACATAAATGCGGTTCGTTAATCGCATGATAAAAACAGAAATATTATTGGCACCATGCACAACGAATATGCACTTTGAGGCCACATTGTTCTTCACAGTTTTCCTTACTTATTTGAAGACAAAATTTCGCAGGCACTTCGAACTCGGAAGGTCTCTCCCGTTAGGTAATTGTTTGCGAACCACGGATATTTAACCATGTCCTTGAACCGTGGGGAAGAAAATTTAAAATGAATGAAGGATTGCATTTTCAGTACGCTGTTTCTCTGATATGCAACAAACTGAACGTCTTCACAAGCCGACACAATATCTGTTAAACGGCGATACAAAGCTTTCCATTGCCGGGAGAAAAAACTTATCCAAGGGCAGTATTTTCCCTGTAGTGCCGGGAGGAATCTGGAGAATTTCTATACGGTTGCCTGGAAGAATATCCTCAAGACATTTTTTTTATCACTATAAGTAGTCCAGGAATCTAACAGTAGTAAACACTTTTCTTCCGCAAATGGGAAAAAAGATTCTTTAAACCAATATTTTAATTCTTTTTCCCCCCATTTTTCTTGATTTTGTGGCTGTTACAATTATATTTCTGGCATGAAACATTTCTTTGGAAACTCTCGGACCGAAAGTTCCAGTTGGCTCCTGTAGTACAGTGAATAATTTTGGGAAAAGTGTACCGGACATACTAATTGTAGGCATAATTGTGAACGAATGGGTGAGTGGAGGTAGTGATTGAGCAACTGTTTCCGTATATTTCTCTCCAACAAATGATAGAGTCTTTTCGCTTTCATTTCGCGCACGAAACCACTCTGATCTGTGTTGTATATTGAAGAAGGGGTGTAGTCTAAAACTCTCTCTGTAGCTACTTCTACAAATTTCTTTGCGACTTGATCTTTTTCGTCTCCTTCTTGCAGATACGTATGGGATATATATATATATATATGACCACGATGTCGCAGCACCTACAATAAGCAGCAACAACAACAACAACATTGTTTCTCCCTCATTGTCACCATACACTATCACATCACTACCATTGAGCTATCTGAATAACATGTACTGTATTAACCCTTTATAGGGCAGAACTATTATTAGTATATTTTATTTGTATTTATTTAATTATTTTATCCTAATTTTAATTTAGACATTTTATTTGTGTTATCTATTTAATGTTTATATTTATATGTTATTATTTTATTTTTGTATAATTCTTATGTATAATTCTAATTTTGTAAGCATATTTATTTTAACTGTATAAGCTTACTTAATTTTGATTGTAATTTTTTAAGATTATTAATTTAATTTTTGGAAGCATATTTATTTTCAATATTTATTTTTTTCATCAAATTTTATTTTTTACGTTTTAATTTTTATTGTTTCTGTAAAAGGAATTAAATTTCATCAAGCATCTTTCTCACGGAAATAACGTAATGCATACTCTAGATGTCTAGAACATTAGCCGGATTCATGACTGCTCTCTCAAATGAACGTGTTAACTGCCAAGGAGCATGTAATAACAGAGTAGGGACTCTCTGCTATTTCTGCGTTCAGTTAAATTCAGCGATTGCGTCATTGTTTGGGCTCCAACTCAAACGCACATGGTGTGCAAAGCTACTATAAAAAGCGTTGCATGGTGCCCACCACGTGGCGAATTCCAACGCCACTGAGATGCAATAACTGGCCGTATATTTTGCAAGAAATATAAGTGACCGAAGGATCTAGGTTGCTTTCGCAGAGTGCGTTACCCAACTTACGAAATGAGAGGAAATCGAATCGAGTTTGATTAATCTGCTTTAAAGCAACTACGTTTTATTTTTGAACGCCAACATATTACTTACTGTCCCCGCGCCAGCTCTGAGGACGCGGGGTATGAGGTAAGGGGAGCGGGAACAATGAGTGAGCGAGGGAATTTCCGGGCCATGCTTATGCTTAGTATAGTACAGTGCTAGGTCATCACTGGCTTACTCACTCCACACCACATTCCTGCCAGGTTTTCAGAGCTAGCGCGGGGACAGTAGATTGAATATTAAGAGGCAACGGACACCGTAAACTTGAATTGCATACGTCGGTTGTGGTCTATGACGGTACGATGAGAAGAAAGAAAAGGACGGTCGTTGTTTTATTTCCTACTTTTTTCAGTTGCTTCGCCCTTTTAAGACGTTTAAGTTCAAGCGAATAGTCTTTTTGAAGTTTCAACGAAAAAAAAAAATCATTAAGTTTCATGCAAGTTTGCAATATTAAGATACCATAACCTCAAAATTACCGTACCCCTATTCCGACCCAGTACGCCACTATGGCCGATTTCTTGTCTGCTATACCTCCTTCTCTAAATAAATTGTATATGCCCAATAATGTTATTTCATTACAATTAACTTGGCCTCAATGATTAAATGATTTTCAACTGTATCTACAGAAAAAATATAGGCAGGGTTGAGGATTGTCTTCAAGGAAATGAGAAAGCTGATTTTTCAGACAGTTTCAATTGATTTAATAATTTATGTTCAATCACGGTACACATTGTACATTCTTTCACATGTGAGTCATAACTTCTGATGTGTGACCGTCAATGGCTTAGTCGCCTGGAGACAGGATTGAAGAAGACCATGCCGGGCTGCACTCAGATGATCGGCTATGCTGCAGGACGGTGGAAAACAACTGATCACCCACAGCCAAGTACACTCCAACGCAGGAAAACCTCTTGGCTAGCTTCGATCAATCGTCAGGCTGAAGAAGCTGTAAACTCAAAGAGGATTATTTTTGGTGAACATGAATTTTCAGCCTGTAAAGCAACACAATTCAAGTTAACGCAGCATTTCTTGCAAGAAATAAGAGGGAGGGGACATTTGGAAGATGTGGTTGAACGTAATGGTGCAACACATTACCAATTACATTTAATACCCCCCACCTCAGTTTAATGGCAATTAAAATCTCCTGTTTCGGGCATGTTAAAAGGACCCCTGCAGGCCAAATGTACGAAGCCACATCATATTACTGTTAAATACACAGAAAAAAATCTGCATCACAGGATTATTTTGCCCATTGATTTAAAAGAGAGAGGGGAAAGAGTGTTGGTAGGTTCCTCAGTTTAGGGGCTGCGGCAACGCGGTCATGTAGCCCCATGTCCTTTGGGTGTGTGTAGCATCTGTCTGATAACCGGTGTTGATTGTGATGGCTGTATTTGTGTGTGTATCTGTTTTTTAATTTAAGTACAGACTGCAAATTAGAATTTTTCAAATAGTTCTTACTTCTACCGTCAAACGCCACCGTCAACGACTACTACGCCTAGTTCAGAACTTAGCTACTAGACGCCACCGCAGTCGGTTCTTGGCCACGAACGTAGAAACCTAAGAGCGTTGTTCACATTCTTAACCTATCCAATTTAGCTTCACACAGGTGTAATTAGTGGAAGGTTCTTTAACATGCCATAAATCTATGACATGGGACCGCCGGCTTTACTTCCCCTCCGAAGGAAGGCATACTGAGGGATTTTTAACGCTCTTAAAAATCCGACGGCTTCGGCTGGGTTTGAACTCGCTATCTTGGGCATAGAAGCTCAGCATGCTACCAACTACGCCACCGAAGCCGCCGGAAAAGAGTGTGTCCTACAGACAAGTTGTCAATATTCTTGAAAATACTCTATGCCCTTTAAATATAAATTTACATTGGACTTTAACTTCACCCATTATCTCACAACATGTGTGTTTTGAAATGTGCACATTAAATGCTAAAATCTATCGTTTTAAAGTTAGGCAATGATGACGTTGCTTTGTTGAAGAGGACTGGTGAAGTTCAAAACATGTGCACCTATATCTACCCCCCCCCCCCCCCCTGTCAACTTTTTTGTCGTGTGGCCTCCTGAGAGGCCGAGTACAGGTCTTTCTAGTCAACGCCCGTGGGCGACCTGCGCACCGGAATGAGAGATGATTTAATGAAACTGGGCAGGGATGTGGAAGGAAGCGGCCGTGGCCTGTCAGAGGTTCCGTCCCAGCATTTGCCTAGAGTTGAAAATGGGAAACCACGGAAAACCATTTCAAGGATGGCGACGGTGGGGTTCGAACCCACGTCAACCGAGTCAGCAGAGAGCTTGGGCCCATGGCCGAACGCTGCGCTTTAGCTGCTGGCATACCTACACCTAATTATTATTCTTTCCGAGGGATCGGAGATGAGATACAATGAATTGCTATAAAAATTGAAACAAGATTTCAGTGAACCGCCATCCAATACAATACCGTACCACCATTGAAATATTGCATTAATATAAGTCGATGCGGTTCCACCTAGCCAATGAGTACAGCCGGATGTCGTAATAGATGGCAACATCACAAGGAACTGATAAAAGGATGAAATAAATGAATATGACCAAGCAGTTGGAATGAAGTGAGGTACCGTCCAGGCCATTGGGGGATGTTGAAAATGGTAAACCTGACCAGAAAAAATCCAAAACCAGTCACCAGATAGATAGACCCCATGGCCTAGCACTGCACTTACATGATTGCAGCTACCAAATATGTAAAAACTTTACATTAAACTATACACAGTACACACACATGTACTGACAAAGTGCAATGTTTAGAAATTACTACAACATTAACATATTACACCAGATTATATAGGCTATATTTCCAGAATACTTTCACAGCACGTGTGCCAACCGTCCAACTCTGCCTGTGGGTGTATTCCATCCCTCCCATATTCCATATTTTCAGCGATCTTATTCCAGATTTCTATATTTTCACACTTCATGTATTTCAGTGCTTTTATGTATTTTACACTTCAGATGTGTGTTGAGATTTTTATACTGCAAGATTATTTAGAAGATGATTGCATTTCATCTATTTTTCAATTTTATTCTACGGTTCGGTTGTGGAACTGACATTAAAATTTTTGTTTGAGGAACCATATTGCCTCATTTGAGACTTGTCGTTTCGACTCTCGAATTTTAATAATTTCATTTAAACCAAGTATTCTGACATTGTGTCATAGCTTCAAATTAAATTCTTATTAAATTTAATTTGAGCACTTTAATGTAACAACATATTACTTCAAGAAAAGAAGAAACATCGAATGATATTGTTATATCATTATTGTACATAAACTATCGACGATCTAAGAAATACTAGTCGTTTGATAAGACCGAAGTCTTTATCCCTATGAACGTTCTTTGTGTAGAGTGGAAAAACATTAATAATTGACAAACCTTTCTTATTATCTGTAAAGCTAAGAGCTTTGTTCATTTAATATGTTAGAGGAAATACTTTGATAGAAGATTATTCAAATCTTTGGCTAGGAATTCAAAGCTAGTTTATCACGATCAGGATTGAATTCTATCTGGCACTATAAATAACATGTGTGTTATTTTATCCTATTTGTGTAACATCAAGTCATTTTGTCGACATGGTATTACAACGATAAACAATTTATAGCTAGACAAGTGAGAAGAAACAGGAGTATTATTCTTATTACATGTATTTGCGACAGACGAGTTAACAGTTAATTATCTTGTTGTGGAGTAAACTTTAGGAGGTTAATCATGACTGTCTAATATCGTTCATTACAATTGGAAGTTTCGTTTGAAGAACTTACGTATGTATAATTGTAGTCCAGTAGTCATTTGCAATGATACTGCGGGTCATGCCAGTATTTGAGAGAAGTTCCTACATAAGATATGTTAATAACAATTAATCCCTTTTGATTATTGTTTAACATAGTAGATGATATTTGTTTATGCCATGTATACTGTTATATGAGGTTTTGTAGAGCTATGGAGTGCTCAGGCGAGGGAATTCCGCATTTTAAGGAAGTCAAATTATTGTTGTTCTTTGATAAAAGGCATGTATCATGATATGAGCCGTTGTATACAAGTAGTTCAGTTCTTGTGAATTAACGATTTAGCTGTGTTAACAGGAGGGTTTCAGCGGAAATACAACTTGAGAAAGATTGTCTACTCACGTCTATAATACAATTATAAAATTTCATTAAACCCGAAGTTATGTAATTACGTACAGTTTACTTTAATCAGTCGACTGTATTATACCGATAATGTAATGAAACCTCTATAAGACGAGGTGTATGCAGTATATTAAAACTACAGAACGTTAGAAAAGGATGGTTATGTGAAAAACCAGTGTATATATTTAGTTAAGATTATATTGTAACCGAGAAGTTAGGATCTCGAAAGTGTCGCGTTAGCAACACTAGATAATGGATATTATTATAAACATATTACATGTAAATTGGATTGTAAAACATATCCTGGTGCTGACATAAACTCTGACCACAATCTGGTTGTAATGAAATGCAGATTAAAGTTGAAGAAACTGAAGAAAAGTCAAAAGCCAAAAAGGTGGGCAATAGACAGACTGAAAGAGAAGGATGTAAACGAAAGATTCAAGAAGAGTATAAAGGAAGGACTAATGAAAAACCCTAAACAAACTTCAATTGCAGACGAATGGGCACTTTTGAAGAATGAAATAACATAATCCGCAGAAGAAACCATTGGTAGGAAAGAGAGAATAGGTAGAAAACCGTGGATCACTCAGGATATACTCGAATTGATGGATGAAAGGTGGAAACACAAGAATGTAAGAGATGAAAAGGGGAAAGCAGAATACAGACGTCTGAGAAATGAGGTTAACAAGAAGTGCAATGAAGCGAAAGAAGAATGGTTGAAAGAGAAATGTGCTGGTATAGAAAATTGTCTAAAATTGGAAAAGTAGACACAACTTATCGCAGGATTAAGAATACTTTTGGGGAAAAGAAGACTGTATTATTAAGGACACAAATGGAAAGCCTCTAACAGATAGGGAAGAAAAGGATGAGAGATGGAAAGCTAACATAGAGAGTTTGTATAAGGGAAAGGAGATTGAGAATCATGTAATGGAAAGGGAGGAGAAAATTGATGAGGATGCGAAAGGTGATTTAATATTGAGATCAGAATTTGATAGAGCTTTGGAAGACTTAAGCAGGAACAAAGCACCAGGCATAGATGATATACCGATTGAGTTGCTACGCTGCATAGGAGATGAAGGTCTGATCAGGTTATTTCACTTGGTGTGTAGGATTTATGAGACAGGTGAGGTACCCCCTGATTTCAAGAAGAATGTAATCATCCCTATACTGTAATGGTTTCCTTTGCCCTCACGTTGAGCGACAAGTGTAACGTTAATTAGTGCCCCATGTTGGTAGCGACAAATGAAACGTTTTGCTAGCCCACACTGTTGGGTGATAATTGTAACTGTTTACCTTTGCCTAAGCTATGTTGTTTTAATGGGCGCCAAGACCACAATGCAATGCTGAAATCTAAATTTGTATTTAACAACGTCTAGCTCTGGCAGAACACCTTCAAGACTCTATTCACTCAGATCGTGGTATGATTTGATCATTAACCCAACAAACAATTGTATCAGGAGAAGGAATTGGTCTATATCTAATGCTACCTACTGAAAGCAAAGATTGCATTGTAAAAGAAATGAATTTATTATATAAAACAAGTATAGCAAAATTAATAATAATAATAAGTATAAAATTTAAATTGGAGCGTTGCGATTTTAATATTACCGATAGAAAATTACGTGAAAACGGAGTCTGATAAATTGATTTTACTCTTATTTCCAAGCTATGAAGTTACTGAAATATGAAATATAAAACAAAGAAAAATGAGAGATTGCGTATTTCTGCGTCATTTGCGCTTACCACTGGAAATTGCTAAAGCATTTCCCTCGTACTGGATGATGCTGTGTGCTTCCCACAGTCTCCTGGACGTCGCCATCTTCTTCGTTATTTGATGATATTCTGGTAGATTAGATAATTCTATGGTCCGTACATCGGACCCAAACACTCGTATAACCACACTGGTTAAGTTTCACAAAGATAGTCGCTAACTCCACTGAACATCGGAGCGACTCCCGCGCGAACCATACTCGTTAAGTTCTACACAGATAGTCCTCGTTTCACGGAACATCGGAGCAACTCCCGCGTATAACCACACTCGGCAAGAACTATACAGATAGTTACTAACTCCACTGAACATCGGAGCGACACGCACGCGCACCCATACTCCTCAAGTATTTCACAGATTGTCCACGTTCCACGGCGCGTCGAACGATATATCCACACGTTGGCTCCCCACTCTAGTCTCGACTTGTAGCTTGCGTGGTCCTCATTGATTGGCTGCACCCCACGCGCTATACTCCCCTTCTCTGGGTCATTACACTCGGCGGGAGGGTTCCGTTCCAACAATTCGCCTTTTCTGGACGATGCGACCCAGGATTGCGTCATGCTTTCCGACAAGAATAAGCGTGTACTTGAATTCCCCGTGACTCATCTCTCTCAAATACCCTAACTGACAAAACTCCGTAAAATTCCGTAATCAGATAATTTTCTATGATATCGTCGTTCGTAATAATTTGCATGATAGCGTTTTCTAACACATAGAAAACCTATCTGTATGCTTATAATTTTTATAAAATGCTCCGAAAATATCTAAATAATAATTGTAATAAATTAATAATAATAATAAATTAACATGAAAAATTCTCTTGGCTGAACAATTTGCCGCGTAAATAAATATAGAATGGCTTCCTACTGACTTATGCCAGTGGCATAAAAACCCCTCGAAAAACACGTTACATATTCGCCTCGGATCATCGGATGATTTACCGTGACGACGGTCCATTATCCGATTATCCCAGACACGTTAATTAACCACATCCAAAATACATATTACATAAATGAAATCACCCTAAATTACAGATATATACACTCATAATTTTTCTTCACGCACTTTGCGTCAAAGTTTGTTGTCACTATGGATTGCACTTTGCAACCAGTCCAATGTTTCACATATTGAATAGTGTTCCACGGATATTTCCGCCTCTCAAATTTCTCTATGTTGGAGAAATAGACATAATTAATGTGTGAGCACTATGTATCTATGATGTCATATCACACGCATTGAAGGTGTTCTGATATATTTATATCACCATAGAACTTCCTAATTTCACTGGAGGTTCCTTCCTTATTGTGAAATTAATCCCACTTATCACTGAGCACACGATCACACTATTGTGGCAGCGCCTCGTGACCATAATACTTAATCTCTCTTTAAAGTAGATTAAATTAATATTGACTTCTGAAAAAAAAACAGTAAATGCGCATTACATATAACACCAAATATTTCTGTGCCGTAATCGCCCTGTCTTGTTAAGTTCCCGTAGACCATATTCTACTTAATACTAGTTCTCAACACAGACCATTTCTCCTCACACAAATAATACCTTTGTACAAATTACCTTAAATTACACACTTACAAATCTTACATGGCGAGGCCGTAAACAGAAATCACGTGTGCTGATATGTATGAGTTTCATGAAGGACTGTCTCGCCTTCTGATGGCCCATCTTTTGCCTCGTGGACGCCTTAAGCAAAAATACCCTGTTCAAGCGCTCACCCATCTCTTGGAGGCAAATGGGAATTCACCAGCGCTACCAAATTCTGGTCTTGGTGTATCGAGACATTTTAGTGCTCAAGAGCATCCGACAATCCCGTCATATTTCCCTGTACCTTAAAAACTCTCATTTACTTACATACTACCCCCCTGTGTGACTTCTGATACGCCTGCCTGGAAGACCATCTCCTCCCACGCACCAAATACCACACTTACACATCTGATAGGCTGGCTCGCCCGCTAAACACACTCACTTTATGACACATATTTTCGTAGACTATGTATATTATACGTCCCGTATAATCTGTTTCCCTTACTATCCTCCAGCACATATGCTGTTTTTCCAATACGTTTGGAAACTATAAATGGGCCCTCGTAGAGATAAAAGAACTTGGACATGACTTTCTCTAGCGTATTTGACTGTTTCGGCACTCTAAGTAAGACTCTGTCTCCCGGCTCGAATAGGTCAAATTTAGTTTCTTTTTGTTGGCGAATTCTCTTTTGTGCTGACTTAGATAAATTCTGTTTCGCCAACTGGACAATGTAATCCATCCCCGGTTGCTTACCCTCATTTAATCCCAACACCCTCGCTAGTTCATTTTGTGGTCTTTTTCCGAAGTGAACTTCGTATGGCGTCAATTTCGTGCTCTCATGCTGGACAGAATTCAGCCAAGTCTCGACCTTGGGAAGATGTCCAACCCAGGCTGCATGCTTGCCATGCACTAGAGTCCGAAAAAGACGAGCCACTTCCCTTAATGGACGCTCTGCAGAATTACCCTGAGGGTACCTTACAGAGGAATGAACGTGTGTTATACCAGCTTCCTGCATACTGGTTCTCCATTTCTTTGCAGTAAACTGTGGTCCACTGTCAGATAGTATCCTGAGAGGAATGCCAAACTCAGGTACATACTTATTAATGATCAGACGGCTACACGCTAGTCCCGTGGCTTTCCTTAGCGGATATAGCTTGACATACTTACTAAAAGCGTCAATAACTATAAAAATGTACTCGTAGTCGTACTGTCCTTTAACGATCGGGCCAAATAAATCCACACACAGTAGTTCGCCGGGACTACTGGTGAGAACAGCAGATCTCTCCCCCACTAAATATTTAACTGGATATTTACTCCTTTGACAGGTGTCACACTTAGCTAAAATCCTCCTAACATCCCTTCCCATTTTATTCCAAATGAAGTCACGACCAATTTCATAGAAGACCTTGGCAGCACCAAGGTGTCCTAATTCCCTATGAATGAACCAAATTAGCTCCTCCCGCAAAGTGGCAGGAACACATATTGCCCACCGATTATTCCTACATTTCCTTGCAAGAAGCCCATCCTGTATCTTGTACGTGAACCGTCCTACTTTCACATACTCTTCTTCACCTATTTCCAACCTAGCCAGTGGCTCCTTTAACTTAACATCATCACGTTGCTCCACTAGCATATTTCTCAGTGTCTGTAACGATGCCCTGTTGCTACTGTCCACACATGCACATATTAAAATACCGTCCTCTGCTTTAACCACAGGATAATCCCTACATAAATTAGTGTCCCTCGATAGCATGTCTGCAAGAATGTTATCTTTACCTTTAATATATTTTACTGTGAATTCGTATTCCTGCAGAGCAAGAATCCACCTACTAACTCTGTTAGAACTGAGTTTACAAGTTCTCATATACAGTAATGCATGGTGATCTGTGTGGATCTCAAATTTCCCCCCTACTAAATACATTCTAAATTTCCCTAAACTGAAAACAATACCTAAGAGCTCTAACTCAGTAATCGTGTACCTTTTCTCTGCTGCTGTCAGTCCTCGCGAGGCTAAAGATACAATGCACAGATTACCCTCATCATCTTTCTGACATAATACTCCAGCAATGCCTATATGTGAAGCATCTGTCATAACCACATATTCCTTATCTTTTAACGGATATTTCAGCACTACAGCTTTCTCAAAACCTTCCTTCAGCGCTCTAAAAGCCTGATCATGCTTGGACTCCCATCTCCACCGAGTCCCACTTTTAAGCAATTCCCTGAATGGTTCTACCAACCCTGAGTATTTAAGAACGAACCTCCTGAAAAAGTTGCAAATTCCCAGGCAAGTTTTTAACTGTTTAACATTCTGTGGCACCTCTGCGTTAAGTATCTTATTAACCCTACTTTCTTCTGGTGTTACACCTCTACTCGACACTCTATGACCTAAAAATGTCACTTCTGACTGACAGAATGACGACTTAGACAGCTTCAAAGTGAACCCTGCCTGATCTAACTTCTGAAAAACTATATCTAAATGACGTAGATGCTCCTCAAAACTGCGTGAACTAATTACCATATCATCTATGTAAATGGTTACAAACTCTCCTGTGTCATCCCCTAATGCGATGTTTAAAGCCCTAATTAAAGCTGCTGAACTACTCTTTAACCCATAAGGTGTTCTACAAAATTGATAAAGGTTATATTTATGACTAAAAGCTGTAAATGGTCTATCTTCGTACATAAGTGGCACTTGCCAAAAACTGGAACTCAAATCTACACAAGTGAAATACTTCTTCCCCTCAAATGTTTGCATTAATTCCTCTATTGACATAGATTTCAGCTGATCTGAACTAATTCTACTGTTAACCAAACGAGCGTCTAAACAAATACGAACAGTGCCGTCGGTCTTGGGTACCGTAATCAAAGAATTAACATATGGACTGTTAGAGTGCTCAATAATCCCATCTTCAAGCATCTGATTAATTTGTGCCTCAACTGCACTCTGATAAGCGAACGGTACAGGATATCTATGTCCTGTGAATACTGACCTATCAATAACGTTCAATGAATGTGTATAGCAATTGGCCATACCAATGCGATCCTCAAAAACTCTCCTATTACACAATAACACATCATAGAGCCGAACACACTGTTCATCCTCTATATTTCCCTGAAATGCAGCCTCACGTAACGAGTCCTCTAGATTTCCGTTCGTAATCACACTGCCCACAAAACATGGAGAACCCCGCTCTACGGCTGGCGATATCTCATTTAAAGTACAAATCACACCTACAATACTACTTCTCTGAATTTGGTCATTGAACGCTACTTCTACTTCAGAATCTCCCCATTTAAATTTCAAACTCCCTACATCATAACATAAGTTACCAGACACTCTACTTAGCCACTCTGAACCCAAGATAACACTGAATACTAAATTTGGAATTACAAGACAAATCTGCTTCTCTACATGATTATTAATTTTAATGTCTACTAAAACTTGCTTAGAAATTACTTTAGACCTCTTCCCAACAGCTGTGATAACAAAAGTGCTTTTAATTGGCATCTCCTCAAAATTTACTCCAGTTCCTTTCATTTTATCATAAAATGCACTACTTATGCAACTCTTCATACAACCACTATCAATTAAAACATCTGTGTACGCCTCGGACACGTTAAATTTAACTATGGGGCTCTTACTAACCACTTCCTGAATAATACCTTCATCATTTAGTTCATGTAATAATTCATTTCTTACATTTAGGTCATAGGGTTCCTGTATAATTGTATGGACAGGGCATGCTACAGACTGAGATTCTGACCTTACTTCGCAGCCTGGTTCGCGTTTAAAGAACCGCTACAGCTGGCCGTAGTACTACTAACTACTGAACTGGTCGTGTTGTTCTGGGCTGTGTTGTCATTGTTTGGCTGTATATTACTACCACTAGGCTGTCCTCTTCCTTGACCCCTATTCTGGTTGTAATTATTGTCATTATAATTTCTCCCTTGATTTCCCCTGAAATCATTGTTTCTCTCTTGATTTCCCCTGTAATCATTGTTCCTCCCTTGATACTGATTACTATAGCCATTTCCTCTGTTCTGATTTAGCTGATTATTATTATTTCTATTTTGAGCGTTGGCTCCTTCGCCACCGTTCCCTTGAACTTCTTGATGCCTGGCTTCATTAGGTCTATTATTATTATTACCCTGGTTCCGATTGAATTTGTCCTCATAACCCCCTCTCCCTAGTGCATCAAATGTGCTTAACAAATTTTCTACTTGTGATATAGTCTTTACATTCTGGATACAAGCAGCCTCCTTGATCCTATAGGGAAAGTGCCTAAGTAGCAACCTTACCACATCACTTTCCTCCTTCAAGCCATCCAGATATTTACACACTAATACCTGCCCTAAAAAGTATTCGGTCATGGTGGCGCTTCCTTTAGGGTTATATTTACCACACACTACTCCCTCACGATGCTGCGACTGAATAACCTCATTCCAGAACTTTTCACAGAATTTCATTTTAAAATCATTAATATCAGTAAACTTGTCTCTGTAGACAGCAAACCAATTCCTCGTTTCCCCCACAAACACTTGTTATAAAATTTCAACTACCTTGCACCACTCAATACTACCATTTTCCAACCTCTCCCCGAATTTATTTTCTATAGTGTTCATGAACTCCATTGGGCACCCCTGTCGATTGCTGAACTTACCCAGTTCTACCTCCCTGTGTGTGCTATTCACAAAAACTGGCCTATTCTGACTATTTTCTTGCCTGATCCTAGCTTTTAATTTTAATTCTAATTCTGCTATTTTCTCCTCAGCCTTCCTCTCAATACTGTTTACTGTTAATTTAATGTTTCCTTCTGATTCTTCTACTTTATCATATAGCTTTGCTTGTTTCTCCTCAATCTTGCTAATGCTCTCTCTATTACTTTCTCTTAAATCATTTACTTCTGCAACTATTTGCGAGTGGACTTTCTCAATTCTACCCCCCAGCTGTTCCTTAACCTCTTTAGTTGCTACCTGAATTTTGTCAATTTCTCCCCCCAATTGCTTTTTGACCTGCTGTGTTTCCAGTTGCACTAGTTCTTTTAAATTTTCAGCCTGTGTACTGATTCTAATTTCTAACTCCTCCTGTACTTTTCCTAATTTCTTGTCTACATCTGCAATGATCTCTTTAACCTTCTCTTCCATTACTCCTCTGATTTCTCCTCTAATCTGCTCCATTTTCACACTAATTTCCTTATTGTTCTTATCTAATTTTGCATTATTCTGTTCTAATTTTGCATTTAAAGCTTCTGTACGTTCTTTATTTTCCCTACTGTTTTGTTCTAATTTTGCATTATTATGTTCTAATTTTGCATTTAAGGCTTCTGTACTTTCTTTATTTTCCCTACTGTTTTGTTCTAATTTTGCATTATTCTGTTCTAATTTTGCATTTAAGGCATCACTACTAACTTTGTTCTGATACATGAACTCGAGAAGTAAAGTTTTTAATTCTGGTTGGCCGCCTACACTCCCTGTTTCAGTATCGGGATTAACCTCCGCTACCCCGGTACTACCATCACTCGACATACTGCTCGTATCATCACTCTCCAGTTGATGACCACTACGTAACCTCATCTGTCTTTCTTTCTCATCCCCCATAATGATATACACTGATAAAGACAAATAACCCCCAAAATACAGGCACAGAAATATATACCCTTCTCCTTCCACAAATGTTATTAGGTTTTCAGCCCCAAGTTGTCGGCGACAAATGTAATGGTTTCCTTTGCCCTCACGTTGAGCGACAAGTGTAACGTTAATTAGTGCCCCATGTTGGTAGCGACAAATGAAACGTTTTGCTAGCCCACACTGTTGGGTGATAATTGTAACTGTTTACCTTTGCCTAAGCTATGTTGTTTTAATGGGCGCCAAGACCACAATGCAATGCTGAAATCTAAATTTGTATTTAACAACGTCTAGCTCTGGCAGAACACCTTCAAGACTCTATTCACTCAGATCGTGGTATGATTTGATCATTAACCCAACAAACAATTGTATCAGGAGAAGGAATTGGTCTATATCTAATGCTACCTACTGAAAGCAAAGATTGCATTGTAAAAGAAATGAATTTATTATATAAAACAAGTATAGCAAAATTAATAATAATAATAAGTATAAAATTTAAATTGGAGCGTTGCGATTTTAATATTACCGATAGAAAATTACGTGAAAACGGAGTCTGATAAATTGATTTTACTCTTATTTCCAAGCTATGAAGTTACTGAAATATGAAATATAAAACAAAGAAGAATGAGAGATTGCGTATTTCTGCGTCATTTGCGCTTACCACTGGAAATTGCTAAAGCATTTCCCTCGTACTGGATGATGCTGTGTGCTTCCCACAGTCTCCTGGACGTCGCCATCTTCTTCGTTATTTGATGATATTCTGGTAGATTAGATAATTCTATGGTCCGTACATCGGACCCAAACACTCATATAACCACACTGGTTAAGTTTCACAAAGATAGTCGCTAACTCCACTGAACATCGGAGCGACTCCCGCGCGAACCATACTCGTTAAGTTCTACACAGATAGTCCTCGTTTCACGGAACATCGGAGCAACTCCCGCGTATAACCACACTCGGCAAGAACTATACAGATAGTTACTAACTCCACTGAACATCGGAGCGACACGCACGCGCACCCATACTCCTCAAGTATTTCACAGATTGTCCACGTTCCACGGCGCGTCGAACGATATATCCACACGTTGGCTCCCCACTCTAGTCTCGACTTGTAGCTTGCGTGGTCCTCATTGATTGGCTGCACCCCACGCGCTATACTCCCCTTCTCTGGGTCATTACACTCGGCGGGAGGGTTCCGTTCCAACAATTCGCCTTTTCTGGACGATGCGACCCAGGATTGCGTCATGCTTTCCGACAAGATTAAGCGTGTACTTGAATTCCCCGTGACTCATCTCTCTCAAATACCCTAACTGACAAAACTCCGTAAAATTCCGTAATCAGATAATTTTCTATGATATCGTCGTTCGTAATAATTTGCATGATAGCGTTTTCTAACACATAGAAAACCTATCTGTATGCTTATAATTTTTATAAAATGCTCCGAAAATATCTAAATAATAATTATAATAAATTAATAATAATAATAAATTAACATGAAAAATTCTCTTGGCTGAACAATTTGCCGCGTAAATAAATATAGAATGGCTTCCTACTGACTTATGCCAGTGGCATAAAAACCCCTCGAAAAACACGTTACAATACCAAAGAAAGTGGGAGCTGACAGATGTGAAGTTTACCGTACAATCAGCTTGATTACTCATGCTTCAATGATCCTGTGTAGAATAATTTACAAGAGGATTGAGAGCCAGATAGAAACGGAGTTGGGTGAAGACCAGTTTGGTTTCAGGAGAAATGTAGGATCAAGGGAAGCTGTACTAAGTCTTAGGCTGATTTTGGAAGGTAGAATAAAGAAAGATGAGAGAACGTTCATGGCTTTTGTAGACTTAGAAAAGGCTTTTGATAACGTTGATTGGACTAAATTGTTTGACATTTTGAAATCGATTGGAATAAAGTACAGGGATAGGAGGGTGATATACAATATATACAGAAACCAGACAGCAGTCATTCGAGTTGAAGGATATGAGAGAGAAGCTGGTATTCAGAAAGGTGTAAGGCAAGGCTGCAACTTATCACCCATACTTTTCAATCTTTACATTGAACAAGCAATGAAGGAAATTAGAGAAAAATTTAAAGTGGTAGTGAAGATTCAAGGAGAAATAATTTCAACTCTGAGATTTTCTGATGACATCGTCATCTTGGCCGACAATCCTGAGGATTTGAATGAGTTTTTGAATGGTATGGACTCCGTCTTACAGAAAGAATTCATGATGAAAATTAGTAAATGTAAAACAAAAATACTGGAATGCAGCCGAAATAAATCAGAAACCTCTATGGAGATCAAATTGGCAGGTGAAAAGCTGAAGGAAGCAGGAAACTTCTGTTACTCAGGAAGCAGAATAACCAGTGATGGACGAAGCAAAGAGGTTATAAAAAGTAGGTTGGCTCAGGCAAGAAAAGCATTTCTACAAAAAAGGAATCTGCTGACATCGAATATAGATTTAGGAATTAGGAAGTCATTTTTGAAAGCCTTTGACTGGAGCGTGGCGCTCTATGGAAGTGATACTTGGACTATTGGTGCAGCAGAAAAGAGGAGAATTGAAGCATTTGAAATGTGGTGTTACAGGAGAATGATGAAGATCAGATGGGTAGATAGGGTTACAAACAAAGAGGTATTAAGACGAGTGGGAGAGGAGAGATGTTTCTGGCGACTGCTAATGAAGAGAGGAGATAGGTTGATAGGACACACACTAAGACACCCAGGAATAGCAAGCTTAGTTATGGAAGGAAAGGTCGAGGACAAGAACTGTAGGGGTAGACCAAGGTTAGAATATGTTAAACAGATTGCCTCGGATGTAGGGTGTGGTAGCTATGTAGAGATGAAACGATTAGCTCAGGACAGGGAGGCATGGAGAGCTGCATCAAACCAGTCAAAAGACTGAAGACTCAAACAACAACAACATGTAAATAATTTTTGTGGAAATGATTTAATTAGTTAAATATTTTAGTAGGAGTTATTATTCAATTGTTTTGGAACAGTGTGTGTTTATGAGCGGATGTTTTTGGTGTGAATGATTATTCACTGTTAAGAGAAGATGTGGAACCGTATTGGTCTAGAACAATAACGGAGTGCGAATGAAAGTGTGTATAAAATTTTTTAGAATGATTGTTTAAGAAACAAAGTAGTTATATGAACTTTTGTAAGAACTAAATGTTAATTTTTACGTGTTTTATAAATGCACACAAGCAGCCTATGTGGGCTAGCAAGCATGAGTCACCGTTAGCATTGGAGAGCGATGACATAATATTTAAGCAGGTGTAGACTCACAGCCTTCTGTTTATTGTATAAACCAGTTTTGAGTTCGGCGTGGTGCCATTATTTCATTGATGAAACAAAGCCACGGCACGTGCGTTCTACAACGCAGGTTTGTGAATGAAATCAGGTGTCTGGAATGCCATTCAGAGGCTTCACTAAACGTTTTTATTTCTACGCCGTATAGGCCTAGAACAAGCCAAGATCTATACTCATAATTTTAATACAGCATTGTAGTAATATGTAGAGTTGAAAGGAGGTGTGAATGTTTGCGTGTTTTTAAATTTAATGTTAATTGTTAAATTCATTTATTGTTATTTTGTTTATAGTAGATTAGTTTACCTTTTTGTTAATACATTTGTTCAGATTGTTTTCCATTGTTGTTGGAGTGTGATTCATTTTAAATATAAGGAGCAGAGTATTGTGGATATAGTGTAGGCGAAGCTGAAGACCCAGTCCCCTAGGTAAGTAAAGGTGAGTGCCCCGTGTATTTGGTTGTTGATCCACAATATTCTTGTAACTGCTGTCTTTAATCCCTCAAGACCATGTTGGAAGCGATTTCTAATGTTGTATTTGCCGGAGCAATGAGAAATAGGCAATCCAGCGGGGGCAATGGATATTCCAACAGGATCCTTTCCGGATTATCGGGTACAATACCTGCCCCAAAATTCTATTCTCGTAATATTGTTAATTATTTTAATGTGCTCCAGATGGGCTAGGTAGATATTGGCAATGATGCCCGAAAGCGGGGAGCCCATGGCTAATCCTTCTTTCTGCTTGTAGATGACATTATTAAAAGTGAAAAAGTTATTGCTTAAGGTGAGATCAAGGATTGTCATAAACTCTTCAATTTCAACCTTTGACAATTTGTCATTTTCAATTAAATTATTCCTAATGATGTTTGAAACAGACTGTACAGGGATGCTGGTGTACATATCTATTATATTCACACTGTGGAGAGAGTGCTCATTATTTAGGTACAAACTTGAAGTCTTGGTGCAAAAATCTAAGGTGTTGGTAAAAAAAATTTGGCTTTGAAAGTGTAATGATTTTTTAAGAATTTTTGAATAAACTGCGTAGTTTTGTAAAGGGGACTGTTTCTGAAGTTTACTATGGGTCTTATGGGAATATTACTTTTGTGAATTTTGGGTAAAGCTCGCAAGGTTGGAAGTCCTGGATTCATGGTAACAAGGCGGCTAGCTTGTTTTTCGTCTAACAGAAAAACAGTATTATTGATGATATTTTTTAATTTTCTCTGAATGGTAGCTGTAGGATCTTTTTTAGTTATTTCGAATTTAGAATTTTTGAAAAATTCCAGGGTTTTGTTTACGTAGTCCTGTTTATCCATTAAAACTATTGTATTGCCTTTGTCGGCTTTAGTAACAATAATGTCATTATCATTGATCTTCTTTTTCAAGCCAGAATGGTTAGGGTCGACAGCGGGGGAAATGTTTTTACAGTTCGCTATGATCTTTTTGATTTGCTTGTTTGCCACGTGCCTAGCTGCACTTTGTTCATCTATGGGAAATAGGCGGACTGCTGCTTCGGTTTCAGCTACTAAAGTAGTAAGGGAACTACTGTTGATGTTAGTGTTCCAATTGTGTTTAGGGCCTTTACTGAGAATATTAATTTCAGAATCGTCAAATTGGACGTTAGTTAAATTTTTAACCGGATCTTGAAACTTATGCGGTCCTGCGTCGGAGCGCGTTGATCGTGCTGCACGTTTGTTAAACAAAGTTTTGAATTTATTGTCTAAGGTATTTATTTTCCAGGCTAACTTAGCGTGGACAATATTGTCCACCCATGGAATGAATTTGTCCCAATGTTCTTTGCAGGGTAAATTGGCTGCCTTCAAGTGAGTGAGGTATAGTTTGAAGTTAATGTGGTTCTTTTTGATGTAGAGAAACTTAATCTCTCTTTAAAAGATTCGCTTTTTTATAATTTCTTGCGTTCTATTTTCATACTGGTTAAGGGGGCCTCTCTTAGATTTTTGCACCAAGACTTCAATTTTGTACCTAAATAATGAGCACTCTCTCCACAGTGTGGATATAATAGATATGTACACCAGCATCCCAGTACAGTCTGCTTCAAACATCATTAGGAATAATTTAATTGAAAATGACAAATTGTCAAAGGTTGAAATTGAAGAGTTTATGACAATCTTGATCTCACCTTAAGCAATAACTTTTTCACTTTTAATAATGTCATCTACAAGCAGAAAGAAGGATTAGCCATGGGCTCCCCGCTTTCGGGCATCATTGCCAATATTTACCTAGACCATCTGGAGCACACTAAAATAATTAACAATATTAAGGGAATAGAATTTTGGGGCAGGTATGTTGATGATGTTTTCTTTATTGTCAATGACAACATCCAGGGTATTGACCGAATTTTCAATGATTTGAATAGTATAGACCCTAACATTAAATTCACTTTGGAGTCAGCTATCGACAATAAGATTAATTTTCTAGACACCTCTGTTGCCAAAGTAAACAACAGGCTTCATTATAAAATTTTCAGAAAGCCTACGCAAACGCACACCACCATCAGGCACGATTCTACCCACCCAGGTTCCCATAAAAAAGCAACCTTTTTCAGTTTTGTTAACAGGGCCCTCAAGTTACCCCTTTCTAAACAGGACCGTAATACAGAAATTAAAATTATTTATCAAATAGCCAAAATTAATGGTTTCAATCGGAATTATGTAAACGACATCATCAGGAAAATTAAAAATAAACCAGCCACCCACCTAATTTCAGACAAACCCGAAAAACCTTTGTTTACAGTTTTCACCTATCCTAACAATTCCGTTTACAGTATCACTAATATCTTCAAAAAATGCAATATGAAAATAGCCTATAAAACCTGTCATACTAATAGTAACTTGTTTTTCAATTCACACACTTTGAACCGCAAAGATAAATACAGTGCTTCTGGTATTTATAAATTAAGTTGTAATGACTGCAAAACCAACTACATAGGTCAAACGGGGAGAAGTTTCACTACCAGATTTTCTGAGCATGTCAACGCTACCAAATACAGGAGATTTTCAGCCATGGCTTCTCACATGAGTGAGATGAACCATAAATTTACCAACATTGACAATGACCTCGAAATTCTGCATCATGTTAATAAGGGCTCTCTAATGAATATCCTAGAGTCCACTGAAATTAACTCCGCACAGATAATTTTCAATCCCCCCAACTTCAATAAAATATGTTTTGATCCTAATGTTTTATTTGACACCTTGTCAGATTTTATCATAACAGCAAACAAAGGTTATAATAAACCGCCCTAAGCTCTCTTTACGCAGCTGGCTTCCCTCCCTCATCACCCTTTCTTCCCTCCCTTATTTCCCCACCTCCGCCACTCCACGGCAGCGCTCCTTCACCTCCCCTTCCCCGTCCAACACTTTGCTTTGTTTTGCGTGTTCAGCTGTTCACTTTCACTCGTTTAAGCTGGCCAGATTCTCTACGTTTTCCTGCGTCGGAAGTCACGTTCCCTCTGCTATGACGTAAGTTCGTTATTTTTTCTGTTAAACAGCTCTTTTCCGTTCTATGTTTTTCGTTTGTCCCAATTTCATTTGCCGTTTATTTAATTGCTTTTATTTTTCTTAATACTAGATTTATCTCCCCTTTAGGTTTCTCCTAAAGCCCATATGTCTACTAGAAGAAATTTTGGATTTCCTAAACACAAGATGCTCAACTTTCCTTTCATCTCCATTTCAAGAGGTTTTCATCAAGCTTGGCCGATTTGACTTTCATGCATGGCGATGTATTGTTCTTTCTACCAACGATCCTTCGTATGAAGTCAACAAATTCTTAATATGACTATCAGTTTTTAACATACTTTTAACTCTTTCTATGGGTCGAATTCCCTTGATTTTCGGATACGGAATCCTGCTATTATATTTTATCAAAACTCTAAGATTATTACAAGAGCCATAAAAATTGCACTTTAAGTTTGCATTTTAACAGATACTATTTTTAATGTGTTTTTCCATTTGTTTGTAATATTCGTAAGGTTCTCTTAGGATAAGTTTTACTCAATGTATTTGTACCACAACTGTCCTCATGTTTTTTTATGTCTCATTTTCATCAAGTTTTCTCATGTTAGTTTTAACCTTTTCAATGTTATTCCAAGATTGTACTGACAATATGTTTATGTGTATGGCTGATGAAGGGGCGATGGAAGGCTTCGAAACATGTACCAACCAAATGGGTATAGTATAGCCCCTTGACTGAAAAGTTTTGTATTGATCAGGCGGAATTCCTGTCCCTTTATATTTGACTTTTAATCAATACGGAACCATGATTGATTGTACGAATGGCCTTATGGGCAGTTCCCTTGTCAGATAGATATCTGAAGGGTACCAAAGATCTAAACATTATCTACCAAAATAGTGAACCGAAGATTGAGGTGTATTGCGATGCTGACTACAATAAGGTGGAAGGAGAGAGATTGTCTAGGTCTGGCTATGTTGTTAAACTGGCAGGTGGACTAGTTTCTTGGTTTACAAAAAACAAACTGTGACGGCTTTGTCTACTGCGGAAGCAGAATATTATGCAATGTGTGAGGTAGCGAAAGAAGTACTATGGCTGAGAATGTTTCTAAAGGAACTAAAATTGTTTGAACTTGTAGTAGGTCCTTCGGTAATTTATAGCAATAACCAAAGTGCCATAATGTTTGCAGAAAATGGCCTTGATTCAGAAAATTCTAAACACATAGACATAAGATATTGCTTTGTTGAACAGCTTGTTAAGAGAAAAGAAGTTGTGTTCATGAATGTAAAATCGGCAGATAACATTGCAATGTATTTACCAAACCATTGGGAGGGTTTAAGTTTGGAGGCTTACTATCGAGATTGATGGATGTGAAAACATTACACAAAGTTAGTTCTTTCGTTATTCAATCATCTAAAAGTATCTTGACACATACTTACGGGTAAATTTTCAGTATAAAGGAACGCAAAAATACATGGTGGTGGAGGTGATTGTTTTAATTACCTTAGTGGGTAAAATGGGGTTGGTTGAAAGTAAGTGTTTATGACTCTAGTAGTAGTAACTAAACAATTTTGACTCGCGTAGTTCTAGCATTATACAATATAACCACTGCCAGCTGGATCGCATCCATCCTGGCTGCTTTAAACTGCCTGCCCATTCAACACTCACAGGCGTACAAGATATATTGTAATTCACCACTAGGTTGCAGCACCAACCCACTGAGATCGCCGCGGCTTTTTAAATGGGAAGATACCTGAAACGAAGGATTGTTAAGTTTGGAGGCTTAATATCAAGATTGATGGACGTGAAAACATTACACTAAGTTAGTTCTTTTGTTATTCATTCATCTAAAAGTATTTTGACACAAACTTACGGGCAAAGAGAAAAAGGAAAGCAAAAATCATGGTGGTGGAGAAGATTGTTTTTAAGGGTCGAAACGTAAGAAAGTCAAATGCCAGGTACGAGGAAGTAATTGGAGTAGGCGGAAAATTTTAAGTACGGGACATGGGCTGTGTATTCTTTCAAGATGGTGGTATGGGGAAGGAAATAGAGTCCAGGTGTAGAAAAGCCGATGCAGTGAGTACTCAGTTGCGATCTACAGTATTCTGCTAGAAAGAAGTTGGTGTAGCGACGAAATTCTCCCTATATCGCACCGTATATAGATCGACCTTGCTGTATGGAAGAGAGGGCTGGGAAAATTTAGGATATCTGATACATAAGCTAGAGGTAAATTATATGAGGGTAGTAGGAATGATTTCTGGGACAAATAGACGGGAACAAATGCAGGAAGTTACTCGTAAAGAAGAAATAAAGGCTATTTTAGAAATGAACACGCCATTTGAAGCTGTTCGTATGAGCTGACTCTGATGGCGGGGCCATGTGAAGAGAATAGTGGAGGAAAGATTACCTAAAAGGTAAATGAGTTCGGTTGTAGAGGGTAAGAGATGTAGAGGTAGACCTAGGAGGCGATGTTTAGCTTAAGTGTTGAATGATTTTAAAGTGAGAGGTGTAGAAGCAGAGGAGGTCCCAATGCTAACTGTTAATAGGGCATCATGGAGGCGACTTGATCGCAATCAGAGGCTTCCAGACTAGACTGGACGCTGAACGGCAAAACAGTCTCAAATGAAAATGTATGTATGTATTTAGAATTGTTTTCCTTGCCTGAGTCAACCTACCTTTTATACCCTCTTCGCTTCATCCACCATTGGTTATTTTTCTTCCTTAGTAGCAGAAGTCTCCTACTTTCTTTAGCTCTTCACCTGCCAATTTTACATCTATATATTTTTCTGATTTCTTTTGGCTGCATTCCATTATTTTCGTTTTACATTTATTAATTCTCATCATGAATTCTTTCCTCAAGAACTCATTCAAATCTTCTGATGAATCGGCTAAGATGACAATGCCATCGACAAATCTCAGAGTTTGAAATTATTTATCTTTGAATATTTACTCCTTCCGTACTTCAATTTTTTCTCTAATTTCCTTCATTGCTCGTTCAATGTACAGATTGAAATGTATGGGTGATGAGTTGCAGCCTTGCCTTACACCTTTCTGAATACCTGTTTCCCTCTCCTGTCCTTTGGCTCCAATAACTTCCGTCTGGTTTCTGAATAATTGTAGATGACCCTCCTATTCCTGCACTTTATTTCAATCCTTTTCAAAATGTCAAACAACTTACTCCAATCAACGTTATCAAAAGCCTTTTCTAAGTCTACAAATGTCATGAATGTTCTCTTATTTTTCCTAATTCTACATTCCAAGGTCAGGCTAAGACTTAGTACAGCTTCCTTTGTTCTTACGTTTCTCCTGAAACCAAGTTGGTCTTCACCCAAGTTGGTTTTCATTCTATCTTTCCATTATCTTGTAAATTATTCCAGTCAAGTTGATTGGACAGTTATCTTCACATATGTGTGCTCCTGCTTTTTTCGGTACAGGGATTATAACATTCTTCTTAAATCAGAGGGTACCCCACTTGTCTCATAAATCTTACATACCTAGTGAAATAACCTGGGCATAGCTTCAATGCCTATGCAACGTAGCAACTCAGTCGGTAAATCATTTATGCCTGGTGTTTTGTTGCTGCTTAAGTATTCTAGTGCTCTATCAAATCCTGATTTCAACATTAAATCTCCTTTCTCATCCTCGTCAATTTTCTCTTTCCTTTCAAATACATGATTCTCAATCTCCTTACACCTATACAATCGCTCTATGTACGCTTTACATCTGTATACCTTTTCTTCTCTCTATGTTACAAGTTTTCCATCAGAGTTCTTAATATTACAGCACTTTGGAGTTGTATTATATTGATCCAAAATAGGTGCACTGAATACGAGTGAATAATATGCATGACCAATATTACTGCAGTTGTGTCTCTAGATTTTTCCTAACAAGTTTGGTTATACTACCGTACATCTTTCTCTTGCAGTTTTGTAATGTGTGGCAACACTGGAATGGAATGACAAATGTATGTTGAAACGATAATTTGATGAAATCATGTACGGTACTGTGTTCTGGAATGCATATTTTTTAGGACGAGAAAAGTATAATATATATACCACATTTTATGGACTTGTTTTTTTATGGTACCTGTACTTATTTCATTACTTCCATGTTCCTTATTTGCATCCCGATTTCCTTTGAATATACCATATAGTAAGGGCAAAAATTTGGTGTATGTTACTTTGACGACGGTTTTATTCATACTCATTTACTTGCTGTGCACTTTTCTTAATCTGTTTATAACTATGTATATTAAACCGTGTGCGGATAATCTAGATGTATGGCCCACTTAAACAATTATCACCAGCATCATTAACTTGTATTCCTAAGAGGCAAGTGCCAACCTCAGGTTGATTGTGCAAGTTTACTCTATGGACCATAAATAAATAAATGAGATTAATGTAAACCTTCGTAAAAACACATGCCAAGAACAGGGATGGAGGTACACCTGGGAGAAAAATAAGGTTCAAATTATCCGCGCGTACATTTAGTTAATTTCTTGCCGCCACTACGAAGCGCTACTTTGCAGGTCTGTAGCGGTGCGTGGGCGGTGGTCGTCATCGGAATTGAATTTAAAGCCGAAGCAACTGTTCTTACCGATATTCTTTGGTACTCACTGCGTTGCCCGTTTACATGACAAAGTTTCATTTCAAATTGAAATTGATGGGAACGTATTAATATTATATAATGGCCAAATTGCAGTTATGTTGTCTAACTATAATATTGATTAGCCAATCAAAAATCTACAGTGGATTAGTACAAGACTGTAACTCTAGAGTGCACATAATATCTTCTTCTTCTTCTTCTACTTGGTACGGTAGTGGGCACAGTAAACACTTTACCCAATTGCTACGTGCAGTGGTATGTATCATTGGGTAGAGGCTGGTTTACAATTGGCCCGGGAACGAGAACCAGAACGAGAAAGTAACAAACGAGAACGCGAAGCTTCACGGGGCCCCGGATCACAATTAGCCCGGGAACGTGAACTTGTGCATGCGCACGCAATCAGCTATAGCGTAATAATATTAAAACAATAAGCAAGCGCCCACTAATAAACACCAATTATACAACTAAAATGCTTCAGAGGGTTATAATAACTTTATTAAACACACATTGTGCGCTTTAGAGAAGCAAGTTCAGAAAGCCCTTTCACAGGTTATATTTACATCGATGGCTACTCCTTCAGTACTGCGCATGTGCGTGTATAACGTTTCTGATTGGCTCCGGGAAGCTCCGAGAACGTCACACATGAAACTTGACCATGTTTCCCGTTGGCCTTCCCGGGTTACTTTTAGCTTCTTGTTCCCGGAGATTGGTTGTGAACCGACCCATAAGGTAGCGTGCATTTCAACTTCCTTCTCGTTCCCGTTCTCGTTCCCGGGCTATTGTGAACCGAGCTTAACCGTCGACTACCGTTTGGAAGCGTAAGACAAGTAATAAGTAGCGGGGAATCGCAAACAAGAGTATGACGCAACGCAGAGAGATACATATGAGGAAAAACATAGGAATAGAGACGAGGACACAAATGGTACTTAACTCTTCACACCGAAGCGACCCACCTTGGTGACTCACTACACTTATACACATATGACCGGGTCACAAATATGGATCATGGGAAAGGATTAACCATTCAAATCTTTAAATTAATATTGTCGAAAAATGCTACTATGTTACCAACCAGTGGAATTGTAGGCGTATCTACTAATGTGGCAACATTTAAGGGCATAACCTAAATCGTATAAACCTCGCAACATTAAGGCACGTTGATAATAATATTGTGGACATTGAAAGAGAATATGATTTAAGGAACCCTCCATTTGTAAACACGAATACAGAGGATCATCACGTCGTTTTATGCGGAATAAATACACCGGCGTTAATGCATGGTTAAAACGGAGACGAATGATTGTAATGATATGTCGTCGTGTGTAATTCCCTCCCTGAAACCATGGTTTGTTTAAAATAGTCGGTTGTAACCCAAAATAATGCTTGGCCTTAATTCTTGCATAGTTAGTCCACGTGACTTGCCAGTCATCCTGTATCGAATTATAGAACGCAAATCAGACATTGGTATGGCGATGTTGTAAATTTTGCCTTGGCCATTAGCAGCATCTTTGGCGAGGTTATTCGCTATTTCGTTTCCCCCAATATGAGAATGGCCGGGTACCCACGTGATACTGACTTCAAAATCCTCCGTGTGTAAAGTGTACATTTGTTGAACTAACTGACATAAAAACCAATTATCGGCCTCTAGAACATTTTGAAGTGCTTGCACTACACTCATTGAATCCGTACAAATTAAAGAATGACGAATGACATGTTGTTTGATATAAAAACACGTCGGACGGATGGCAAAAATTTCGGCTGTAAATATCGAGACGTCTGAGGGTAAAGTATACTGAAATGAGATTTGTAAATCCGGAGCAAAGAAGGCTGCTCCCACACGAGAAGGGTTCACCATTTTAAAACCATCTGTATAGAAAATGATGCAGGAGATCAAATGATTCGTTATCTCCCGAAAAATACGGGGAATGATTACAGGATGATGTTGAAAGTACTGATGTACTTGGGGTAAGGAGTTCTGAAGAATATGAGGTTGAAAATACGTTGCAGCATACGGAATAGTATATATCGGTAACCGCATGACTTTTAATATATTATGGCGGTACAGTTGAAGCATGGAATATGCGGTTAGTAAAGCTGGACGAGAATCGGTCGGCAATAATCGACGCGTATAATATTCCTCCAATAGTTGTAATTTAGGGACGATAGGTGATATTGTTATAATTTTTCATAGCAGGTACATACATGCAAGATATCTACGCCGATGATGAAGTGACGTTTCTCCGGTTTCAACTAACAGGGCTCCTGTGGGGGTTGATTTAAGCGCGCCTATAATTATACGCAAGGCGGAAAACTGTATTCTATCTAACCGGAGGATCCTAATGCTGGACATTGAATCAAAAAAAAAAAGGAATTGTAATCCATCACAGAACGGATGATGTTACGATAAACCGTTAATAATGATTCTGGGTCCGCTCCCCAATGGCATCGAGTGAGTGACTTGAGAACATTAATTTTGCTGGCGAGATGACTCTGAAGGTATTGCGTTTGACTCTCCCATTGCAATTTCCTGTCAATGTGAATCCCAAATATTTGACACTCGTCACCACCGGAATATGACCTTGACGGTATAATATAGGAGAACAGTCGTAAATTCGTTTGTGCGTAAAGATCATCGCAGCGTTTTTTCCTACAGATGTTTCAAAACCGTATTGATATAACCAGTCATAGCATGAGATAAGGCGTGGTATATATCCCTGCGACAGGAGGAGAGCTCTTCTCTAGTGCAATATATTAGAATGTCATCCGCATATTGAAGAATGCGAGCGTGCGGTAATATGACTGTTTCTAAAGTACGGGTGTAAATTAAGTATAAAAGCCCGCTTAGAACGTCTCCCTGTGGAACACCGTAAGAAGAATGCCGAAAATCAAAGACACCGACTGGGGAGTTTAAAGTAATATGACGATGACATAGCATATTATGTATTAAGCACCTGAAGGAAAGGGGAACTTGTAGATCCCTCAGAATTTGAATAAGAAGATATGGATCAGCAGAATCACATGCATTTTTGAGGTCAAGGAACACAGCTACTGTGTGCATTTTCTTTCCTTTTGCTAGGAGTAGATCAGTAAGGAATATATTTAAGGGGTCAGATGTACCAAGATTTTTTCTAAATGCAAATTGGGTTTTTGGAAACAGGTTATAATATTCTAGGCAACATTGATGCCGTCGGAGAAGAATACGTAGAAACATTTTTCGGAAACAAGATCCAAGTAGGATACCACGATAACTACTCGGTAATCGAGCATCTTTCATAGGTTTAAGAATCGGTACAGTTTGAAAAACGTTCCAATCCTTCGGGAAGGTCCCTGTTTGTAAGATGGAATTATATTGTTGAAGAATGATACACTGAGCGTTTACTGGAAATCGAGCGATCATTTTATAAGTCACCATCAATCCCTGGGCTGAATGATTTTTTGTGACGAAATGTGTGACGTAATACGCTACTTGTAATAGGCTGCATTAAAGTGGAAAAACGGTCCAGTGAACCAGAGGAACAGGATGTAAGCAACCGAATAACTATATCCGGTAACCAAGTATGATACAGGTCATGGTATCCGTGCGCCGAAAGTTGGGAGGAGGCGGAAATGGTACGATTATTAGAGAAATGTTTAATCGCCGTCCAAATACTGTTTAGGGACGTAGTACTGCTTAATTGGGTCATGTATAATTTCCACGCTTCACGTCGTTTATGATTAAATACACGTTGATTTTGCGCGGTGAGACTTTTGTATCTCAAATAAGATATTGGAGAGCCATAATGTCGAAAAGCTTTTAGACTCGCCTTGCGCCGTCTTACCAGCTGTCCGCATTCTTGATCCAACCATTATGGTAAGGTACCACGATTATTCGGAGGACCTGCCGTTGTAATTAAAGGGTGATATATATTTAAATAGGCTCGGATATTGTCTAATAAAAAGGTATAACTGTTACTAGGCACCGGTGTATGCTGTGAAACCTATCCTCTAAAAATGGAGAAAACAACTCATAATCAAAAAGTCGTAAATTTCGCTTAACTTTAAATATGTTTTCGGGGATATGTCGGGTACGCGAGACATCATAGTCTATTATGATTGGATAATGATCGCTTTGATGCGTATCCTGTACGGTCTTCCATTTCATCTTATGAGATAAGTCTAAAGTAGTGACACTTAAATCCACCGCACTTTGGGGACTATTTGGTGGAGTAATGCGCGTGGGTGATCCATCATTTAGGAGATGTAGCTGTAATTCCTGTATAGCTGCAGCGATGTGACGTCCTTTCGGATTAATTCGGCCGCTGCCCCACAAGTCGTGATGTGCATTAAAATCCCCCACTATAAGATGTTTAGGAAATTGTTGTATGAACAGAAAATATGCCTGCCATTGCCGACGGGAGTCTTGTATACCCGGGGGACAATAAATATGACTTACATGGAGATCTTTCACAAGGAATGTGTGATGATAAGTGCTAGGAATATAAAATTGATTAGAGTGGGGAGTGTATCGTAAGTTATTTTTGAATAGTGTCATGATGCCACGATATCCTGGACCATCATGACGTTCAACCTGATAGTTGGAAATGAAAAAGTTATACGAGGAACGAAGCCATGATTCTTGTAGGAATATGATATCCGGATCATATTCCTGGATTAAATGCAGTAATTCATTCTTTTTATTTAGAATACTAAGGCAATTCCACTGGAGGAGTAACATATAGCACGTATCAAAATTAGTCCACTGTAGGACTACTACTAACTAAGGTATTATTTTTTGTGGAAGGAGGATTGGGAAGTAATGGAACTATTTTTTCCAATAATTTTTTCACGTAAAAGCTCCATTGATCGTTGTGCTCTAATAATTCTTTTAATTTCTGGAAATCTTCCATGATGTCATGCGACGTGTCCCGCGAAGTGCCTGGTGTTTGAGAAGACCGTTTCTTCGAAACTTCCGCACCCATGGTCTCGGGTTGTAAAGCCACCCCTACACCACTGCCAGACGGTTGCTTTAAGATATCTAAATAGGCCCGTCGGTCGTAACCTATGGGATTCACCACTTTCGGCTTTGGGGACACTAGTTCTGTATACGTTCGTTTTCTCAGCGGAACCTCCTGATGCGTAATATTAGACTGTTCTAAGGTCGGAAATTGCTGCGGGAGGGTAAGAGGATTGAACGGTACACTGTGGTTAGCCGTAATAACTTCGTGGTACGATTTATTATCGGTACACATTTGACGTTTTATGGACTTCTGTTTTTCCAATTCGGGACAGCGGGCGGCGCCTGCCGGATGGTTGTCACCACAAATTGCACATTTAATAAAAGCCTCCTGACATGTATCCTTCGAGTGACCTTGCGCACAGTTACCGCAAACTGGGGAGCGAGCCCGACAGTGTAGTTTGACATGCCCATATCGTTGACAGTTCAGACATCTAATGGGGGAAAATATGAATAAGGTTACCTCTAGTAGCACGTTAAAAATAGATACATAATCCGGTAGCCGTTGTGTTTTAAAGAAAATTTTCACTGTTCCTGTAGGAAGGGATTCTAATTTGTCATTGATCATCCTTTTCCTAAAAAAAACGTTGGACTCTCACGATTGGGACTGGCGAATCAATATATTTTAAGATTTCTTCATGTGTTAATGATGTGTCTACGCCCCTAATTAGCCCAACACGTTGGACGTTAGCGGACGGGACAAAGGCGACCAAGTGATTTGCTGGTAATAAGGGATTTTGTAAGAAGGTATTCGCTTCTATTGTCTTGTGAAATTGTACCTGAACACGATTGCGTCCTTTGCGTTGAATATTCTTTATACCCGCGATCTTATTTTCGAAAAAAAAAAGCTTGCCTAATGCCATCGGATGTAAATTGCCAATATGTTGATCTCCCTCACCTTGCACAAACACCGTGTACGGCCCTGTGTGATGGTCATAATACCGATTGTCATTTGACGATGACTGTCTTTTAGCAATAACTGGAGATGTTTCAGTAATGGTAGTTGTTGGAGTTGATACTAGCTCAGACTCCGACACTACTAGCATGCTTTCAACGGACGCTACACCCTCGTATTCCACGTGTTCTAGTTCGTCCGGACGTCGCCCCATCTGACTACCATCACTTTCTGACGCCATGTGGAATAGTTATCCCCTATAAAGAAGGGGGTACGAACCTGATAAAACACTTACGAGACACTAACACACTAAACAAAGAACAGACCACAAAACCAACGTCCACACAACACTCAAAGCACGGTCCCCACACCCGATACCACTCACTGCACAGATGCACACCGTACGGAGGTTGGGATACGAATGCCCACATAATACCTTCTGACCAAAGAGCTCATCGAGTGCAAAAGGCGGGTAATTTGGAGTTTGTTTTTTAGTTGGTAGTGCTGTTGAATTTTTCTGTATGTTGTATTCTGAGCCTTGTATTTATGCTCGAAGTTCTGAGCTCTAGGGATAAAAACGAAACACATTTGTTTATTGATTTGATACATGATTTCGTATCCCAAGTTTACTCAAACGCTATGCACCTCCCTCTATTCTTCTGTCTTATCTAGAACTTTCGGGTTTTCGCCCTCAGATTCTTCAAACGAGAAAACCCATTTTTATAATGCACCGCTCTCGGTATTGCTATTTCAACCTGCTGTTGTGCGACATTCCTCACATGTATCTCGTATGTCTTCTATGCTTACCCCTTCCATTGCCCGCAAATATGTCTATAATCTCGCTTTGAATCATCAACAATATACAACAATTTATACAGATTGAGCAAAATATCCTTCTCCTGCGAATACGGGTGCTGCGTTTTATATTCCCTATCTATCATATCTTGCCTCCTTTAAATTACCGTACCGCATACACTATCTATTTTTTCGGCAGAAGCCTTTGCTATTCGACAAGACCTTCTGTATATTAAAAGGAATAACATCACTGAAGCATTAATTTTATCTGATTCTCAAAGTGTCCTCCAGGCTTTACATCATGTCCATACTTCGAATAATTGGTTTGTATTTAATATTGTAAATTTAACGTATGAATTATATCATTCGAGTTATCGGATAGTTTTTTCATGGATACCCGGACATTCCAACCTATCTGGGAATGACTTAGTTGATAAAGCAGCCAAGGAAGCGGCCATGGGTCATGCTGTATTGATGAATGTGGCTACCCCCACCTCAGATTATCTCCCCATTCTCAAATCTCAATTACTTAATGTTTGGTCACACCAATGGCAGGATTATACACGCACGAAAGCTAGGTTATATTATAGAATTCAACCTACTATCACTAGACACCCTTGGTTTTATAATGGATCCTACACTCGACGTCATATTATTACGATTATTCGTTTACGTTTTCATCATGCTTTGACTCCGGTATATATGGCCCGCTGTAAGCTTCGTCCTACGGATCTCTGCAACTGTTCTCAGGCAATCGGTACTATCAATCATTTAATTTTTCAATGCCCACTATTTGACACTCAACGAGCCTCCTTTCTACATACTTTACGTTCTTTAGGTTTCCCCCTCCCTCTCAACATTTCTGTGCTTCTTCACTCACCCATTCCTTCTGTTATTCATGCCTTCCTTAGATTTCTACATGAATGCTCCTTTACTTTTTAATTTCCATACCCTTACGTGTGACGATGTTATGTTTGTGTTCAAGTAGTAAGTCACTAAGGTACGTCGCTTGGTGTGAAGATTAGTACCTATCTGTGTCCTTGTATGTATGTGTCCCAATTTTCCAGTAGTTTCTAGTTCACATATTGTAGTTTCTAGTTCAAATATTGGATACTCTTTACGTGTAATAGTATTTTTTGGGCTGCGACTGGGTTCAGTGCATACGTGCTATGCCCATTACCTAACCTACAACAAACAACAACGTATCCCAACCTCCATACAGTGTGCATCAGTGCAGTGAGTGGTATCGGGTGTAGGGAACGTGCTATTTGTGGGTTGTGCGAACGTAGGGTTTGTGATCTGTTATTTGTATAGTGTGTTAGTGTCTCGTTAGTGCTTCATCAAGTTAGTACCCCTCCTTATAGGGGACAGCTATTCAACATGTCAGGAGAAAGTGATGGCCGTCAGATGGGGCGACCTCTGGAGGACCTAGAACATGTGGAATATGAGGGTGTAGCGTCCGTTGAAAGCATGCTTGTAGTGTCGGAGGCTGAGCTAGTATCAACTCCAACACCTGCCACTGTAGAATCATCTCCAGTTATTGCCCAACGACAGCCATTGTCGAATAACAATCGGTATTATGACCATCACATATCACATATTGGCGATTTACATCCTATGTCATTAGGCAAGTTATTTTTTGAAAATAAGATAGCGGGTATTAAGAATATTCAACGCAAAGGACGCAATCGTGTTCAGGTACAATTTCACAAGGCGCTAGAAGCTAATTCATTCTTACAAAATCCTTTATACCAGCAAAACACTAGGTCGCCTTTATCCCGTCCGCTAACGTCCAACGAGTTGGTCTAATTAGGGGCGTAGACACATCATTATCACATGAGGAAATTTTACAATATATTGATTCGCCTGTTCCAATCGTTAGAGTACAACGTTTTTTTAAGGAAAAAGATGATCAATGACAAGTTGGAATCCCTTCCTACAGGAACAGTGAAAATTTTCTTTGAAACACAGCGGCTACCGGAGTATGTATCTATTTTTAACGTGCTACTAGAAGTAACATTATTCATATTTTCCCCCATTAGATGTCAGCACTGCCAAAGATACGGGCATGTAGAACTGCACTGTAGGGCGCGTGCCCCAGTGTGCGGTAAATGTGCGCAAGGACATTTGACGGATACATGTAAGGAGACTCTTTTCAAATGTGCTAATTGTGCTGACAACCATCCGGCAGGCGCCGCCCACTGCGCTGAACTGGAAAAACAGAAGTCCATAAAACGCCAAATGTGTATAGATAATAAATCCTACCATGAAGTCATTCAGGCTAACTACAGTGTACCGTTCAATCCTCTTACCCTCCCACAGCAATTCCCGACCTTAGAGCAGTCAAATATTACGCGTCAGGATGATCCGCCGAGAAAACGGAACTAGTGCCCCCAAAGCCGAAAGAGGTGAACCCCTTAGGTTACGACCGACGGGCTTATTTAGATATCTTAAAGCGACCGTCTGGCAGTGGAGAAGGGGTGGCTTTGCACCCCGCCACCAAGGGTGAGGACGTTTCGAAGAAACGGCCCTCTCAAATACCTGTAACTTCGCGGGATCCGTCGCATGACATCATGGAAATTTTCAGAAATTACAAGAATTATTAGGGCACAACGCTCAATGGAGTTTCTACGTGAAAAACTATTGGAAAAGATTGTACCATTCCTTCCCACTACTCCTTCCACAAAATGTACTACCCTAGTCAGTAGTAGTCCTATATTGGACTAATTTTTATTTGAGCTATATGTTGCTCCTCCAGGGGAATTGCCGAAGTATTTTAAATAAAAAGCATGAATTACTGCATTTAATCCAGGAGTATGATCCGGATATCATATTCCTCCAAGAAACATGGCTCCGTTCCTCGTATAATTTTTCGATTCCCAACTATCAGGTTGAACGTCAGGATGGTCCAGGATATCGAAGCATCATGACGCTATTCAAAATAATTTACGATACACTCCTCTCTCTAATCAATTCTATATTCCTCACACTTATCATCACAGGTTCCTTGTGCAAGATATCCATGTAAGTCATATTTACTCTCCCCCGGGTATACAAGGTTCCCGTCGGCAATGGCATGTATATTTTCAGGTCGTACAATAATTTTCTAAACATCTTACCGTGTGGGATTTGAATGCACATCACGCCTTGTGGGGCAGTGGCAGAATTAATCCGAAAGGACGTCACATCGCTGCAGCTATACAGGACTTACACCTACTTCTATTAAATGATGGATCACCCACGCGCATTACTCCACCAAATAGTCCCCAAAGCGCGGTGGATTTAAGTATCACCACTGTAGACCTTGTTAAAACATGTTAGGTTGGCAAGGGTTATAACCAAATATTTTTCTGTTATGTTGGTACTTATTATGTATGTTATTTTGTTTTCAAGAAAAATAAAAGAGTAGTACACTGCTCTGCCTTGCAAGTGAAAATGGTGTGTGAATCATTGAGTTTCGTGAAACCTAAAATATTATAAATTAGAGAAAGCAGACTGAATCAGTTTACTAAAATATCAAAACCGGAACAGGTCATGGGCCCAGATGAGCCAAATGCAATGGGTAAACTGTGAAACAAGATAAATAATCAGGAACTGTGCAGCGTGTTGAAGAAAAACAAAAGACTAAGACAATGGCATAAGAAGATAATGAACTACACATCATACAAAAACTCAGCAGTCCTGACACATTTCAACTGTGGGATTTTGAAATTCAAATTCTATTTAAAGCAAAGCAAGTATGGGATGTTGTTAATGGACAAGAACCTCTCACTGAAATACCACAAGATGCAGCTCAAAGGAGAAAGGCATGGTTGGCCAAAGATGCTAAAGCTCAGTATTATATTTTGAGAACAATTGACAAGGTGGTGAAAAATCATATTCTAATATGTACTACTTCCAAAGAAATGTATGAAGCTCTCAGCTGTGTATTCAGAAGAGATACCAGTCAACAAAAACAACAGCTGCTCATGGACTTCCATGGTTTTAAGTTTGATAAAACTAAAGGAATGATGATGAACATCAGCCATCTAAGAAATATTGTCTTCAAACTACAACAATTCAAACAAGAAATATCTGAAGAGATGGTTATGGCAAAAATCCTTTTTTCATTGCCTGAGCAATATCACTATTTCTCTAGTGCATGGGAATCTACACCTACTTCAGATAGATCCATTGAAAATCTTGTGGCTAGACTTTGTGTTGAAGAAGACAACAAGTTGTCAAGTGGGCCTAAGTCAGAAGAGACAAGTGTTGTTTTTGGTGCACAAAATAAATACAAGGGGTCAAAAGGGTCTCGAGTGAAGTGTTATAAATGTGAGGGAGAAGGGCATATTAAAACAAGATGTCCAAAGAAGAAATATTGCAAAATCTGTAAACATGACACTCACAATGAAGAAGAATGCTTCAAGAAAAGAAACAATGTGCTTGACAGTAAGAAATGCATTTACTGTAAGAAATCTAATCATGTGTCTGACAACTGCTGGTTCAAAGAAGATCATGAAAAGAAGAAAGACAAAGTATCCTTCTTTGCAGAATCTGAACAGTATGGCGAAGTGTTATTCTGTGAAAAACTAAATGAAAATATGTTTGTGGTAGACAGTGGTTCTACATCTCATCTGAAAAATAAGCGTGACATTTTATCAAATACTGAATCATCAGAAGCTAAAATATACAGTGCAAAGATAGGTGAAACAATGAACGCTGTGTTGTCAGGAGACATTGAAACTGACAACGTGTTGTTTAAACATGTGTCTTATGTGCCACAACTTACCAGAAACTTACTCTCTGTCAATGCCATCACTGAAAACAAACGAGAGGTAAGATTCAAAAATTAAGAAGTTTTGTTTTTGAAAGATGATAAAGTTGTGCTTACAGGAAAGAAAACTCCAGGTGGATTTTTGTTGTGGACTTAATCGCTCAACATCAAGAAGAAACACTCCTAACCCAATCTGAAGAAGAACACATGGTATGGCACAAGAAATTAGGCCATATTAGCTTTGGAAATCTACAGAAACTTCCTAACCTATGTCAGGGAGTGCCAATTTCTCTAAGTAAATCCAAAGTTAACCCTAGATGTGAAATATGTGCTATAGCAAAACTCAACAGAAATCCTTTTAACACAGTGCGACAAAGAGCAGAGAGACCATTGGAAATTATACATACAGATTTGTGTGGTAAAATTGAACCACCAACTTTTGACAATAAGAACTATTTTATGTTATGTATAGATGATTTCACCCATTTTGTACAAGTGTATTTGCTAGAAACCAAAGACGAAGCTGAAGGTTTTTTAAAGGACTATATTGCTGAAGCAGAAAACCATCATAACCTAAAATTGTCTAAAATAAGAGTTGATAATGGTGGAGAATATCGGTCTAATGACTTCAAGAACTGGTGTAAGGGTAAAGGTATCAAATTAGACTATACCATACCTCATACACCTCACTTGAACGGCACTGCTGAAAGGATGAATCTGACTCTAGGAAACAAAATGAGAGCGCTACGGTATGATGCAAATTTTCCCAATGAAATGTGGGGAACTGCAGTGGAAACTGCTGCCTATCTACAAAACAGGAGTCCAACTGTAACAGCTTACACCACTCCTGCCGAAAAATGGTACCACAGAAAACCAGATCTCTCTTGCCTTCAACAGTATGGTTCTGTGGTCTACACCAAGAGTCTCGGGCATCTGAAGAAACTAGATCCTAGAGGTAAGAAAGGATATTTTGTCGGATACTCCAATAATGGTTACAGAATCTGGGACAAGGAAGATCGGGTGATCTATGTATCCACAGATGTGAAGTTCTTTGACACAGAAAATGACAAGAAGCCTGCATTACAAAACCAAAGTATCACCATTGAAAATTTACTTGAAGATGAAGACAAACCAGGAAAATGAAATAAACCATGAAAGTCGAGATGAAACAGATAGTGAGGATGCAAAAGATGAAGATACTGGATCGGATTATGAACCCTCAAGTGATGAAGATGATGCACCAATAAATCCAAAACCAAACCAAAGACCACAAAGAGACATAAAAATGCCAAAGAAATATGAAGATTATGCATTGCTTACAGATGACTCAGCTCTTACATATGAAGACTGCATGCAGAGTCAAGATAGAGAAAAATGGAAGAAGGCCATACAAGAGGAAAAGGACTGCCTCAAGAAAAATGAAACTTGGGATTTAGTCAACGAAGAATGTGCCAAAGGTAAAGAAATCGTTACTAGTCGCTGGTTGTTCAATATTAAAGAAGACTGTCGCTATAGGGCAAGATTGGTTGCTAGAGTCTTCCAACAGAAAAAGGGCTTAAACTATGACATTTTCAGCTCAGTAGTACAATCAAACACTCTGAGAATGTTATTGGCTATTGCAGCTTCAGAAGGTTTTAAGACATCAACCCTTGACATCAAATCTGCTTTCTTGTACGGTGACTTACAAACTGAGATATACATGCGCCTTCCAGAAGATTTTAATGTCTCAGGAAAAATATGTAAACTAAGAAAATCACTATATGGTCTCAAACAGGCACCCCAACAATGGTTCAAACGTCTGACGGACTATCTCAAAAGCGAAGGTTTGAAACAAACTCAAAGAGACCAATGTGTGTTCAAGTCTACTTCAGGAAAGAAATTATTTGTTGCTATCCATGTGGATGATGGGATGGTGATAGGAGAAGATGAGCAACAAATTATAGAACTAATGACGAAAATGACGAAGCAATTCGAGACTTCCATAAATCTCGAACCCAAGACCTACCTGGGAATGCAAATTTCTCAAAACAAAGATGGAGTATTCATCAGTCAAGAAAGATATGCTCAACATGTCATTGAAAAATACAACATGGAAACATCAAAACCAACAAGTACTCCAAACTCACATCAAGATAATTCTCATGATAATGCCAAAACTTCCCAAACCAGCTTTCCATATCAAGAAGCAGTGGGAAGCCTGCTGTACCTATCCTGCATGACAAGACCAGATATCAGCTATGCTGTCAACTATGCCAGCAGATACACAAGAAATCCTACGAAGCAAGACGTTGTCAACATCAAAAGGACACTAAGATACCTAAAAGGATCCATTGAACAAGGTATTCACTACTCAAACAATGTCAAGAATGTACATACTCTAGAAGTATTCTGCGACTCTGATCATGCAGGGGACAGAAAGGGATGCAAGAGTACATCAAGTTACATAATATACTACGCTAATGGTCCAATAATTGCTTGGTACTCTCGTAAACAGTCTATTGTAGCTCAATCATCAATTGAAGCTGAGTACATTTCAGCCGCCCAATGCTGCAAGGAAATGAAATATGTGAAATCTGTACTTGAGGAGCTACTGGAAGAAACTATCAACGTAAACTTGCATGTGGACAATACCAGTTGCATAAAAATGATTCAAGCAAACCAGTTGACCAGAAAGTGTATCTATATTGATGTTAAATATCATCTGGTTAAAGATGAATACAAGAAAGGATGGATCAAGATCCTGTATTGTTCTAGTGATCAAAATGTTGCAGACATTTTAACTAAACCTCTTCTTCCTGGTTAATTTGCAAATCTCAAAACCGTGTTATGTTTAAAGTGTGATTTTTTAGAGTTTATCAGTGTCATTTCCATTATGTAAGTGGAAAACAAAAAACAAAAAAAAGACCAAAAAAACTATTTGATTACACCCTTGAGGGAGTGTGTTAAAACATGTTAGGTTGGCAAGGGTTATAACCAAATATTTTTCTGTTATGTTGGTACTTATTATGTATGTTATTTTGTTTTCAAGAAAAATAAAAGAGTAGTACACGGCTCTGCGTTGCAAGTGAAAATGGTGTGTGAATCATTGAGTGTCGTGAAACCTAAAATTTTATAAATTAGAGAAAGCAGACTGAATCAGTTTACTAAAATATCAAAACCGGAACAGACCTATCTCATAAATTGTCATGGAAGACCGTGCAGGATACGCATCAAAGCGATCATTATCCAATTATAATAGACTATGATGTCTCGAGTACCCGACATATCCCAAAAAACGTATTTAAGTTTAAGAGAAATCTACGACATTTTGATTACGAGTTGTTTTCTCGCTTTTTAGCGGATAGGCTTTCTCAGCAATTACAGGTGCCGAGTACTAGTTATACTTTTTTATTAGAGAATATCCGAGCCTATTTTAATATATATCACCCTTTAATTACGAGGACAGGCCCTCCGAATAATCGTGGTGCCTTACCCTCATGATGGGATCAAGAATGCGGACAGCTGGTACGACGGCGCAAGGCGAGTTTAAAAGCTTTCCGACATTATGGCTCCTCAGCATCTAATTTGAGATACAAAAGCCTCACAGCGCAAATCCAACGTGTATATAATGATAAACGACGCGAGGCGTGGAAATTATACATTACCCAATTAAGCAGTAGGCCCTACTACGTCCCTAAATAGTATTTGGACGGCGATTAAAATTTCTCTAATACTCGTACCATTCCATCCCCCTCTTAACTTTCGGCGCAGGGATACCATGACCTGTATCATACTTGGACACCGGATATAGTTATTCGCTTGCCTACATCTTGTACCTCTGGTTCGCTGGACCGTTTTTCCAGTTTAATGCAGCCTATTACAAGTAGCGAATTACGTCACACATTTCGCCACAAAAAATCATCCAGCCCAGGGATTGACGAAGTGACTTATAAAATGATCGCTCGATTTCCAGTAAACGCTCAGGGTATTATTCTTCAACTATATAATTCCATCTTACGCACAGCGACCTTCCCGGAGGATTGGAATGTTTTTCAAACTGTACCGCTTCTAAAACCCATGAAAGATGCACGATTACCGAGTTGTTATCGCGGTATCCAACTTGGATCTTGCTTCTGAAAAAAATTTCAAAATATTCTTCTCCGACGGCTTCAATGGTGCCTAGAATATTATAACCTGTTTCCGAAAACTCAATTTGCATTTAGGAAAAATCTTGGTACATCAGACCCCTTAAATATATTCCTTACTGATCTACTCCTAGCAAAAGGAAAGAAAATGCACACAGTAGCTGTGTTCCTTGATCTAAAAAATGCATATGATTCTGTTGATCCATATCTTCTTATTCAACTTCTTAGGGATCTACAATTTCCCCTGCCCTCCCGATGCTTAATACATAATATGCTATGTCACCGTCACATAACTTTAAACTCCCCAGCCGGTGTCTTTGATTTCCGACATACTTCTTATGGTGTTCCGCAGGGAGACGTTCTAAGCGGTCTTTTATTCTTAATTTATACTCGTACTCTAGAAACAGTCATATTACCGCACGCTCGCATTCTTCAATATGCGGATGACATTCTAATATATTGCTCAAGAGAAGATTTTTCCGCATGTCTTAGGGATATATACCACGCCTTATCTCATGCTCATGACTGGTTACATCAATACGGATTTGAAACTTCTGCAGGAAAAAACGCTGCGATGATATTTACTCACAAATGAATCTATGACAGTTCTCCTATATTATATCGTCAAGGTCAAATTCCGGCGGTGACGAGTGTTAAATACTTAGGGATTTACATTGACAGGAAAATGCAATGGGAGAGACATACGCAATACCTTCAGAGTCATCTCGCCAGCAAAATTAATGTTCTCAAGTCACTCACTCGACGCCATTGGCGGGCGGACCCAGAATCATTATTAACGGTTTATCGTAACATCATTCGTTCTGTGATGGATTACAATTCCTTTTTTTATTCAATGTCCAGCATTAGGCTCCTCCGTTTAGATCGAATACAGTTTTCTGCCTTACGTATAATTATAGGTGCGCTTAAATCAACCCCCACTAGCCCTTTTAGTTGAAACTGGAGAAATGTCACTACAACCTCGGCGTAGATATCTTGCATGTCTGTACTGTACCTGTTACGAAAAATTATGATAACATCACCTATCGTCCCTAAATTGCAACTATTGGAGGAATATTATACGCGTCGATTATTGCCCACAGATTCTCGTCCAGCTTTACTAATGGCATATTCCATTCTTCAACCTTACCGCCATAATATATTAAAAGGCACGCGGTTGCCGATATAAAATATACCGTATGCAGAACGCATTTTCAACCTCATATTCTACAGAATTCCTTACCCCAAGTATATCAGTCCTTTCAATATCATCCAGTAATCATTCCTCGTATTTTTCGCGAGATCACGAATCCTTTGATATCCTGCATCATTTTTATACAGCTGGTTCTAAAATGGTTAACCCATCTCGTGTGGGAGCAGCTTTCTTTGCTCCGGATTTACGTATCTCATTTCAGTATACTTTACCACCGGACGTCACGATATTTACAGCCGAAACTTTTTCCATCCGTCAGACGTGTTTTTATATTAAAAACATGCTATTCGCCATTCTTTAATTTGTACTGACTCAATGAGTGTAGTGCAAGCACTTCAAAATGTTCTAGAGGCCGATAATTGTTTTTTTTTTTGCCAGTTAGTGCAACAATTGTACACTTTACAAACGGAGGGTTTTGAAGTCAGTATCACGTGGGTACCCGGCCATTCTCATATTGAGGGCAACGAAATAGCGGATAACCTCGCAAAAGATGCTGCTAACGGTAAAGGAAAAGCTTACAACATAGCCGTACCAATATCTGATTTGCGTCCTCTGATTCGTTCGACGATACAGGATGACTGGCAAGTCATGTGGACTAACTATGCAAAAATTAAGGCCAAACACTATTTTGGGATACAACCGACTATTTTAAGCAAACCATGGTTTCAGGGAGGGAAATGCACACGACGACATATCATTACAATCATTCGGCTGCGTTTTAACCATGCATTAACGCCGGTGTATTTATTCCGCATAAAACGCCGTGATGATCCCCTGTGTTCATGTTTACTAATGGAGGGTTCCTTAAATCATATTCTCTTTCAATGTCCACAATATGACTATCAACGTGCCTTAATGTTGCGAGATTTACATGATTTAGGTTATGCACTTCCTTTAAATGTTGCCACATTAGTACATACACCTACAATTCCACTGGTTAGTAACATAGTAGCATTTTTCGACAATATTAATTAAACGATTTGAAAGGGTAATCCTTTCCCACGATCCATATTTGTGATCCGGTCATGTGTGTCTATTTGTGGTGAGTCACCAAGGTGGGTCACTTCGGTGTGAAGTCTAATACCATTGTGTCCCCGTATATGTTCCTATGTTTTCCTGATAGGTATATCTCTGCGTTGCGTCATACTCTTGTTTGAGATAACCCGCTACTCACTGGTCTTACGCCTTTTATCGGTAGTCGACGGTTACCCAATGATACACACCACTGCACAGTAGCAATTGGGTAATGAGTTTACTGTGCCCACTACCGTACCAAGAAGAAAGAAGAAGAAGGTTTGATACATCTGACAGGCAGCAAACATCATTCGTATCCCAACCTCCATACGGTGTGCATCTGTGCAGTGAGTTGTATCGGGTGTAGGGAACGTGCTTTGAGTGTTGTGGTGACGTCGGTTTTGTGGTCTGTTCTTTGTTTAGTGTGTTAGTGTCTCGTAAGTGTTTTATCAGGTTCGTACCCTCTACTTTATAGAGGATAACTATTCTTCATGACGTCAGAAAGTGGTGGTAGTCAGATGGGGCGACTCCGGACGAACTAGAACACGTGGAATACGAGGGTGTAGCGTCCGTTGAAAGCATGCTAGTGGTGTCGGAGTCTGAGCTAGTATCAACTCCAACAACTGCCATTACTGAAACATCTCCAGTTATTGCTAAAAAACAGGCATCGTCAAATGACAACCGGAATTATGACAATCACACAGGGCCGTACACGGTGTTCGTGCAAGGTGAGGGAGATCAACATATTGGCAATTTACATCCGATGGCATTGGGCAAACTTTTTTTTCGAAAATAAGATCGCGGGCATAAAGAATATTCAACGCAAAGGACGCAATCGTGTTCAGGTACAATTTCACAAGGCAATAGAAGCGAATTCCTTTTTACAAAATCCCTGATTACCAGCAAAGCACTTGGTCGCCTTTGTCCCGTCCGCCAACGTCCAACGTGTTGGGCTAATTAGGGGCGTCGACACATCATTAACACATGAGGAAATCTTAAAATATATTGATTCGCCAGACCCAATTCTGAGAGTCCAACGTTTTTTTTAGGAAAAAGATGATCAATGACAAGTTAGAATCCCTTCCTACAGGAACAGTGAAAATTTTCTTTAAAACACAACGGCAACCGGATTATGTATCTATTTTAACGTGCTACTAGAGGTAACCTTATTCATATTTTCCCCCATTAGATGTCTGAACTGTCAACGATACGGGCATGTCAAACTACACTGTCGGACTCGCTCCCCAGTTTGCGGTAACTGTGCGCAAGGTCACTCGAAGGATACATGTCAGGAGACTTTTATTAAATGTGCAATTTGTGGTGACAACCATCCGGCAGGCGCCGCACGCTGCCCCGTATTGGAAAAACAGAAGTTCATAAAACGTCAAATGTGTACCGATAATAAATCGTACCACGAAGTTATTACGGCTAACCACAGTGTACCGTTCAATCCTCCTACCCTCCCGCACCAATTTCCGACCTTAGAACAGTCTAATATTACGCGTCAGGAGGTTCCGCCGAGAGAACGAAAGTATACAGAACTAGTGTCCCCAAAGCCGAAAGTGGTGAATCCCATAGGTTACGACCGACGGGCCTATTTAGATATCTTAAAGCAACCGTCTGACAGTGGTGTAGTGGTGGCTTTACAACCCGAGACCATGGGTGCGGAAGTTTCGAAGAAACGGTCTTCTCAAACACCAGGGCACTTCGCGGGACCCGTCGCATGACATCATAGAAGATTTCCAGAAATTACAAGAATTATTAGGGCACAACGCTCAATGGAGCTTTTACGTGAAAAAACTATTGGAAAAAATAGTACCATTACTTCCCAATACCCCTTCCACAAAAAATAATACCTTAGTTAGTAGTAGTCCTGCAGTTGGATAATTTTGATACGTGCTATATGTTACTCCTCCAGTAGAATTGCCTTAGTATTCTAAATAAAAAGCATGAATTATTACATTTAATCCAGGAACCTGATCCGGATATCATATTCATACAAGAATCATGGCTTCGTTCCTCGTATAACTTTTCGATCCCCAACTATCAGGTTGAACGTCATGATGGTCCAGGATATCGTGGCATCATGACGCTTTTCAAAAATAACTTTCGATACACTCCCCTCTCTAATCAAGTTTTTATTCCTAACACATATCATCACACATTCCTTGTGCATGATATCCGTGTAAGTTACATTTATTGTCCCCCGGGTATACAAGGTTCCCGTCGGCAATGGCAGGCATATTTTCGGTTCATACAACAATTTCCTAAACATCTTACAGTGGGGGATTTTAATGCACATCACGATTTATGGGGCTGTGGCCGAATTAATCCCAAAGGACGTCACATCGCTGCAGCTATTCAGGAATTACACCTACATCTCCTCAATGATGGATTACCCACGCGCATTACCCCCCCCCCCCCCATATAGTCCCCAAAGTGCTGTGGAATTAAGTGTTACTACTTTAGACTTGCTTTCACAGCATACACCAGCGCCTAGTAACAGTTTTAATTTTTTATTAGAGAATATCCGAGCCTATTTTAATATATATCACCCTCTAATAAAAACGACAGGTCCTCCGAATAATCGTGGTACCTTACCATCATGGTGGGATCAAGAGTGCGGTCAACTGGTAAGACGGCGCAAGGCGAGTCTAAAAGCTTTTCGACATTATGGCTCTCCAACATCTTAATTGAGATACAAAAGTCTCACCGCGCAAATCCAACGTGTATTTAATCATAAACGACGTGAAGCGTGGAAATTATACATTACCCAATTAAGCAGTACCACATCCCTAAACAGTATTTGGACGGCGATTAAACATTTCTCTAATATTCGAACTATTTCCGCCTCCTCCCAACTTTCGGCGCAGGGATACCATGACCTGTATCATACTTGGACACCGGATATAGTTATTCGTTTGCCTACATCCTGTACCTCTGCTTCACTGGACCGTTTTTCCAGTTTAATGCAGCCTATTACAAGTAGCGAATTACGTCACATATTTCGTCACAAAAAATCATCCAGCCCAGGGATTGATGGGGTGACTTATAAAATGATCGCTCGATTTCCAGTCAACGCGCAGTGTATCATTCTTCAATATATAATTCCATCTTACGCACAAGGACCTTCTCGGAGGATTGGAACGTTTTTCAAACTGTACCGATTCTTAAACCTATGAAAGATGCTCGATTACCGAGTAGTTATCGTGGTATCCTACTTGGATCTTGTTTCCGAAAAATGTTTCTACGTATTCTTCTCCGACGGCATCAATGTTGCCTAGAATATTATAACCTGTTTCCAAAAACCCAATTTGCATTTAGAAAAAATCTTGGTACATCTGACCCCTTAAATATATTCCTTACTGATCTACTCCTAGCAAAAGGAAAGAAAATGCACACAGTAGCTGTGTTCCTTGACCTCTAAAATGCATATGATTCTGTTGATCCATATCTTCTCATTCAATTTCTGAGGGAGCTACAAGCTCCCCTTCCCTTCAGGTGCTTAATACATAATATGCTACGTCATCGTCATATTACTTTAAACTCCCCAGCCGGTGTCTTTGATTTTCAACATACTTCTTATGGTGTTCCGCAGGGAGACGTTCTAAGCGGGCTTTTATACTTAATTTACACCCGTACCATAACGAATAGAATAAGAAGTGATAGCACTGGCCTAGTACGCCTGGTCCGCCGCAGCGCAGCGCTGGCTCCGATCTGTGATGTAAGTTAGCATTGGCGCTTACGAGACTTAAAATCTTGTGACCTGTTTTACATGTTAAAACACCGCAAGATATCCTCATAGGCGCTAATAAGTTCGACATCTCCACTTACTTTACTGTGCCCAATTATAATTTAATAAGTCGTCTCCTGTAATAGTCCAGTTTCGACAATAAGCGAAGACAGAGAGCAAGTTCAAAATGCAATTAGTTTTGCCAGCTATCGGTAAATTAAAAAAAGAACGGAAAAATTAACCTCGCCATCAGAAAGGATTTCTTCACATTGTTACATATTTTACATTCCCTTAACAGACTTGCAACACCGACAAAAAAAAAGCCGTACGAACGCGACTTTCATCTTTACCGTAGATTAATATAAAATTCTATAATAACCATAAATTTCACTCCACAAACACCAAAATCAGTAAACTACCATCATTTCAGAAGAACTTAATATTAAACAGACATAGAAGGCATAGTCATGACCCCTTCATAGAGTAGGCTATTGTCTAAAACTGATCACGCCTCCTGCAGCATTACGGTACATATATGTTTTTTAACACATTGTCTTTTTATTCTTATCCCTTTCTTCACAGAAGTAGTCTTTAATGGCATCAAGAGCATTTTTATTTACACCATACTGGACAAATACTTAGGCAAATTAGGAAAGATATGTGGGACAGAATAGTCTTTCAATCGCCAGTTGGTTCTTGGGAGAAGTAATACTTCCTTCCCTTCTATCACAAATTTGTCAAATTTAACAATTAAATCTTCTGAAAAGTGAGCATCACAGATGTAGGACTTTTCAGTAAGTTCCCTATCCTTCCCTGGTATGGCTCCTTTGCACTTGACAAAACGTTCCTTTTCTTTAGGAGGTTTGAAAAACCGTCTGACCTCTTTACAGGCCCCATAGCTAGATCTGCAGCCTGGTACAAAAGAGCAAGGCATCTTCACTACTCACATTAAGCACTCATGAAAATGTAAGGGCTAACTGCTGTTTACTTACATTAAATAACAATAAAATTAACACACGAAGATAACGTCAACACACGACAAGAAATTACATTCCATTTCAGTTAATGCTTCGTACAATGGCATTTCAGGTATTAATACTATGAAGTAATAGTATAAGCACCTGTATATCAATAAACGTTTGCACAGAACACAACCAAAACACTCCGACCGATTAAATACTTAATATATCGCACATAAACACATAAACATATGTGGAAATCATCAATCTCAAGTCGACTGTAGCACTGCGTAGCGGCGAGTGCCAAACCGATCCGTATTCATTACATGCTATTGAAGGAGAAGAGACCACACGTTATATTCTATTCGTTATGCCCGTACTTTAGAAACAGTCATATTACCGCACGCTCGCATTCTTCAATATGCGGATGACATTCTAATATATTGCACTAGAGAAGAGCTCTCCTACTGTCGCGGGGATATATACCACGCATTATCGCATGCTCATGAGTGGTTACATCAATACGGATTTGAAACATCTGTAGGAAAAAACGCTGCGATGTTCTTTACGCACAAACGAATTTATGACAGTTCTCCTATATTATACCGTCAAGGTCATATTCCGGTGGTGACGAGTGTCAAATACTTAGGGATTCACATTGACAGGAAATTGCAATGGGAGAATAATACGCAATACCTTCAGAGTCATTTCGCCAACAAAATTAATGTTCTAAAGGCACTCACTCGACGCAATTGAGGGGCGGACCCAGAATCATTATTAACGGTTTACCGTAACATCATCCGTTCTGTGATGGATTACAATTCCTTTTTTTTTTTATTCAATGTCCAGCATTAGGCTCCTCCGGTTAGATAGAATACAGTTTTCCGCTTTGCGTATAATTATAGGCGCGCTTAAATCAACCCCCACAGGAGCCCTGTTAGTTGAAACCGGAGAAATGGCACTTCATCATCGGCGTAGATATCTTGCATGTATGTACCTGCTAAGAAAAATTATAACAATATCACCTATCGTCCCTAAATTACAACTATTGGAGGAATATTATACGCGTCGATTATTGCCCACCGATTCTCGTCCAGCTTTACTAACCGCATATTCCATGCTTCAACTGTGCCGCCATAATACCGTATATTAAAAGTCATGCGGTTACCGATATATACTATTCCGTATGCTGCAACGTATTTTCAATCCCATATTCTTCAGAACTCCTTACCCCAAGTACATCAGTCCTTTCAACATCATCCTGTAATCATTCCCAGTATTTTTCGGGAGATAACGAAACCTTTGATCTCCTGCATAATTTTTTATACCGATGGTTCTAAAATGGTTAACCCTTCTCGTGTGGGAGCAGCTTTCTTTGCCCCGGATTTAAAAACCTCATTTCAGTATACTTTACCCCCAGACGTCTCGATATTTACAGCTGAAATTTTTGCCATCCTTCAGACGTGTTTTTATATCAAACAACATACCATTCGTCATTCTTTAATTTGTACGGATTCAATGAGTGTAGTGCAAGCACTTCAAAATGTTCTAGAGGCCGATAATTGGTTTTTATGTCAGTTAGTTCAACAATTGTACACTTTACACACGGAGGGTTTTGAAGTCAGTATCACGTGGGTACCCGGCCATTCTCATATTGAGGGAAACGAAATAGCGGATAAACTCTCCAAAGATGCTGCTAATGGCCAAGGCAAACTTTACAACATTGCCATTCCAATGTCCGATTTGCGTTCTATAATTCGTTCGACGATACAGGACGACTGGCAAGTCACGTGGACTAACTCTGCTAGAATTAAGGCCAAGCACTATTTTGGGTTACAACCGACTATTTTAAACAAACCATGGTTTCAGGGAGGGAAATACACACGACGGCATATCATTACAATCATTCGTCTCCGTTTTAACCATGCATTAACGCCGGTGTATTTATTTCGCATAAAACGACTGACGATCCTCTGTGTTCGTGATTACAAATGGAAGGTTCCCTAAATCATATTCTTTTTCAATGTCTACAATATGACTTTCAACGTGCCTTAATGTTGCGAGGTTTATACGATTTAGGTTATGCCTTTAAATGTTGCCACATTAGTAGATACGCCCACAATTACACTGGTTAGTAACATAGTAGCATTTTTCGATAATATTAATTTAAAGATTTGAATGGTAAATCCTTTCCCATGATCCATATTTGTGGCCCGGTCATGTGTGTGTATGTATAGTGAGTCACCAAGGGGTGTGTTTCTATCTCCCAAAATTTTAATAATGGCACCCCGTGGCGTTAACGAACAGCTGATTCTTCACCTCAAGCACGGCCGACTGAATGCGCTCGTATAGAGCGCAGCTCGTATTTAATCGGCCGTGCCTCAAGTTAAAACGCAATGAGAGTGAAACCGAATTATGATCCGCGTCATCCTGGCTTGTTATTGGCTGACAATTATCACCAGCCAATGGCTGTCCGCTGGCTTGTTTACAATTATCACCAACATGGCGGCGAGAGGAATAGATTTCTACATCAATTAAATTTCTAGAAATCTATTCCAATTCATGACAGTATGAAGTGCAAATCACTTATTGATGAGGAATTGTATGTACGTTTATATTTAAATTGCAGCGTGACACTGTTCATCAAAATTTTTGAAAATAAAAGTACGAATCAACACTCTTGCTAATCAACTGAAAGTTTCTACTACTTTGGATGTAAATCAATTGGCTGTCGTTTCCACCAGTTTTATTCATCATTTCGAAGTACATTCAGTACAGTAACATTTTGTGCACTATAAAACTACATTATTGACCATTGGGTATTGATGTTGCTGTGTGAATATATGACATCTAATTTGTAGGTTATGCCTAAGGCAGATAATTTAAGATCCTTGCTGTATTTATGTACAAATATTATGGTTTAAGGATTAAAAGTGCAATTTGCATCGCCACCCTTTTTTTAAAAATATTGATAGGCCTATGTAGTTTCTCAGTCTGGTAACTTCTTGGATTTGCTTGAGATAGATTTATAGTAATATACTACCTTATTAACCTGCAGGCTGAGTTTTATTTAAAACATGCCCAGGTGCATACAGTAGCATAAGACCTACTGCAGGCTATGTCGATCCTAAATGTAGGCCTATTATAGTGCTCATGTCAAAGGTCGTCCTAAAGCTTGAACTATTGAGGCTTTATTTGCATCAAAGATAATTTCAGCTGAGTCTGGCAAGGCTTCGTAGACTTGGGCGCGACTTCACATTTTCATTTTTCCTATACAGCTTTTGATACCAACCACTTAAATCACAGTGTTTCAAGATTTGCTCTCATTAAACATCACCAACAATTTTTTTTCTTTCCCCCTGGTCATAGGCTGTGTTGGAGTCTACAGAAAATAAAGTTGAGAAATAAAAATATATCTTAGGTTTCTATGACACAGTTGCATTTTATCCTACTATATCTCCACTCAATATACCAATCCTACCAATGTTTCCTAATTCCTCATGCTGCATAAATAAACATGACAGATTACAGCATTAGCAATGATGACAGTAACTTATGATATGCTAAAATGTTTTTAAAAGATGCATAGAAAGTGGCTTGATAAACCCTGTATCATCAATCCATTTAATCATTCCCTCAGAGCTCTAACCAGAAGCTCTTTTTATGTGCAACAGGTATGTAGAATAAACCTCCCTCCCAATAACTTGTAGGCCTAATGTGAACATAATCCATGTTAAGAGCTGTTTCTTGGTTCACAAAAAAACCTACCATTTAAAATCTTGCACATAGGCTATTAATCATATTATGGTGCAATTACCTATGGTAATTTTAAAAATCCTGGCTATCAGCTACTGATTTAAATATTCCAGACATCTTTCTTAACTCCACTTTTACTGACAGCATGTAAGTCCTTACTACTGTCTTTCAAGCCATTGACCAGTTATTTTTTTCATGAGGAACTATTTTAGTCATTCTCTATGTGAAACACACTTGATGACAACTGCCTGGAACACTCTGGTGTTTTTTCTTGTGTCGCTTCTCTGGTTGCCTACGACACTTCCTAATTATTAACAGAATGTTTCATTGAATTGTTGTATCCATTTGACCAACTGGTGATATATTATGGCTTGCTTTAATATTCCTATGATACACTTTTAGATCCCATACATTAATGAAATATACAATAACATAGGCTGACATGTTGAACCAATCTCCCATTCCCTAACACTCCCAACTAATGGGACATAAGCTACCTAGTGGTTGGTCTCACATTGCTTCCATCTACATGTACCGTACTAGGTCTAGTAGTACCATAGGTATTGTGACTTTCTCCAACTCCGTCGAGGAAACTAATTCTGTACTAAGATCTGGAATGGGGTACACTGTCCCACTAGGACAATCAAGGACAACTTGAACCATTCAAGTGATTTTTCTATTTCATTTTACCAACTAACCAGGTGCCTGGAAATGCTAGTGAAGGAGGGAGCGAAGTAGGCTAGCCTACTGGTATTCACCATTCAGAGAACATTCTCAGTGACTTGTCTATGCATAGGCCTATGACACAATTTTAAGAAATTGATACAGTAGTCACAGAACACTAATGGTGCCCAGTACTCACAGCTTAGCATAGGACGGAGTGGATTCCAGCCACAGATTAACTCGTGATCTGTCAACGGGTTTTCAAACAGATTGAGCACACACCCAAGTACAGGGGTCTTGACCATGATGTTCCAAGCCTCTAAATGAAACACTCCTCTTTAAGACTTTCTGGTTTTGCATCCATGGTCGATCAACATTCTCCTGATCTCAGTGTTCTCAAGTTTCTGTTGGTTATGGACATGTTTTTATCCTGACAACTTCATATTTAAGGGGTTGGGGTACATGCCCTATTCTTAATTAGTTCAGCATAATATCATTGAATCCCCTTAAGAAAAATAGGGAACATCCATGTGTTATTTGCCCATAGGAAAGGGAGAATTAAAAAAAACTGAACATCTAGGGACATTGATGCAGATGACTCCGAGTAAGTAGGCTAGATCAAAATGAACATTTTTCAGTGTTGCCTTAATAAAGGTTGATAACTTTCTACCGTTCAACATGAATAGGCCTATATTGGATGGGAAATATTTTTATTATTTGCAGAGATTACAAGGATGACTTGTTGATGTATCATTATTTTGTTAAGCGAACGTAAGTTCCAAGTCCATATTGTGTTGGAACCCATATTTCAGTGTTGCTTTAGTAAACGAAATATTTAATGTCTTTCAGTCGGTCAACACGTTTGCACGTAATGGTATTTAGCATTATTCCCAAAACCAGAAAGAAAACTGTACGTGCAGGCCTAACTTGTCAAATCAATCATACCTACAAGACAACAAAAATGCTCTATGAAAAACTATTAAAACCCCATAGTGGTAGTCAAAAATAATCTCAATCCAACGCCACTATTTCGCGAAGGTGCAGAAAAATCTTAATAAAGTACAGCTATTCGTGATAAACCGCTAAATGAGTGATAGGCCCCCGAAATAGAACTATTCATCTGAATGACTACAAGATAACGAGATTGCCAAAAAACACAATGCCACCCACAAATCTATAGAAGGCAACACTAAAAATGGCTTATCTAATCCACAAGTCACATTAATATTTGTCATTTAAGTAACTTAGGTTATGTTAAATTGAGGTTAATGGCGAAATTGATTGCGGCTGTGTGGCGGGAAGGACCCAATAAGTGCTCAGCCAATCAGGGACGTTTTGATTGGCGACCATTCTCGGAAAAATTTTAGATAGTTTTGATTCACTCGTGTTCGTTAAGCCCCCACCCTAGGCCGTGCCGGGCAGCATTATCCTAACATGAAGGCTACAGTGGCATTCAGCCAGCTATAATGAGGCCTATTACACTCTTCCTGGACAATGAAGAATGTAATTTTATTGTATTATAATTATTAATATTAATAATACTGTAGAATGAAAATTATAGGATATACTAGTTTTCCCACAGAGCACTTGTCCTCTCTTTGCATGAGCAACAAAAATTCTGTTTGTGCATGCTTAACATTTAAACCCAAGGAGTAGCCTAGCTGTTTACTGAAGTTGCAAGTTTTCACTCAGATATCAATATTTCTTGTCCAGTCATTGTCCAACATCTTTACAATTACAATGTTATAGTTATGTATGACGATTATTCGCTAACAGAATGCCACTTGTTATTAGGACGGACTCCTGTAGTCTCGAGGTACATATTGAGACTTCAGATCTAGAAGGGCTGGCTTCAATTCCTAGCTCTGCCAAGACATTTAAGTTTGGTCTGAGGGTTGAAATGGGGTACACTCACCCTCATGAGGCAGACCTGAGATGAGATGGGTTTGCAACTCAGCCATCACAGAAATGGTTTTCTAATGGTTTCCACCTCTATGCCACGGAGGTTCCTAAATTGAGACCACGACCACCTCCTTCCGAATCCCAGCGTCCATTACAAATAAACATACACTTGCAGCCATCACAATGACACATTTTATCATTAGAGATTCCTCACACACATGCCCTGAGTAAACAGGGTTACATGATCATGATGTAGTAAAGCCTCTTAATGACGCAACAACATTGACTGGCATGCTAACGTGAACAATATTTTTCTATTACAGGTTTGCTATTTGTGTGGCCCTACCGTATGATAACAGTTCTCTACTGGGACAATGGCTTGGCGCTCTTTTTTTAATGAAAATGTTCTGTTGAATTATTATCTGTAAAAGCTAAAAAAGAATATACAGTATATCGCAGCATAATAACTAATTTTAGTCTCATGTTAACCTTCAGAATTCCTTATCTGCATCCTGATTCCTTTCAGTATCATAATTCATTCGACAGTGGTTAATTACTTAATATGTTTTATTGGATGTGTGTAATTTGTATTGGTGATGGCCATGTATTCATATTAGTGTGCTGCAATCCTTTCTTGATAAGCTTGTAGGCCTAATAGGGTGTATTAATTTGTAAATTTGGTCAGCACCTGAGGTGAACTAAACAGTTCTTCACAATGTTATTTATATTATTGTGCCACTGGATAACCCTACCTAAGGACTGGAGAGAACCCACAACTGTTAACACTGGTGGCAACTAAACCACTCTTCTACCTGTTTGGTATTATATTGTAACATATTACTGTAGAGTGGATGATTGCTATGCAGCTAGTTTCACAAGGCATGGGTGAAAATCCAACCACCATGTTATTAAAAAAACTAAAAAGCAATGTCATTGATGGAAAAAATAATAAAAACAGCATATACTACTAGAAAAGTAAAGGGATAGGTTGGAGGGGCGGGGGGGGGGGGAGGAGGAGGGCTGCCGCGGTACAGGTTTCAAATCGCCCGCGTTTGAAATTTAGTACGCTGAGCCGCCGACAGGTAGCAGGCTGAGACGGCGGATGACGTCATCCTGGCAGTTGTAATCGGAATCGAATTTTAAGCCTCAGTTACCGTTCTATATTGTTCTGTGCGGCGAACAAAATGGCGGCTTAACGAACACGACGGGGTGCCATTATTAAAATTTTGGGAGATAGAAACACAGCCAAGGTGGGTCACTTCGGTGTGAAGAGTAAAGGCTGGTTCACAATTGGCCCGGGAACGAGAACCAGAACGAGAACGTAAACGAAAACGCGAAGCTTGCCGGGGCCCCGGTTCACAATTAGCCCGGGAACGTGAACTTGTGCATGCGCGCGCAATCAGGTATAGCGTAATAATATTATAACAATCAGGAAGCGCCCACTAATAAACACCAATTACACAACTGAAAGCCTTCAGAGGGTTATAATAACTTTATTAAACACACATTGTGCGCTTTAGAGAAGCAAGTTTAGAAAGCAAATTCACAGGTTATGTTTACAACGCTGGCTACTCCTTCCGTCCTGCGCATGTGCAGGTACAACGTTTCTGATTGGCCCCGGGAAGCTCTGAGAACGTCAAACATGAAACTTGACCATGGGCGTGTTCCTATCTCCCAAAATTTTAATAATGGCACCCCGTGGCGTTAACGAACAGCTGATCCGAAATCTCAAGTTAAAACGCAATGAGAGTGAAACGCGAATTATGATCCGCGTCATCCTGGCTTGTTATTGGCTGGCAATTATTACCAGCCATTGGCTGCCCGCGGGTTTGTTTACAATTATCACCAACATGGTGGCGAGAGGAATAGATTTCTACATCAATTAAATTGCTAGAAATCTATTCCATTTCATGCCAGTATGAAGTGCAAATCACTTATTGATGAGGAATTGTATGTGCGTTTATATTTAAATTGACGCGTGACACTGTTCATCAAAATTTGTGAAAATAAAAGTACAAATCATCACTCTTGCCAATCAACTGAAAGTTTCTACTACTTTGGATGTAATGGATGTAAATCAATTGGCTGTCGTTTCTACCAGTTTTATTCATCAGTTCGAAATACATTCAGTACAATAACCTTTTGTGCACTATAAAACTACATTATAGACCATTGCATATTGATGTTGCTGTCTGCTTATATTTACCAATTTCATGAAATGTAATTTGTAGGTTATGCCTAATAAGGCATATAATTTAAGTGGCCGTTTGTAATGTGAAGTCCTTACTGTATTTATGTACAAATATTATGGTTTAACTAATGAAGCAAGGATTAAAAGTGCAGTTTGCACTGCCACCCTTTTTTTGTTTAAATATTGATACGTAGTTTCTCAGTCTGGTAACTTCTTGAATTTGCTTGAGATAGATTTATAGTAATATACTACCTTATTAACCTGCAGGCTGAGTTTTTTTAAACATGCCCAGGTGCATACAGTAGCACAAGACCTACTGCAGGCTATGTCGATCCTAAATGTAGGCCTATTATAGTGCTCATGTCAAAGGTCGTCCTAAAGTTATAACTATTGAGACTTGATTTGCATCGAAGATAATTTCAGCCGAGTCTGGCAAAGCTTCATAAACTTGGGCGTGACTTCACATTTTCATTTTTCCTATACAGCTTTTGATACCAACCACTTAAATCACAGTATTTCAAGATTTGCTCTCATTAAACATCACCAACACTTTTTTTCCCCCTGGTGGTGGGCTGTGTTGGAGTCTACAGAAAATAAAGTTGAGAAATAAAAATACATCTTAGGTTTCCATGACACAGTTGCATTTTATCCTACTATATATCCACTCAATATACCAATCCTACCAATGTTTCCTAATTCCTCATTCTGCATAAATAAACATGACAGATTACAGCATTAGCAATGATGACAGTAATTTATGAATTGTTAAAATGTTTTTAAAAGATGCATAGAAAGAGGCTTGATAAATCCTGTATCATCAAACCATTTAAACATTTCCACAGAGCTCTAATCAGAAACTCATTTTATGTGCAACAGGTATGTAAAATAAACCTCCCTCCCAATAACTTGTAGGCCTAACCTGAACATAATCCATCTTAAGAGCTGTTTTTTGGTTCACAGGAAAACCTACCATTTAAAATCTTGCACATACCGGTAGGCTACTAATCATATTAAGGTGCAATTAACTAGGGTAATTTTAAAAATCATGGCCATCAACTACTGATTTAAATATTCCAGACATCTTTCTTAACTCCACTTTTACTGACAGCATGTAAGTCCTTACTAATGTCTTTCAAGCCATTGACCAGTTGTTTTTTCCATGAGGAACCATTTTAGTCATTCTTCTCTATGTGAAATACAGTTGATGACAACTGCCTGGAAGACTCAGGTGTTTTTTCTTGTGTCGCTTCTCTGGTTGCCTAACACTTCCTAATTATTAACAGAATGTTTCATTGAATTGTTGTATCCAATTGACCAACTGGTAATATATTATGGTTTGCTTTAATATTCCTATGATACACTTTTAGATCTCATATATTAATGAAATATACAACAACATAGGCTGAAATGTTGAACCAATCTCCCATTCCCCAACACTCCCAACTAATGGGACATAAGCTACCTAGTGGTTGGTCTCACAATGCTTCCATCTAGTAGTACCATACGTATTGTGACTGTTTCTCCAACTCTGTCAAGGAAACTAATTCTGAACTAAGATCTGGAATGGGGTACACTGTCCCTCGAGGGCAATCAAGGACAACTTGAATCATTCAAGTGATTTTTCTATTTCATTTTACCAACTAACCAGGTGCCTGGAAATGCTGGTGAAGGAGGCAGCTAAGTAGGCTAGCCTACTGGTATTCACCATTCAGACAACATTCTCAGCGACTTGTCTATGCATAGGCCTATGACACAATTTTCAGAAATTGATACAGTAGTCACAGAACACTAATGGTGCCCAGTATGCACAGCTTAGCATAGGACGGAGTGGATTCCAGCCACAGATTAACTTATGATCTGTCAACGGGTTTTCAAACAAATTGAGCACACACCCAAGTACAGGGGTCTTGACCATGATGTTCCAAGCCTCTAAATGAAACACTCCTCTTTAAGACTTTCTGGTCTTGCATCCATGGTCGATCAACATTCTCCTGATCTGTGTTCTCAAGTTTCTGATGGTTATGGACATTATTTTTATCCTGATACATGCCCTATTCTTAATTAGTTCAGCATAAGATCATTGAATCCCCTTAAGAAAAATAGGGAACATCCATGTGTTATTTGACCATAGAAAGGGAGAATTTAAAAAACTGAACATCTAGGGACATTGATGCAGATGACTCCGAGTAAGTAGGCTAGATCAAAATGAACATTTTTCAGTGTTGCCTTAATAAAGGTTGATAACTTTCTACCGTTCAACATGAATAGGCCTATATTGGATGGGAAATATTTTTATTATTTGCAGAGATTACAAGGATGACTTGTTGATGTATCGTTATTTTGTTAAGCGAACATAAGTTCCAAGTCCATATCGTGTTGGAACCCATATTTCAGTGCTGCCTTAGTAAACGAAATATTCAATTCCTTTCAGTCGGTCAACACGGTTGCACTTAATGTTAATGAGATTGAGCATTATTCCAAAAACCAGAAAAAAAACTGTAGGCTACATGCAGACCTAACTTGTCAAATCAATCATGCCTACAAGACAACAAAAATGCTCTATGAAAAACTATTAAAACCCCATAATGGTAGTCAAAAATAATCTCAAACCACCGCCACTATTTCGCGAAGGTGCAGAAAAATCTTACTATAGTACAGCTATTCGTAATAGTTGCTACTGTTGTGATAAACCGGTACTGAGTGATAGGCCCCCGAAATATAACTTTTATCTTAATGTCTACAAGATAACGAGATTGCCAAAAAAACACAAATCTATAGAAGGCAACACTAAAAATGGCTTATCTAATCCACAAGTCACCCACCCTTCACCAACATTATTAATATTTGTAATTTAAGTAACTTAGGTTATGTTAAATTGAGGTTAATGGCGGATTTGATTGCGGCTGTGTGGCGGGAAGGACCCAATAAGTGCTCAGTCAATCAGGGACGTTTTGATTGGAGACCATGCTCGGAAAAATTTTAGATCGTTTTGATTCTCAGGGCTTCGTTAAGCCCCCACCCTAGGCCGTTATCGTGTCCAAAATGGCGGCTTAACGAACACGACGGGGTGCCATTATTAAAATTTTGGGAGATAGAAACACAGCCCATGTTTCCCGTTGGCCTTCCCGTGCTACTTTTAGCTTCTCGTTCCCGGAGATTCGTTGTGAACTGACCCATAAGGTAGCGTGCATTTCAACTTCCTTCTCGTTCTGGTTCTCGTTCCCGGGCTTTAAGTTCCATTTGTGTCCTCGTCTCTATTCCTTTGTTTTTCCTCATATGTATCTCTCTGCGTTGCGTCATACTCTTGTTTGCGAATCCCCGCTACTCACTGATCTTAAGGTTTCAATCGGGAGTCGACGGCTACCCAATGATACATACCAACGCACATTAGCAATTGGATAAAGGTTTACTGTGCCCACTACCGTACCAAATAGAAGAAGAAGAAGAAAGAAGGCAGCAAACATTCAAACAGGCATTCCATGTGTTATACGCTATGATCAGGTAATATATACGCATCTCCCGGCTCGATTGTGGTTTTATAGGTGAGTAAAATAATTAACAGTATATGATGTGTTGTGCGCTGCACGCATTGCGCTTTAAGGCCGTACGGCACTTGTGGAATGTCAGTGTACTCAACTGAAATACCTGAAATAAACGTAACAAAGCGCACTTCACTACAAAATAGAAAACTTCTGTGGTCCACTGGCCACTTGGAAATTGACAAGATTTGGGAGTGTTGCATGTCAATAATGCCATTCCAGTACCTCAAACCAGAATTAAATTTCTTGGCAGAGCCACAAGCTAGCCAAGCATGCTATCCAAAACACTATAAGGCGTGCGCAGTATTCAGAGTTCGATTCCCGGCTTTGCCAAAGACATTCTGGTTTGCGGTTTGGAAACAGAATCGTTGAAATGCTTCAAAGACTTGCACCAGTAGGTTACATGACTTTACGTTACTAAACCTAAATAACAATCAATTGAGTTCTCTCATAAGTATCGATCGACTGAAGAACAAGTTTAAATAATATCTAACAAGGCATCACCGAACAAATGGCATTAATTCTGGAAGAGATCAAATCCGGACTTTTAAACTTCTGCTTGGCTAATTATTATTAATAATATATCATTTTCATACCCTCTTGGGAGTCATTACCTATTGAATTTATTGTCAATTATCATTACTACACCAGAAATATGTGCTAAATTATGTAAATGTGTTTTTATTTGTTGCTCATTCAAACAACGGCAGCCATGTTTCCCAGGTGCATGAGTTTGTTTCAACCACTGCCGGCTGGATCGCAACACTCCTGGTTGCTTTAAACTGCCTGCCCATTCGACACTCACAGGCGTACAAGATATATGCATTAATTCACCGCTAGGTGCAGCACCAAGGCACTGAGATTGCCGCGGCTTTTTAAAGGGGAAGATACCTGAAACGAAGTATTGTTATGTTTGGAGGCTTAATATCGAGATTGACGGACGTGAAAACATTACACTAAGTTAGTTCCTTTGTTATTCTAACATCTAAAAGTGTTCAGACACATACTTACGGGCAAATTTTCAATATAAGGGAAAGCAAAAATACATGTGGTGGAGGCGATTGTTTTTAAGGGGCGAAATGTCTAGCTCATTTTCCCGTAATTATGCAGACGACAATAAAAATATAACTACTTCTAACTGACTTAAATCTATTACATACTTGGCGAGATGAAAAGAAAAGGGTAATTCTGCACGCCGTGAGAATATGCCTTTTTGTAACTTTTAACGAGGTATATTATTGAAAATATAGGATTTATGATTTACATACCTTTCTTGGAGTTGTTGGGAGTCGTTTCACAATCTCAACTACAACTGCCGCACCTCAATAATGTGTTTTTTTATGAAAATAAATAATTTTTATCGTGTTCGTTTCACTACGGACGCCATCTTGGACACTCGACAGACGGAAATGTGACTACGTTACCAACATGTCGCATACAAAATTCACCATTCACCATTTCACACGTAAAGACGTAAAGTACTGCCTGGCCGAAAATTACTGCTAGTACCACAAGCAAGGGGGTCTGGGGCCTAAGCCCCAGGTTAGGTTTGGTTTTGTATGTAAAACATTAATAAGATACAATTTATGAAGTAATTTCACATGCCACACAATCCATGGTTAAAGTACGACTGACGATTTGGATTTGGCGCAATTATAAATTACATTATCGACGCTCATTTGTTTCTTTGTATACACGGTGCGAGATAGTACCAAACGCGCGGGGTTGGCATTCCTGACATAGTGACAAGATGTCTACCAGATACTTCGGGCTTTGCGACATTGTGGTCATGTAGCCCCATGTACTTGGGTGTGAGGTGAATTTGTCTGATAACCTGTCTTATTGGGATGGCTGTATTATACATTTTTACAGAATTTTTGGACTGATTGTTTATTTTTTTACTTATTTATTTACTTACAAATTTACCGACAGTAGTGGCTACGCTGGCTAAAGCGCAGCATTAGGTCATGGGGCCAAGCTCTCTGCTGACTCGGTAGACGCGTGGGTTCGAGCCCCACCGTCGGCCGTCCTTGAAATGGTTTTCCGTGGTTTCCCATTTTCAACACCAGGTAAATGCTGGGACGGTACCTACTGACAGGCCATGGCCACTTCCTTCCACATCCTTGCCCAGTTTCATTCACCATCATTCATTTCATCTCTCATTAACTCCTCTCATGAGGTTGGCGTCAGGAAGGGCATCCGGCCGTAAAAACCATCGCCACAAAGTCTTCCATCTCATCCCCGACCCCGTTGGAAAACTCATTTACTTATTTATTTACTTATTTGTTTATTTACTTACATATTTATTTACTTATTTACTTACACATTTATTTATTTAATTATTTATTTTCTTATTTATTTTTTACTTATTTACTTACTTATTTATTTGCTTATTTATTCACTTATTTACTTATTTACTTACACATTTATTTATTTAATTATTTATTTTCTTATTTATTTGTTTACTTATTTATTTAATTATTTATTTTCTTATTTATTTGTTTACTTATTTATTTACTTGTTTATTTGCTTATTTATTCACTTACATATTTCTTAAATGATTTATTTACTTACATATTTACTACTTACATATTTATTGTCTCACGTATTTACTCAATCATTCATTCATGTACCGGTATGTATTTATTTGTTTATTTGCTTCCCCTGCGTCACCTCTGGAAATGGCACGTAACCACATCCCACGCAGTGAATTGTCCGATGGTATCTCATGAAATGAGATTCCCCGGTGTTCTAACTTGCCCTGTTCTGATTTACAAAAGGGCACGCAGCAGTACAGCATTATAAAATCATTCAGAATACATTCCAAACACAACTGCTCCATTAACATCAATACAAAACTTATGCCTGCCACAGTGCCTAGGTGCTGCTTCCTAGCGCCTTTATTTGGAAACGAGGTTGTACGCTCAAAACAATGCTGTAATCGTCAAATGGGCAGGCAGTTTAAAGCAACCAGGAGGGGTGCGATCCAGCCGGCAGTGGTTTCAACTGTTACTCAGGTGCTCACACTGATGTCACATTACTGTTGCCAACATGTGGGATACAAAATACACCACACAAGACACGTAATATTGTAATTACGTGAAATAGCATTAAGTGGCAAAATCATTGGCCTGGATAAAGATTATTGATGCGCAAGTACCTACCCCCACTGTGCGTGACAAAAACCAGGGGTGTATATATTAGCTACCTAGTAATTACTGGTCTAGGCAAAACCATGGGGGCTCTCGTGTAGTATACGTTGCCCGATTCGAAAGTGCGTTATTTTACTTAGTAGCACTCTGAAAATGGTCTGTAATTACTCTGCCACGTTATTTAAGCCATTTCCCATTAACAACCACCGCGTAAACACTTCCAACATTAACTTTCAAGTAATAAACTTATCAAAAAGCACGTCGCCATGTTTGATTACGTAATGCTGCCAACTTACTGATTGTACTACTAGGCAAAACCATTGGCCTGGATAAAGATTATTGATGCGTGACTACCCCCACTGTGCGTGACAAAAACCAGGGGTGGTCTGGAAACAATAATGTTGGCACTCGGAAAAAATACAGTAACACTCTTTAGCGATAAAATATTCAACTCCTGTAGGCCTATATTAGTAACATATTATATTTTCTATAGAAAATTTTTCGGATTTTAATGGCGCCGGGCAACGTATACTACACGAGTTCCACCATGGGTTTGGACAATACCGGCTATACAGTAGTATCATATGCGTGGGATTGACAATACTGTATTTTTGCATAATTCATCCATATAATGACGGACTTACTTGGAATTTTATCTATATAAGTCATGATCTAAAATGGGGACAGACGGTGGGTGGGTTATAGACAGCGGAGGAGTAAACATATATTACTACAACATTTCAATATTTTTAATAGATCTTTACCATAGGGATTTTGGCTAATTTCAGTGCCAGTAGTTTAAGATATTTTTTCCCCCCAGGATTTGGTCTCCTCCAGTGTTACCATTTCAATTTTAAACTGCAATGAGTTCTGTTCAACTCAAAATCCCTTTTCTAGAAATTCATCAATTGCAGTGACAGCAGGTAGTAAGGTTGCAGTATTGTGCAATGACCAGATGCCAACAGTATAGGAGCGTTATTACTAGTGCATGAAACAGGAACCTGACTTTCACAGTTTCACTTACATGGTAAGTGATAATATTTGATTTTCATACCTTTTCAGGGGTTCCATGGGATATTACCTATTGAAATTGTCCTTCATTATGACTAATATACTGGAAATATGTGCTCAATTACGTAATCATGTGCGTTTCTTTTTGAATTTCAACTACGGCGGCCATATTGCTCACTCCAGCTGCGTGAGACATAATGAGATATGACGAGACATTGATGCCACGGCAGTGTGCCCAACATGTAAGATATAAAGTACACCACCACTAAGAAATATGGACGCGTTAGGCTGCAACCAGTCAAAATCATTGAATTGGACGCGTTAGGCTGTAACCATTGTCAAAATCATTGATCTGGACGTGTTAGGCTGTAACCATTGTCAAAACGATTGATCTGGACGTGTTAGGCTGTAACCATTGTCAAAACCATTGGTCTGGACGCGTTAGGCTATAACCATTGTCAAAAACCATTGGATTGGACAAAACGGAGGTTAGGTTAGGTCCGGTTTAGGTGCGGCCAAAGGCCGTGGGAAGCTAGCGGGGCAAGGTTTACAAAAAACCATTGATCTGGCCGGGTTAGGCTGTAACCATTGTCAAAACCATTGGGTTGGACAAAATGAACGTTAGGTTAGGTCCGGTGTAGATCTGGGTGGGTTAGGCTGTAACCATTGTCAAAACCATTGGATTGGACAAAATGAGGGTTAGGCTAGGCGTAATCTTCACACAAAAAATTATGAATTAAGATTGGCGTTCTTTTGTTTTAGAAAACCGCCTAAATTAGTACCGTATGCGTGGGGTTGGCACTACTGTTCCAACGTCGAAAATGGATGCCATAGCTGGATTTTTTGCTATATAAGTCATGTTATTATTAGGGAGGGTTGGTGGGTTATGGACAGCTGAGGAGTGAACTACATCATTCCCAGATCAATTTTGAATCATTAGAAAAGGTATTTATTGCAAATTTCACAAGTTATTATTTTTTCCCCTTAGGTTCATGTCTCCTGCACTGTTACCGGAGCGTTTGCTGTGAGGTCATTGCCACGCTCGAGCACCGACCAGATATCAATAGTAGAGAGTATGGCGGAGATGCTAGACTGAATACGGTAAGTCCTATGTTAACAGTTAACTCAACTGGTCGTTGCCCGCTGATTGCAACAAGAGACGAGTGGGGTGTGCAAATATATCCCAGATGCTCCGTCTACTGCCGAAACCATTGTCTTCCTATGTAATTTGTGTGTGAGTGAGACAGTTGTGGTTCTTTCTCGACCACGTATATAGCTTATGCTGTTTTCTTCTTGTGAAGTTATCAGTTTGGCATCTTCTCTGGGTGAAGCAGTCTTTTAACCTTAGTGAAAGTAGTGCAACTCCCAGAACAATTATCTGCCACTGATCTGTTGTATGAAAGTCGTCCATGTTAAGCCATTTTGATCAGACAGTTTTCATTTTTGTATTATTAAGATTTCTAATTGAGCATGAAATATTGTAATAATAAATTTAAAAAAAACAGCATTGTCAAAAATATGACTTAGATGGGAGTAGTATAGATCGCAATTCATTACCCTACAATATTTCCCTAGACACAAAATGGTGGCATCCTTGACCTCATGGAAGATGCTTAAGGTTTAAACGATGCACACAAGTTAATGCTGTGTGTCACTGTGTTCATAAGGCTTTACATACAAAAACAAACCTAACTTGGAGCTAACGCCCCAGAACCCCTTGCTTATAGTACAAGCAGTAATTTTTGCCGAGATAGTCTAACCTAGCAGCGACCAATGGTTTCACCCAGACCGTCATCTACTATTTAGCGACCAATGGCTTCGTCTCACCATGGCTTTAGAAGAGTACAGTGCAACTTTTCCATTAAATTGAACAACTAAAAGTAATTTATGAACATTCGTAACTCGCCACCACACCACGCACTGGAGCACTTCACTACATCGGCATATAACAACGCACTGTTTAAAACCTCACACAGCTGACAATATGGCCCCAATTCAAGCTAAAACATCAAACGAACATCAACGTCCGCACGTCATGATGTCATCGACTACACTAAAAACTTCCCCTAGACACATACATATTTCAATGAAACTCAGTAGAGATATAGAAGGCCTACCATTTTGTCAGATCTTGCCCGTGCCCTTCAAATTTAAGGGGAGGTATGACTGAAATTTGAAACTTCTACAGTTTTCATGATATCAGTACCAAATTTTAAATACACGTGTAGATAGATATCAGTATATCATGTACCAGGTTTAATACATTTATGCCTGCTGGTTCTCAAAATATCCTTGTTTTTAGTACATAATAATTAGTCGCTTGCAAAATGCTCCTTGCGATGCAATTTTCAGGCTGCTGAACTGAACTTTGGTAAGAATGTTCCTTGCTAGTATATTAACAGTATTTGCCCTCAACTTTAAAATCTGTTGAATATTGAACTGTCTAGAATTTTTCTAAATTAGTTTTTATTTTATTTTAAATTAATACTGCAACATTCAAATTTAACAAGCCAAAAAAAAATACTAATGTACATTTGACATAAAAAAGGAGCATCACGATCCACACTGCTTACAACACTCGATTCTTAGCGGAGTATTTGAAAAGAACTACGAAGTAAAATCTAGGCCTAAAACAAATATTCTGCAGTACTGCAAGTGAGTGGGCGTGCACCAGAGCATTAAATACCCATGCAGCACCTTTTAACAATGGCTACCACGGGTCAAATAAATGGCGCATAGAAAAAAATATACCATTTTCTGATAGAGCACACATTGTAATATTTTATTTTTAATAAAAATAAAAATGACTTTTTTCCACAAGATATCAAATATTTCAGTCATACCTCGCCTTAGAGGAGAAACGCTTGGTTTACCTTGAGCGCCACATTCAGTTGACATTTGCAGGGTTCGTACAGTAGGCTAAACAGGTTACCAAGAGTCACATACATGAACTTGCCATACAAAATATCAGGCTGATATCAGTAAGGGTTTTATAGATATAGAATGCCAGTGAATTATTTCGCGCGGCCACCAGGTTGGATTGGTGAAAAGTACAGGCGAGGTATGACTGAAATATTTGATATTTTGTTGAAAAAAGTCATTTTTATTTTTATTAAAAATAAAATATTACAATGTGTGCTCTATCAGAAAATGGTATATTTTTTTCTATGCGCCATTTATTTGACCCGTGGTAGCCATTTTTAAAAGGTGCTGCATGGGTATTTAATGCTCTGGAGCACGCCCACTCGCTTGCAGTACTGCAGAATATTTGTTTTAGGCCTAGATTTTACTTCGTAGTTCTTCTCAAATACTCCGCTAAGAATCGAGTGTTGGAAGCGGTGTGGATCGTGATGCTCCTTTGTCTGCTTGTGTTCAAAACAGAGACTAAGTTCCACAGCGATTTAGAAATTATTCTCTAAGAATCTTGTAACTTGTAAAATTATTTCAAGTGTTGTGTTGAATGATTACCTTATTTTTGGCCAGGAATTCTAAGTGAATGATGTTTTAATATGTGAAATATTAGATTTAAATATGTTGAGTATTACAACATGGTTGCTTAGTGTTTGTAAACAGTACAACGTGTTGGTGTACAAATACAAAGTGTGAAAAATTGTTTGTGCGCGTTGGAAATTGTGTTGAATTGTGATTTGTGTTTCTTTATTCATCATGGGGCGACTATCTACTCCCAGAAGTAGTTATAGAAAGCCAAAGAAATGCCCTTCGAAGAAAAGTATTGCAGGTAAATTGTCCTATGAGAAATCTCAAAACTTAGGCCTGGATGTAGGCCAGGCTGAAAACACAAATGAGAAACTACAGTGTAATTTAGATACAAAATGTATTTCTAGTGCAGCATCTGTCAGTGGTTTGAGCTCTGTAGCAGAACAAAATTATGATATTTCTAGCAGTGAGAGAAAATTAAATTCATTTTCAGAATGCTCAACACAGTATGGGCCCCCAATTATAAATGATGGTCCTGTGATTTATACCTTAGTTCACACAAGTGTATGGGATAATCTCATGAAAGATTTACTATGTAGTGAATGTCAGACGAAGTCTGTGGTAGTTGAATTTAGAGAAAGTCATGGTTTCTGCAGCAAAATAGTAGTCAAGTGTAGGAACTGTGGGTATGTGGCTGCTAGTGAGTATAGTTCTCCTCGAATATCCAGTTCACAGAGTCATTTCATGTGAATAAAACTATAGTGGAGACATTTAGTGCCATAGGAAAAGGTCATCAAGCAGTGCAGAAATTCTCTTCTAACATGGGCATGACTACTCTCGGAAAGAGACCTTATGCTAAACATTTGAACTTGTTAGTGGATGAGGGGAAAATATATAAGAAAGAGGTCCTTCGTATGGCAGCTGATGCAGTTCGCAAAGCTCATAATGGGGATGACAATGAAATAATTGACATTGGTATTTCCGACGATGCCACGTGGCATAAACGAGGGCACAGTTCTAACTATGGGGTTGGCTTTGCTATTGACATCCAAACAGGCATTATATTAGATTATGAGGTACTGTCAAAATGCTGTGTTGATTGTAAAAGGACTGAGAAGGAACTGGGTAAAAATAGTGTAGAGTTTGACATTTGGTTCAATGGGCATAAGGCTTCAGGGGAATGCCAGAGAAATTTCAATGGCTCACCCAATGCCATGGAGAAAGACATTGGGGAAATTATTTGGAAAAGATCTATTGCTGACCGAGGGGTGAGGTACACTACGATGTTGTCTGATGGTGATGCCAAAACCCATGCCCATTTGAATGCTCTTCAAGTGTATGGTCCTCAGCAAGTCATCGAAAAAGAGGAGTGCATCAATCATGTGGCTAAACCACTTGGTAATGCACTTCGGAACATTGTTAAGGAGTGGAAGGTTAAAGGTGTCACTCTGGGGGGTCGTAAAGAAGGCAGTTTAAAAGAGACCACCATTACAAAGCTTACAAACTACTACAGGCATGCCATTGCTAGTAATATTCCTGATGTTATTGAAATGAAGAGGGCAGTTTATGCCACTCTTAGACACTGCATGTCCACAGACACTAAGCCCCAACATGGAACATGTCCAAAATCTTTAACATCATGGTGTTTTTATAATCGACAAATTGCGGAAGGGAAACCAGTGGATAGCCATAGTAAAATGAGTTGTAAATTAAGTCCTACAGTAGTTTTAAAAATCATGCCAGCATACCGCAGGCTTGCATCAGATCAGCTGTTACAACGTTGCACCCAAGGGAGAACACAAAATGCGAACGGATGTCTTCATAGTGTTGTTTGGACGAAATGCCCCAAGGAAGTTTTTGTATCAAGGAAAAAACTTGAACTTGCTGTCCTTAAGGCAGTCAGCGAGTTCAACATGGGTTGTCTCAAAACACTGGAAATTGTTCATTCTGTCCGAGGGGAAACTATATCTGCTTGTGCGGTCTTGGGCAGCTAAAGTCAGGATATGCGGCGTGTCACCTTGAGTAAAAAAAGATCAAATCACCAAAAACAATCCAGGAAACTACAAAAGTGGATGAAAATATCAGAAGAAGACAGAAAAAAGACATCTGAGGGGGATACATTTGGAGCAGGGCAGTTCTAAGGTAAGACCATGGTACTAAAACTTTAAACGCAATTTTCTCAGTTACAAATTTCAACACATTTTGCTGTATACAAAATGCTCCTTGCGACAGAGTTTAAATCAGAATTAGCTGAAAAGTTACTTGCATGCTCCAGCTTAGGTAGGGATATGAATTTGCTCTCAGTTTTTATGTCAAATGTATATTAGTATTTTTTTTGGCTTGTTAAATTTGAATGTTGCAGCATTAATTTAAAAAAAATAAAAATACTAATTTAGAAAAATTCTAGACAGTTCAATATTCAACAGATTTTAAAGTTGAGGGCAAATACTGTTAATATACTAGTAAGGTACATTCTTACCAAATTTCAGTTCAGCAGCCTGAAAATTGCATCGCAAGGAGCATTTTGCAAGCGACTAATTATTATGTACTAAAAACAAGGATATTTTGAGAACCAGTAGGCATAAATGTATTAAACTTGGTACATGATATACTGATATCTATCTACATGTGTATTTAAAATTTGGTACTGATATCATGAAAACTGTAGAAGTTTCAAATTTCAGTCATACCTCCCCTTAGTACAAAACCAACATGGCGGTCATGTGTAGTTAAAATATTTAAATGGAATTTACTTGCGATTTAATCATCCGAGCGCAGTGAAACTTGGTACGGTAATTGCTTATACAAATTTAAATCTACTGGCATCTAATTTAATTCAATTGTTTTTATAAACTAAAGATGGCAGCTGTGCAAAATTTTAAAATTAAATTTTTATGTCCTAATCGTGCGATTGAAGTGAATGTTTGTATAATGAATCAATACAATAATCTTCATCTACTGGTACATAACTCGATGGCCTACATGTAGAACAATCCAACATGGCGATCATCCAAAATATTTGTGGTTCTCAATACAGTATTTACTAATGAATTACAGCAGTCGTATTGAAAGTTTGTACACTGAGTGGCTGAAAGTCTCGGGAAGGGTAGTCCCATGAGAAAATGTGCCGTGTATGACTCCTGAGCATTGGGGCTAGCTGCGGCGGAGCAGAGCAGTCTGTCACAGATACGAGTGTAGTGAAGCTGGCAACACGTCGCGAGTTAACCGACTTTGAACGTGGGATGATCATCAGTGCACGGCGTATGGGTCATAGCATTTCGGTGATTACACGTGAATTCGGGTTTCCGAGGTCAACAGTGTCGAGGGTGGATCTTCAATATCGCAGAGATAATGTTACCATTCGCATAAAGCTCCGCACAGGATGACCACAGGTGTATAACTAATGGAAATTACGTGGCCTCAGCAGAACCATATGGGGCGGTTGAATGGCTACTGTGAGTCTGATCACCACTCAGTTGAATATTGGGAGTCAGGAACTCATTTGTTGTGGAGTCGATGCCTCACCATATTGCTGCCATTTTGAGGGCTCGTGGAGGAGCAACTCGTTATTAACATCATATTCCATGCCTTGCCATGACTTTTGGTCACTAAGTGTATGTTGATAGAGGAAATTAAAATTAGTTCAACTTTTTGACTTTCAATAACCTGGTGAGCACAAAACCAAAAAGACGGCGACACAAAATTAACTTCATCATCCCAATGCATTGAAACTCTGCACGATAAATCTGCATACAAGTATTAATAAATAGGCATCTAATTTAATTCGTTTTTTTTATGAGAACTAAAAATGGCGGCTGTGCAAATTGTTAAAAATCACGTTTATATTTCTCATGTCAAACAAGTTGTAGAAATGTAGGTTGGTGTAATTTACCACCTGAGGAGAGAAAAAATGACGTCACGTCCGTTGTCAGAAGGAGCCACTGCATCGCAGAGCACAGACGTAACCAGGAGGCTAGTTAGTGGGACTGCCAACTGATCAATTCACTTAATCACTTCACAACACTTGGTATGTGATGCGAATAACCAGATCTACTCCAGTCTCTCAGGAATTATAGGTATCTAGTTACACAGGCATATTATAGAAAAAATGAAACTTTATTAGCTTATATTATCTAAGGCAACATCGTTCAGTGCAAATGTAGTGCGCTAATTTACCCCACTTGTGTATATATATCACACTCAAATTCACAAGCTTATAGCCGACAAAATACGCTTTATATTTCCTCTGTGCTCTCCAAGACGCACAATATCATAGATTGGCACAACACCTCGCCATTGCCTGCTCGCTCAGACCACAATCATTCACTTAATATTAAGCGACTTTCCTTACTTACCATCAGCTACACTTCTTATTACTCATGATACATATTTCCTTAAGGATCTCCCATGCCAATTCGATTATCCTATAAGAATGGACACACAGAGAACAGCTAGAGTGTGGTTTTAGAAAGAACTGAAAGGCAAGAGACCAAGAGGTTGACCGAGGCAGAAATGGATCGACCAGGTTAGAAATGATCTTGCAGGGAGTGGTCTGGATGTACTGTACAGCAAATCATGGAGGAGGAAACATTCTTGGAAAGAACTAAATGGATTAGTGATTAGATCATGTTGCGGAAAGATTCCAAGTTCAAGATGGTAAAAGTTCTACAGAGAGTAGAGCAAATTGTTCTGTGGCTTAATGTAACTACACTTACAGAAATATCCACCTGGAACGTAATTCTTCGTATTCAAAAACAAAAAAACAGTACATTCGCAGAAGGAACGCCTCCTTAATTTTGGTATTTGTAGTCGGCATTTTTATAAATAGAACACCGACAAGAGGTCCTGACACACCCAGGCACTGTCTTATATGAAGCCAAACTAATCAGATCAGCGTGAACGAGGGGAGGGTAGCAGATTAACTGCGAGAAGAGAGGTTGAAATGAAAGATGACCGAGAGTAGCCAAGCACAAGTGGAAGTAATGCCATGCTCAGTTGGAGTCCCGTGGTCACCAACCCACGTCCTACTATTTGGGAGCCGCTGGGGAAGATTCTCTGTTTCATGAAAATGAGGGATGTGAAGGATGTGTGTTTAAATATGGATTATTATATAACGCGAGTAGCGTATATCGACAAATATCATGACCATAAATAGTGATAAAACTGAGGTGAGATTGATGACACCACCACAGCTAACATTGCACGTGTTGTCATCAATCACAACATGACTGAAGACACCCAATCTCCATAAGAGTGAGACAGTCCTGACCTAGCAATATTCTGTCCAGGTTGCAGTACCATAAAGATTGATTTTTTAGAAATCCAGCTCCCCTATGCAATATTCGTGCAATAAACAACTCCTTAAGTGGCCTGCTCATTATTTGTGCCCATGTACTTGCGTGTGTGCAGAAATTGTTTAAAAGCCTATGTTACTAGGAATCATCCCAGTATTTTCCTAGGGAAACCAAGAAAAACAATTCGGCCTATAGGATACCTGAAGTGAGAATTAAACCATCCTCCTCCCAGCTTTTTTTTTTTTATTGCAATCAAACGGCCACACATATAGCCTCACAAGTCTGAGTATAACGTGTTCTAACCCTCAGACCCTTTCGTTTACAATATTCCATGGCAACGTTCTTAGGTTTCTCCCATAGTTGCAGGAAGGAAGACTTCAAATAATCGCTCTCGTAACCTACAAAGGATTACATTTTCTAAGACATGGTTTACATCCACTCTCAGGGGATTGAGACTTCCTATTGCAATTAATCTGTTAAATATTTTAAAAAATGGGAAAGAGAAAAGTAAAGTTGTACGTTGATAATACTATTCTAAATGAATATGTATGAATAACAGTGCAAAAAGTAAGGCACTGCAACTCAAATTTAACAGCATAAGATGGTTGATAAAATAACGTATTTTACTCTCCTATTCAGTTCTCCAACACGAGCCATCACACACACTACTCCTACGGACTCAGTGAGCGAGTTGCCACTAGGGGCGCCAGCAGCTAAAACTGGTTTCTTGACTGTCAGGATCGGCCACCCAGCCGTTGCCCATGGTTCACGAACTAGAAGGTAACTATACCATGAATTTTCCTTCATTCCAAGATTATTTGAACAATTATTTTGCTCTCTTTAAAAGAATTATTACCGATTCTCTAGTGGTGCAGGAAACATAAGAATATAATTTACTGTTGGACATTGTGTAGACCTATTTTTGCTACTATGGTGGCAGACTAAAACATATAGGCCTAGACTGTGTCAATTGAAGAAATTGGGCCAGAAGAACCAAATTACTGGTAAAAACACATACGCTCGCTTATTGTAATACGCACTGACGATTTCGACAGCCTACAGCCCACACGTGTGGCTGGTTTAATGCAGCTTTCCATGCCTCCCTGTCCTGAGCTGTCCTTCTGTTTGAATTTCTTGCCATTGTTGTGGTGTAGAAGTATGTATTGAGATTGTTTGCAGTCATATCAGTGAGGATAAATAACATCAGGTGTACCAAACTTCCTACGTTGGTGCAATGTGTGTTTGGAAAATGAAAGACAACATTTCCAGCAACTACTCTGAAATTCATATAATTATGTAATGATGATTATTAAATATGTTAAAACGTTGAAATTTGTTTAACTAGTTGGGCACTACCCTGCCAGTGCCTTGCTCAACAGGTGGCTACACGCAGTGCCCCGGCAGTCACAAAGAGACACCAAGGCCCCGGTCACGCGCAGTTGAGTATTCCATTACCCAAGCCTCGCCAACTCAGGTGCTTCACGAGCACTGGCCAGTACCTGGAAAAGCACCGTGCTCTGCTGTAAGAGAGGAACTTGTAGTTGCAGCACTTAGCGAGGCGAGAGTCGTGTTGTTTATTTGTGAATGGGGATGGGCAAATCAGCACGCGTCAGCCGGCGTACCGGTGTGAAAACTAATAATAATAATGCTATTTTTGTGTACAGACAGAAAAAATAGTATTATTGCGCTCCTGATTTTGCACTAATTTTCAACATTCCTTATCTTTGGCATCGCTTTGAAGCCGCTAATATTCCGATATTTGGAACAATCGTTTTGGCATTTGCAATCCGATGTATAGCTTCCAAGGATGCATCAGACAAACTTGACTTTGTTTTGTTAATATTCATAATTGAAAATATTTGTTCACAAACTAACGTTGTTCCGAACATAACAACAAATTTCAGGGCAAGGGCATGAATCATCGGGAATTCTTTTTCCACAACGCCTTTATAAAATGAAATCAAATCACCTTTGTAATGGTAACAGCAGCGGTCTTTCAAAATTGAATTGCACTGTTGTTTTATCTGCTCGACTTGGAGACTTGATGGGACATCCTCTGGGCGTACCAAAAAAAGGTGTCAGAAAAACTTTGAGTGCCGGTGTTACTTGTTTTATCTCTTCAAATTCATTATGCAATGACTAACGCTTTTGTGTACTCACTGATGTGTTACTTACATTGAAGCATTTTAGAGAGGGAGAATTGTCCCAATTTCCTTCTTGAAGCTGACTTTTAAAAAGCACAAGCTGCAATTTGAAACTTTCAATACGGTTACACATAGTACTGATTAATTTATTTTTGCTTTGCAACGAGTTATTTAAATACCCCGTGATGTTTTGCATGAAAGCGAGGTCAGCGATCCATTGCTCATCATCCAAGTCTGAATGTGGAGAAAGAGGTGTGGGAGGGGGAAAAGCACCGGGGTGCGCAAGCATCAAGTGCTTGTGTTGGCGTGGCCTGCCATAACCTGTGCGCATGCACAGTCGAGTATTTTACAGACTTGTAATATTGGTTGAGCGTCGGCTCTGCGAAACATGAGCCCTACAAACTAAGTAGGCCAACTCTGATTGTGACCTGACAACATAGCATTCTCAGAAACATTTACACTCCACACATGAATGAAATGTACATAGTAGTCAGTAAAATCAAAATCCCCTTCACCTAGGATACAAATGTGGGAATATAAAAGGGCTACCATGGTACTCAAGAGTTTAACCAGGAATTATTTTCACCAACATTGATCGAGTCCCTTCTGTTTGAATTTCTTGTCATTGCCATTAAAAGTATTGACTGGGCGGACCCATAATCGCAAGAATAATTATTTATTCTAGATATACTAGAAGTATGTATTGAGATTGTTTGATTCCCACGGGGGGCGTGGTGGCTCAGCGGTCTAGCTGTATGCCTCTCACCAAGGTGGTCCGGGTTCGATTTCCGGTCAATGCATGTGAGATTTTCGATGTGAAATGCCATGTCCTGTGGTTCGGATTCCACGTAAAAAGGAGGTCCCGTGGCTCATGATCTCAATATTAACGGTCACGTTAAACTACAATCTTCTTTTGTTTGATTCCCAGCTCTAGAATATCATACAATGAGCCTCATTAGGAGAACTGATAAGAGGTTGGTACGATTCTTATTACAGTTAAGTACAGAATTTAGTGGCAGTGTATTCTGAGTGGGTCGTGGTATCCTTGTTGATATTGTTTAATACCATAATTACAAGAGCTTCAGCACATAACAGTCAGGGCCAAAATAAATATGTACGGTATAGGCCTAATTGGAGTAAATATGAATACACACAGTGGGAGGAATGGAAGACAAATGAAACAATTTGTATACCTAGTTAAAATGCACCTTAGAGAAAGAAAATAAGCTAGTGTCCATATTATTTTTCATGAGAAACCTAACAGAATTTGTCACCACCTGGCCAAGTTACCATACTGAGGTAGGGCCTATGTACACCAACAAAAAAAAAAATGTTTGTAGACCGCAGACATAAAATGCAGTAAGTTTTCGTAACGACGTACTGTAAGTAAGACGCATTCACAAATCTGTGACTTCTTATGGAGAATGGGAGTATGGGTTTTCCTCCATAGTACATTACACAGAACATAACCAAATAAATTTAATCATCAATTGAATACTCGTGCGATTATAACTTTCAAAGCAATACTACGTCTTCCTAGGCGTGATCCTACTTTATCAAACTTGATATTCAGTCGTACACACACATGTACATTAACACTTTAAAGAAAATCACACCTTCCAGAAAATCATGTAGGATAAGAACGTATTCAATTGGAGCCATTTTGATTATCGAAGCAACGCAGCAAAGCAAAGTAGCAAAGTAAAACTATGCTGCACGAGGGCTCAGAGTGGGGGTAAAACTCTGCCAGCAGCAGAGAGTGCAGCAGGAATAAAAGAACGTGCGGCGTGCGACACTGCTGAATCGCTGTACGTTCCGCTTTAAAAAAAAAAAGCGCCCAGATACTAAGCAATTATACAGTATAGCCAACCGAAAGAAAATTATTTAAGATAGAGCACATTGAGTTACTATAACACTACTGTCGACCAAAGTATTATGTGCACTCGAGTTTGAAGGTTGTTTGTGAAGTAACCAATAGACCTACATAAAATCCAATAACATCATCATTTTCGTCGTTCTATTTTACGTTAGCCTAGGTCATGTAGGTTTGGAATTTTTAATATATATTTTAATATTTTTTATCGCAGTTGGAACACAAAAAGTGCACGTTTTTAAGAGTGTTTCAACCATGCGTCACATTTAAGAATTATTATCACAAAAACCCGTCATCAGACCGAATACAAATTTTAACATAATATGCATTGGAATGTTGTATAACTGGTTTATTAATTTCAAAATTGTGTGTTTCCAAGAAACAAAGTTGTTATCATTTTTGTAAGGTAACTTTTTCTCAGCTCGGGGTGGTTGGAAAATGTAGTTCTTGGTTGCTTTGTAATCGTTATACATCGAAACGTTATGCTGTATGACTGTGAAATACGTAAATTAATTCACTTATTTTATAACGGATTGTATTTCTACAAGGAAATAACACATGTTTCACCAGCTAGCCGCTCCGGGAACAGCTGTAATAATAATAATAATAATAATGTAAATAAATCGCCAACACAAGCTTGCAAAAGTAACAAATTTAAACTTTACCACCAGAATGTTCAGTCTATCTATAATAAAATTGATTACATTAATCTAATGCTTAAAAATGAACTTAAAGACATCTCAGCACTATGTATTTCAGAACATTGGCTGAAAGAGGAACAACTCAAATTAATTCAATTCCCAGGGTTTATACAAGCTAGTAAATACTCTAGAACTAATATTAGCCATGGTGGTACTTGTATCTACCTAAGAAATAATTTAGATCAGGAACAGTTAACAGCTTATGATTATCTAATTATGGAACAGGATTTTGAATTCTCTGCCGTAAAAATACAGCAGTTTAAGTTAATAATTGTATGCGTATACCGTTCTCCGTCAGGAAAGTTTCCTTTATTTATAGATAAATTAGAATTGTTACTCAATAGCATGAGCAAAGTAAATTTCGATATAATAATTTGCGGGGATGTAAATGTGGATTTCTTAAAATTTGATAGAAGTTGTGAATTATTAACACAGTTACTAATTTCCTATGGACTGAAACCTACAGTTAATACCCCAACAAGAATAACAAAATTTAGTAAATCCACTCCTGATCAATTTTTTTAAAATACAGATAAATATCACCATTCAATAGAAGTCAATTGTCCGGGTTTTAGTGACCACCATGGACAAATACTGAGTTTCAAGTACTCGAAACAATCAATAATAATGATAATGGAGTAAAATTAAAGTGCAGGTCATTCACTGAAACAAATGTTACATATTTCAATGACTTATTAAATAAGGAAACATGGTCAGAAATTTATAAACTACACTGACCGGCAAAACAAGTGGAACAGTTAAAAAAAGTAATATAAATAGTATAAGTCTAGCCTTGAAAAAGATTTAATCACATTTTAAAAGCTGTTCATGCATTAGAACAAACATCTTAAACATCCGTGAATAGAAATTGATAATGTGACATTTCTTAGGGTGGTTTATTACCACCAATTACCCCCAATCCTCGATTAGCCTATCTTAATGGTTTTTTGGCGGGAAGCGGACTGGAAGCGTTTAAGGTTGCCACTAGCTTATTGTTGTTCTAGGGATAACAACTGGCACTTGTTGAACACGTGTGAACCATTGTCACACATTTTAGCAAGTTATCCATTTGCAGTTCACACTAAAACATGCCTCTTAGCCGTGAAGAAGCTGCACAGGCAGTTGCATTGGTGGAGGATGGCCGCAGCTTCCGTTATGTTACTGAGGTCATTGGATCATCTCTCGGTAGCATACATCGTGCAGTGCAACGTTACAGAGAGCTCCGAACATACGACAGGAGACGCCGTAGAAGAAGCACAAGTGCCAGGGATGACAGATTTCTCAAGTTCTGCGTGATTGGCATACCACAGCAGTTCAGGCACGAAATCAACTGGAAATGTGAGAGTGAGTGAGCGAACAGTAAGAAGAAGGTTTGAAGAAGCTCATCTTTCGTCCAGGAGACCTGCACGTGGACCCGCACTCGAACGGCATCACAGAGAGGCGCGTCTTCGCTTCGCCAGGCAGCATCTGGGATGGACCCACGAGCATTGGGCCTCTGTTCTCTTCACTGACGAGAGTCGCTTTAACCTTAGATCTCCTGATGGAAGAGAAAGAGTGTGGAGACGGTGCGGGGAGAGGTACAGCCCTGTTGCTTTCTCCTCCAGGACTCCATTTGGAGGTGGCTCGGTTATGGTGTAGGGTGGCATCTACGTTATGGCCCGCACTGAGTTGGTGTGCATCGATCACTGGACGCTCAATTCCCAAAGGTACATTGAAGAGATCCTGATGAACCATGTGATGCCCTTTGCGCCTTTCAGTGGTCAGAATTTCATGCTGATGCAGGATAATGCCCGCCCTCATACTGCTCGCTGTGTTGTACAATATCTGCAGGAAGTGGAGATTCAAACCCTGGACTGGCCAGCTCGTAGTCCTGACTTGAACCCCATCGAACATGTATGGGATACGCTTGGAAGGAACGTCAGACAGCATGACCACACCACCTTGACACAATTGAGAACATCGCTGTTGGAGGAATGGGATCGCATCCCGGCAGATGCCATTCGACGAGTTGTGAACAGTATGCCTGAGCGTTTACAAGCTGTCATAGACGCTAAAGGTGGAAACACCCGTTTTTAGTGACCAGTGTTCTCTTGCAGTGCAGTGTAAACATTAATACTGTTTTGTTTGGCAATACGTTTGATAAACACCAGCCCAAAAGAGCATTACTGAAAAAATAGAAAATTGTAAGATTTGCAAAATGTAACGAAATTTGTGACTTAAAGCGTGTTGTAAAACATGATTCGGTATTTTCTGTTGCCAACCATCTAAGTTTACATGAATAATGCAAATGTTGGAAAACCGATACATTTTAGTGGAATAAATTAAGAAATTACATAAAAAATTAGTGTTCCACTTTTTTTGCCGGTCAGTGTGGAAAATGTAAATGATAAATTTAATGCATTTAACAGTACCCTAAAACACTATTTTGAAACAGCATTCCCCTTTTAGACAAAGAACTGTTCAAAATAACAAAACTAACAATTGGATAACAACAGGGATTATAAATTCATGTCAAAGAAAGACATTTCTACACAAATTATATAAACAATACCACACAACACCTCAATTCAATTTATACTACAAAAAATACACTAGCATATTAAATAAGGTAATAAGACTAGCAAAGAAAATGCATAATGATAATTTTATTTCCCAATCATCTAATAAAAACGGCTATGTGGTCCGTGATAAAGAAAGAAACTGGAAAATCTGCTAAAATACAAAGGAACATTACACTGACCAGAAATAATAAAGTGATAAATAATCCAGAGGAAATAGCAAACTCTTTCAATGACTATTTTCTGGAAATTCTCACAAAAATTATTAAATAAATCACAGGTAAATACACTAAATTCTAATAATAAAATAAATATATGTAGTGATTCTTTATTTATAAATCATGTCACAAGTGAAGAGGTAAGAATAGTTATAAAAGAGCTAGAAAATAAATTTTGTACTGGCATTGATGGCATCCCAGATGCAATTTTAAAGAAATGTGCAGGAAATATAATAAATCCACTTACACACTTAATGAAAATGAAAATCCACAGCCTGCTTCCAGTCTCCGACCAGGTCAGGAATGGAATGAATGAAGCCCCTATCTAGCGGCGAGGATATGAACTGTGCCGGCTGCCGAGGCCTGACGCACTCCTCTGGGGCAATGATTAAATGAATGACTGATGAAATGAAATGATAGTGGAGAGTGTTGCTGGAATGAAATTATGACAGGGAAAACCGGAGTACCCGGAGAAAAACCTGCCTGCCTCCGTTTTGTCCAGCACAGATCTCACATGGAGTGACCGGGATTTGAACCACGGACCCAGCGGTGAGAGGCCGGCGTGCTGCCGCCTAAGCCACAGAGGCTTCACTTACACACTTAATAAACAGTTCAATTCTCTCAGGAACATCCCCGGATATTTCGAAGTTATCAAAAGTAATTCCAGTGCACAAAAACGGTTCAAAAGATGAATTAGATAACTATCGTCCTATTACCAAACCAATTGGTATCACAAAAATTGTGGAAAAAATCATGTATAGGAGACTGATAAGTTTTATAGAAAAAAATAAAATATTATCAAACTCACAACATGGATTCAGAACGGAAAAATCTACACAGACAGCAATTTATGAATGTATTAATAGTATACTGGAATTAATTGACAATAAGCAACATGTAACTGGCCTATTCTTGGATTTATCGAAAGCATTTGATGTTGTTGACCATAAAATCCTCCTTACAAAACTAAATCAATATGGTATTAGAGGTCTAGCTAATAAATGGATAGAGTCTTACTTAACAAGGCGTAAACAAATAGTAAGCATGAGACACAAGGATGATGGAACCAAATTACTTAATGAAACATTGTCCAATGAGGGAATTATTAAATTTGGAGTACCCCAGGGATGGGTTTTGGGCCCACTACTCTTCCTTCTATATATCAATGATATAACACAGAACGTTCATTCACATAAGGACATTTTGTTTGCGGATGATACAACACTCGTAATAAAAGGTGAAACTAAACAGGTCTACAGCAGTCTGCTGACTCCGTTACAAGAGAGTTAACCAAATGGTCACAAGATAATCGCCTCATAATCAACTATAAAAAACCAGTATGTCTAAATTTCCACACTATACAGAATAGGAATCCTGCGAAGCCCAATATAACATTGAATGATCATCAAATAGAAAATAAATCAGAAACAAAGTTTTTAGGACTATGGATACAACATGACTTGAAATGGAATAAACATATACAATATCTGAATACTAAACTGAACTCGATGTGCTTTGCTTTACGTATTTTGAAAACCTTCACTAGTATGCACACATTAAGAAATACTTACGGTATTTTGCTTATTTCCATTCATACTTAAGATATGGGGTCATATTTTGGGGTATGTCGCCAGTTGTACTAAGCACGTTCAAATACAAAAGAGGGCGATTAGAATTATGGCAAATGTAAACACTAGAGAATCATGCAGACCTCTGTTTAAAGAGTTAAACATTCTCCCACTGCCCTGCATTCATATCTTTGAAAGTATTATGTTTTTTAAAAAGAATTTAATGAATAAAGAAGTTTTTCTTAAAACAAACAATGATGTTCATAGGCATAACATAAGACAAAATCAAAACATTCATATTTCACACACACACACACACACAAGCATATATCAAATAGGAACTTATCACACAGGAGTTAAATTATACAATAAACTACCCCAGTATATAAAACTTGCCCCAAAAATAAAAACCTTTGATAGAATGTTGAAAGCTTATCTGCAGTGCCATTTTTTTTACTCTGTAGTTGAATATCTTAGTGTATAGAAACGATGAAATCTATAATTATATTTTACTTTTCTATTTTAATTGTAATACCTAGCTGTAAGTTGTTGTATTTATAGAATTAAGTTTTCATATTATGATAATAGAGTAAGGTGTAAATAGTTGTCCAATAAGATTGTATCTCTTAAGATCCTTTATTATAATAAGTTATAAATAGTTATAGTATTAGTATTACTGTATATACCTATTAGTACTTTTATTTTATAGATGTAAATTCTTACGTGTCCTATATCAAAAATGTATTGCATACATGTATTTGATCAAATGGAATTCATCATCGGCTTTAACTCGAATCCGAGTATAAATCTTCTTCCTTCAGTCCAGTTTGTGGATGTGTTTACGGTGACTAAAGAGTCCAATCCTGGCATGGAACAAGCGACCACACAAGTCACATAGTATTGCTGGAGGAGGACGTGGTTGGGCTGCTCGAAGTTTCCTAGCTTGACGCTTGGCCTCTTCATGTGTGCGTCGATCCCTTTCAAACGTCTTTACAGTATCCGAGATGGTACGGTGCCAAGTTGAGCGGTCTTCAGCCAGCATGTCCCAGGTTTGTGAATCAAGACCTGTCAATTTCAGGGTCTGCTTAAATTGGTCCTTGTAGCGCCTCTTAGGACCACCATGAGGACTGGTGCCATAGCATAACTCACCATATAGCATTTGACGAGGTAATCTCACATCATCCATCCGATGGACATGACCAATCCATCTAAATTGGTGACCTATTATGGATGATTCTATGCTGTTGATTTGAGCCTTTTCCAGAACAGCAATATTGGTAATGCGGTCTTCCCATTTAATCCTCAGGATTGATCGAAGTTTTTGTAGGTGGAAGCGCTCAAGCTTCCTAAGATCACATCGGTAAAGGGTCCACGTTTCACAACCATACAACAATGTAGAAATGACTACTGCTTTGTACACCATAAGTGTTGTACTCATAGACGGATCTTTATTCAAGAAGACCCGGTGCGCTAATCGTCCATACGTTGCGTGGGCTGCGCCAATTCTCTTATCCACATCCTGCTCACAGGTACAGCTCTCAGAAATGGTACTGCCCAGGTATGAGAAGTTGTCAACCTGTTCTAATGGCAAATTTGAGATGGAGATATTGAACTGAGGAAGAGGTGTGCCTGATGAAGGTTGTGCCAAGGCTTTAGTCTTATTGACATTTATGGTAAGACCAAAGCGATCACATGCACTTTTGTAACAATTAACTGACTCTTGCAGCTCTTCTGGTGTGAGAGTTGGTGACGCAGCATCATCTGCATACAACATGTTAGTAACCTTAGTAACCTGAGTTTTCCTCAAGGAGCGGAGACGAGTTAGATTGAAAAGCCCTCCATCAAAACGATACTTGACCTCCACACCTGGGATGTTTGTGGGTGAATCATAAAGCCTTGCAGCCAAGTACAGCGCAAAAAGCGTTGGAGCCAGTACACATCCTTGTTTCAGTCCATGGGTAATGGGAAATTCATCGGACATCTTATTCTGATGGCAAACCTGACCTGTCATGCCATTATGGAGAGCCTTGATTAGATCTACAAAACGCTGAGGGCAACCAAACCGCTTCAGCACTGCCCACATGGCTGGTCTTGGAACCGAATCAAATGCCTTTTCCAAGTCATAAAAGACTAAGAAGAGTGGATTCTGTTGTTCTCTACATTTTTCTTGTAGCTGTCCCACACAGAAAATCAAGTCAATTGTGCTTCTGGAAACTCTAAATCCGCATTGTGGCTCTGGGAGGATCTTCTCAAAGATAACCTTGAGGCGGTTAAGTAGAATTCTTGCAAGAATCTTCCCCACAATTGATAGCAGTGATATACCACGGTAGTTGCCACAAACACTGCGATCGCCCTTTTTAAACATAGTGATGATAGTGGCATTCTTTAGGTCTCCAGGTACCTTTCTTGATTCCCACATTCTGAGAATAAGGTGAAAATCCTTGTTTTGAGGGAATGACCTCCGGCTTGAATTAGTTCCAGAAGGATGTTATCTGGGCCAGGTGCCTTTCTGGGTTTCAATTGGGTGAGAGCTGCACTGAATTCATGATAAGTAGGAGGTACTGCCAACCACAGTTGTTCAGGTTGTTGCGGCACATCACAAAGGAAGCCTTCAGCAGCTGCTGATGACGATTTAGGAGATTGGAGAAGTGCTCCTTCCAGCGTTTCAAGATTTCTTGACCATCAGTAAAGGTAGAATTATCAGCGCATTTCAGTGTACCTGATGATGAGTGAGATGGTCCCTATATTTCCTTGAGTACTGCATAGAAGTTCCTCAAGTCTCGAGCATCTGATAGTCTCTGCAGTTCCTGAGCCTTCTGTTGCCACCAAGTATTTTTAATCTGCCTTATCTGCGTCTGACATTTACCCTTGAGTTCCAGTAGTTTATCTCTCTTTGTGTTGGAAGTTGGGTCTTGAAGATGGGCAAGATAGGCATTCCTTTTGGCATTGATGAGAGACAGAATTTCTTCATTGTTGTCATCAAACCAGTCTTGTCTTTTCCGCACTATAAAACCAATGGTTTCCTCAGCTGACTGTGTGATAATCTTCTG